>JAFMOC010000324.1:30000-62500 GCA_019802505.1 Corydoras sp. C115 | reverse complement strand
GGACTGAAGGACGGTGTACACACACTCTGTGAACACATTTCAAAATTGTTCAGAATGCAGACGACTGATTTCCACGATCCAAAGATGAAAAAAGGTCACGGAGGCTGTTATCTCCAAAAACCTGCATCTGACCATCTGCACTATACACTATGGGACAAAAGTACTGGGACACACCTCTTCATTTCTAAAGTCCCTTACACACAGGTGTAACCACCCGACCTCACACTTAATGCACTGTGGACTTAATGCACAGGTTATAGAAAGGGGATGTTCTTTGATGGTTCTCCAAGCTGGATTGACAGCCTGTCCTGAGTGTATCTGCCCAGCACCCAAAACCTTCACCCCCCCACCCCCCAAGTTTATTAGAGGATTAAGCAGAAGATAATGAGACGAGATAAATTTAAAATGAGGAATAATTGATGTGATGGTGTTTTAAATGCTTTTGTATATAATAAATCAAATGATGTACATTTAATCTGCTCACTTTTAAAACCCCATGTCCTTATTCTCTGATCTAAGATCTGTAGAATACAGCCATCTTACCTCCACGTTACAAGAATTACCCATAAAGCTGAGCTCCTCGGTAACTGGTGTAAAACAGATAAGATTATTGTTCTAATGAACTTTGCCTCGTGTCATTTTGATTTTCGTGAGATAGGCAACCTATGATCATTCTGTAGGATAGTAATAATTAAAAGGTCTGTTTTTATAAAGTGATTTTGATGAATTCTTTTATTTTATTCTTATAGTGGTGTTCAACTGAACAGAAAGTCATTCAAGTGTTAATGTTAAAAAAAACAAATCACTGTTAACAGAGGCAATCAAACACGGCTCTGAGCCGTATGGTTAATTAGTAATGTGCTCCAACAAAAAAATGCTGAGTATCTTCTCCATTAAAGGCTTTATGGCTAAACTTTTGTGAGTCATTTAAAGAAGAGGCAGAATGAGTAAGGCATTACCTCTGTGTTGTTGTTTTTGAGGATGGTTTTAAACATTATTATGGAACAGCAGTGCTGTGGGATTACCTTTAGTCTGTGTTCTCACCCGTGGGAATGAATTAAGAACTGAGATTTTACTGCTGTTGCTTTGATCATGGATTTTGTGTGAGGCAGCTTTAATTCCAGTCTTTTCTTCCAGCAGATACTAACGTGGAGTTAGGACACGTCCATACGCATGGACACGGCGTGGACAACCCGGCGTTTGAAGCGGAGGTGAGTGTGGTTAGATGATGTTTGATGTTGTGTGAAGTTTGCGAGTCTTATCTGTTGGTTATTGATCTGTAGGTAACATCTGCAGCAGAACCCATCAAGCACCGTGAGGAGGAGGAGGAGGAGGAGGAGGAAGGGCAAGACAAACCCGACTCGTTTGTAAGGTGCAAATGTTGACGTGATTAACCCCGTTAACGAGCCTCTGATCGGATTCTTCACAAAGTCACTGATTCTAACAGATTGTTCCGTGTGGCTGATGTAGTAAATTGTTCCGACCCCTGACGGCTATCGAGAGCTTTCTGTTGGCTCACTCTTCAGTCATCAGAGACATCGCTCTGGGAATCATAGCAGCAGGTACTTCATTCTAATGCACCTTTTCTTTCCTCTTTAATTAGCAGGTGCGTCTTAATTCCAGCGGTGTGTTGATGTCGGTCGTACTGTTAGCGGCGCACCTTTATTTTAGTGGAGGTGGAACTCAGTGCTCTGTTTTAAAGGTGATGAGATCTTCTGGTTTCTCAGGATACGTGGCCTTCTTCATCGCTGCCTGCGTGATCAACGTTCAGAAAGCCTTGGCTCTCATTGTCCTGACGAGTCTGGCGTTGTTCTTCACAGCGTATGAGCTGGTGAAGAGGCACTGGGGCAAACAAATCAAACAGTTCATTAAGCCTGTCCTCAGATTCTTTAAAGCCAATGTAAAGTGGATGAAATGGTGAGTCCTCTGTTCTGATGAACCTTATGGTCAGATGTGTTTTGAACTCTCCGGTTCTCCGGTTACTCGGGTTCTTGCTGTGTTTGCAGGGTTTTTATTTTAGTGGTGATAGGTCTGTTGGTGGCATGGCTGGTCGTGGACAACAGGAAGGAACCCGAGCGTCTGATCTCATTCGGTGGGGTCTGTCTCTTCTGCCTGGGCTTGTACGTCTTCTCAGCTCACAGACATGCCGTGAGTTACAAACAGAAACCTGTTCACATCATTTCATTCTTTATTTTCTTTCTATTAAAAGCGTAATGCACAATTCTGACCTTTTCTGTTCCTTAATTTAAACTGAACTGTTCACACCTGGACTGAGTGTCACTGTAATGCAGGGGTTGGTACGTCCGTCTCTCCCCTCTGTGTGTTCATGTCTCTGTAGGTGTGCTGGAGGACTCTGTTCTGGGGGCTTGGATTACAGTTTGTGATTGGATTGTTCGTCATCAGAACGAACCCAGGGCTCATAGCTTTTGATTGGCTGGGCAGTCAGATTCAGGTATTCATTTTAATTAGATTATATTTAAACATGTTTTACCAACATAGATTGGGTTTGCATTAATGAGCTCAACGTGAGATGTTGGGATGTTGGGATGTTGGGATGTTGGATGCTGTTTCAGCATCTTTGGATCATTAATCACGTTCTTTTAGACGTTTCTGAACTACACGGATGCTGGCTCAGCGTTTGTGTTCGGCAGCCTGGTGGATACCAAGATCTTTGCGTTTCAGGTTGGTGAGATTAACCAAAAGTTCTCCAAAAACCCTATTTCTCCTCAGTCTGATATCAGCGGGCGTGTCCGTGTCCCTGCAGGCCTTACCCATCGTCATTTTCTTCAGCAGTGTGATGTCCGTGCTCTACTTTCTGGGCGTGATGCAGTGGGTTATCATTAAGGTGAGCGTGGAACCTCGGAACCTCGGGGTCTAACTCCACCGCTCATCTGTCAGCAGCTGTTTCTTTATGTTTCAGATTTCCTGGATCATGCAAATAACAATGGGAACCTCTCCCACAGAGTCTCTGAGCGTCGCAGGGAACATATTCGTTGGGCAGGTATTCTAAAATCACCTTGATGTTACATTTAAATGAAATGACGTTTACAGTCCGTGGTTTCAGAAGAATTACTGATCAGTATCCTATCCCGTCCATTCATTTTTTATATTAAATGTTTAGAGTTGGACTCTGATGTTTGGGGAGGTCGGTGCAGTGTTTTCAGAGGTGAACGTTGAATAATGTTGAATTAATGCAGCTTTTCTTTAATGGAAACATACAATTCAACATTAACATTTTATTATAAATGGATTTGTAATTCAGCAACGTCCATAAACTTTAGATCAGACATTAATATGAACTCGGGTGTGATGTACGCTCAGCATGCCTGCCCCTCAGTGCTGGGGATCCAAACTCGAATTCCAGTCTGTTTGGTGTTTGCATGTTCTCCCTGTGTCTGTCCATCCATCCATCCATCCATTATCTTCCGCTTTATCCTATATTTGGGTCGCGGGGGGGGGGGTTCCCCATGCCCGTCCAGGGGAGAACGTTTCGGGCGCTGGGCAGATACACCCAGGACAGGGGGGCAATCTATCACTGGACACACACTCACTCACACACACACACTCTATATGGGGCAATTTGGAGAACTCAATTGACTTGATCCATGTTTTTGGACTGTGTCTCCCCGTGTCCGTGTGGATTATTTATTTTATTTTATTATTTTTTTCTACACTTGAATAAAGACTCATCAGTTTATCAGTAACCTGTGATGGCTGTGAGGTCAGGTTTCAGTTCTGTGATCAGGTTAAGAATTTAATTTAGATTGTTTTTCATGGCTACTCACTGTGTGTGTGTGTGTGTGTGTGTGTGTGTGTACACGGTTGCATGACTTCTTTGTTGTAATGATCTGTCCCTCGCAGACTGAAGCCCCGTTGCTGATTCGTCCGTATCTGAAGGACATGACTAAGTCTGAGATGCATGCTGTGATGGTCGGTGGGTTTGCCACCATCGCGGGCAGTGTGATGGGGGCATTCATTTCATTCGGGGTAAGGACGTTAAACAGTAACACCCGGATCATTAACCTCTGTTATCTGTCCTCCTGTTTGCAGGCTCCGCCCCATTAGGCCTCGCTCTGCTGGCGTATTGGTCATTAATATTTGGTCATTCAGCAGATGCTTTTATCCGAAGCGACTTACAAGTATCACAGCTTGACGGTTGGGGTCAGAACGCAGGGTTGATGCAGCATCCCTGGAGCATTAAGGGTTAAAGGTCTTGCTCGAGAACCCGCCTCGGTGGGGATTTGAACCCAGAACCTTCAGAACCCGATCCGCTGAGCGACCTCTCCGCTGTGGTGTTGTGTTGTGAGTTGATGGCTGGTTTTATCTCGGCAGATCGACGCCTCCTCTCTGATCTCTGCCTCGGTGATGGCTGCACCGTGTGCACTGGCCATGTCCAAACTGTCCTATCCTGAAACCGAAGAAAGCAAGTTCAAATCTGAAGACAATATCAAAATCGAAGCCGGGTGTGTGACCACGGAACGGCAGCAGAAGGATTAATGACGTCAGGTTTGGATTGCTTTGAATAACTGTCTTTTTTAAATTAGCGATGAGAAGAACATCCTGGAGGCGGCGTCTGCCGGAGCGTCGGCGTCCATCGGCCTGGTCGCTAACATCGCTGCCAACCTGATTGGATTCCTGGCCATACTGGCGTTCATCAACGCAGCACTGAGCTGGCTGGGGGACATGGTCGGGTATCCAGAGATAACATTCGAGGTCCGGTACGAATGTCATTGTCTCCCAGCCGTCACGTTGTGGAGGACGTCCTCGGTAATAATCAAACGTTTTGCTCTTACTTCACAGCTGATGTGCTCGTATGTCTTCATGCCGGTGGCCTTCATGATGGGGATTCCTGTGGACGAGTCCTTTACAGTGGCTGAATTAATCGGGACGAAGCTGTTTCTGAATGAATTTATTGCTTATGAGAAGTTGTCCAAACTTAAACTCAATCGTCTGAATGGCATCACAGAAACCGGAAAATATATTTCTGTAAGTTGTTTCCTGATCTCGTAGTTTTCATGCAATACTGTACAATACACAATACTGCTTTAAACACCCAGCACCCGGCCAAAAGGATCACACACTTTAAAATGTCATGAAGCCACACTTTGTGCACTGTGACATCATTTCCACAAGTTTCTCCAGGATCTTGTTCTTGACGATCGGATCTGAACCCCTGCACAGAGTCTCCTCCAGTACGCCCCAAAGCTTCTCAGCGGGGTTCGGGTCTGGACTCTGTGGTGGGTGATGCTCATGCTCCCCGAACCTTGCTCTCACAGTGTGAGCCTGATGAATCCTGATGTCATCTCAGAGAAGAACAGATCCACTGATGGAGAACCTGGTGGCTCAGAATGTTATGACCTCATAATGTTGCTGAACCCAGACCTGACCGAGTCACCTCCGGGGGGGTGATGTGAGTTTTGGTCAGGCGCTCTGTGATTGGTTGTATTAATGAACCTTCATCGTCTTTTCAGGTGAGATCTGAAATCATCACCACCTATGCTCTGTGTGGCTTTGCCAACTTCAGCTCTCTTGGAATCGTGATTGGAGGACTGTGTGAGTATGATTCAGTTCATTCGGGACTTTGACTCATCACTTTACATCAGGAGTAAACACACTTTCAATGGAGCAATGCGTAGGTGCCTCGCTCAAGGGCACTTCATCAAGAGTACTTGGTCTGAGGTCAAACCCCGCCGTGTTCTGTAGAATAATGTCGAGATCAGCAGAGAATTTAACATTAAAGAAAATAACGTTCCTCTTTCTCCTCACAGCTTCCATTTGTCCAGCAAAAAAAAGTGACATCTCAGCTTTAGTGTTCCGAGCCTTGCTCACAGGAACCTGTGTTTCTCTGGTCAACGCCTGCATCGCCGGTAATAACACGACCCCTGACCCCTGACCCCTGACCCCGCATTCCTTACAAACTGGAAAGAAACTGAGAGATGTTCACATTTACATGACATCTGTACAGATGTTTGAATTCTTATGAGGGTTCTTTATTTTTGGTAACTGAATGAAATAAATGTATTTCTACAAAAAAATATCAATAATTCATAAACCTGCGTCTACAACAGTTACACTGTACTATCACATTCTGCACGACGTCCTCGACTCCAAACATTAAACATTTAAACACAATGAAACATATTCCAGACTGTACATAAATATACATCTTCATACACACGTGTGCATATATACACTTACAATCAAATAAAAATCGAGTAAACCTTCGTTATGCAGAATGTGGGATCTGTGTTAAACTAATAACTGAAATAAAATCATTTTTTATAAATTTTAAATATGAAATGTATCTTCTCCACTTGCAGGTCTTCTTCTGAACACTCCTCTGGACTGTGTGAGTGTGTTTGAGAACTCTGTCTTCAACTCCACTGATGCTCACATTCAGACCTGCTGCTCTGATCTCTTTCAAAGGTCAGCTTCATTAACTTCATTAAATAAGAACAGAACCTTCTCACTGTAGATCTGTATCATCAGACGTGATGTGGATGCTTTTTGTGTTGCAGTGTTGTGAAGAATGAGACGGTGCTCTCTTTTGAAGGTTCTTGGAGCGTCGTTAAAAACGCTACGCTTTACTTTGCGGAATGTTGTCGCCTCTATAACGAACCACTCTGTATGTAACAGTAATGAGGATAGTGTGAGAAATATTTAAACAACATATTCATGCTTTTAATATTTTATATTATTATATTATCTCATTATAGGGTTCGGGGGGGTGGGGGGGGGTCCATTCTGGAGACATTATGGACACTGGACAGATACACCCAGGACAAGGAAACAATCCATCAGTGGGCCAATACACACTCACACAGACACACACATACTATTTAGGCTCAATTTAGAGAAGCCAATTAATAAAATAGAGAATCCAGGTTTTTGGAGTGTGGGAGGAAACCGGAGAACCCGGAGGAAACCCACACAGATCCCCAGCACTGTAAGATGGATGTGTTACCACTACACCCCAAAACCACCCTAAAAATATAGAGTTATCTAGTATTTAAGTTGTATGTATGTGTGATAATAATCTATATTGTCGTGAGTTTTATGATAAATTAACATCAGCGTCGTTATCAGTATTTAAAAATCGATCAGACACAGAAATGACGTATTCTGTTTTAATGTACAAATATAAATACACTACATGAAAAAAGATCAAATAAACCTAAACACTTTTACAGGTACTCATTCTCTCTTCTCACACACACACACACACACACACACTATCTAAACTTTAATTACAGAGGCATGACATCACCTCCCTATGGGGACAGTGTTTAACATGAATAAGCAGATTAGGTGGCTGACCGCTGTATTGATCATCACTATGGAACATTAACGTGTGCAAGTCGTGGCATTAACAGAAAATAAATACAAAATAAACGTTAACCATGTGATCACAAACTGCCCGACAGACAGTATGGACTTCAGTTTGGGGATTTGCTACGAGACACAATGCAGTTACATCTAGAAAAAACAATTCAAACATCCGAAATGAACAGAATAATGAACAGAATAATGAACAGAATAATGAACAGAACCCAACATTCAGACTGCAGCGCTCTTCAGCGGAACACGCCACGTCCTAAAATCTGATCTCTGAACAGTTTGAGTTGCTGCATCACGTCTTAAAGACTCCTCCTGAATTTCCGGCCCTCACGGCAGGAAGGCCGATCACGGGACGGGTCTGATTCCGGGTCGGGTCCGGTTCTGTCATGTGCTCCGGTGATGCTGTCTCCACATCTCATCTCATCATCTTCCACTTCATCCTCTAACAGAACCTCACGAGAGGCGACTATCACTCGCTCACAGACTTTATAGACTAGATAGGGGCAATTTAGAGCAGCCACTTCACCTTGAATCCATGTTTTTGGACTGCGGTAGGAAACCGGAGAATCCAAAAAAACCGGGAGAACATGCAAACTTCAGATTGGATTTCGAACCCCAGCGCTGGGAGGTTCACCACCGAGTCGCCATGACAGAATCTTTCATTAATAAATTATTCATTTACATTCATATTTTCTTACATGTTAACGTGAACGGACAGCACGGTGGATATGTGGTTAGCATGTTCTCCTCTCAGCGCTGGGCATCCAGGTTTGAATCCCAATTCAGAGTTGAATTTGCATGTTCTCATGTTTGGCTAAATTGCCCCATATAGTGTGTGTTTGTGTGTGTGAGAGTGAGTGTGTGTGTGATAGATTGGCGTCCTGTCCTTGGTGTATCTGCCCAGCACCCGAAATGTTCTCCCCTGATGGGCATGGGGACCTCCACCCCCTAGTGGAGGTTTAAGGTGAAGATAATGAATGGATGAATGTTAATGTGAATCATTGAAACCATTGGTTTCTTTGTAATTAACAGCGTTTGGTTGTTGAAGTGGATCATGTGACCTCTAACTAAAGCACACGCTCATTTCTGGATTTACATGAGAGAAGTTAAACATTTACAAAATCATAGAAATCAATCCATCTTTAATTTGAATGAGAAATGATAAACTGATAAAGTGCAGCTTTTTGGCCATTAAAAAAATCTAGAGCTCAAAGAAATGAAGAAGGGAAACTGAGGGAAGTGGTCTGGCGGCCGGGTTCGTCGATGTCATCGGCTTTACCTCATGCGGACAGGTTTGGGGACCTCCACCGTCTTGTGTTTGGAAGCGGGTTTGTTCTCCTCGTCTGTGCTGCTCTTTTTGGCCACTTTAGGGCTGGAGCTCCCTTTCCTGGCAGCTTGAGGACTATTCGAACCCTTCTTCTGAAGCTGCGGGCTCAGAGAACCGGCAAGGCCCACTCTCCGTGCCAACATCGGACTCCTGGATTTGACCTTCGGCTGCTGCACGTCCCCGGGGGTCAGGGGTCTGAGACCCAGCAGCCCACAGTAATAATTACACTGATGTTGACCAACAAAGTCTTCTAAAACCTTTGGACAGCCTTGATCTGTGAGGCCTTGATACCTGTAACCCAGATTTATATCATTATAATAACACACACACACACACACACACACACACACACACACACACACACACACACACACACACACACCACACTATTGTATAGAAAATGTATGTAGAAATAAGACAAACCCATTGGACTTGGTGGCGATCCTTATGTTTGTCAGCTTTGTATCCACACCTGAAATAAGCAAAAGATTATTTAATTATTTTATTATTTATTTAAATAGCATCATGTTTTTGTCCACAGGATCTCCTGTTCTACCTTCCAGCTGGGTGACCAGTAGGTTTCCATTGGTCCACTGATGAATCCAGTGCTGGAAGGCGCAGCACTTTTGTTCTACCTCAGAACCGGTGCTTGTAACGAGTTTCCCGCTGGGGTCCATCAGACAGTACGTTAAATACACGCCGTTCAGATCGGACTCCACGGTGGAATACGGGACGGTGTTGGCCGGCCGATACATCAGATACAGAGGAATCACTCTGAACGTTCAGAACCAAAGGTACACACCTCAGATTACCATACATCACTTTACATCCATCCATCCATACACTGTACACACACACACACACACACACACACACACACACACACTCAACGGCCATTTGATTAGATACAGCTGATTGATTCTGCTCTGATCATACAGATGGGGTTTCCATTCTGTAGTCCTCTACATGTTCCTCTGTCCGTCCCCTTCACTCTGTCCTCTGAGGAGCAGATGGACTACAGAATGGAACTGAAGAACTACAAACCCCATCAGTCTGATCAGTGGAGCTGAAGCCACAGACGCTGGTTGATTTTGGATGGCTGTACTCACTCCAGAGAAACACCAAAGTTATCGATCACTCTCGCTTCAGCAGAAAAGACCTTGCAGTACTCCCGCACGGTGTTCTGGATCTTACAGTCCTGACAACACAAATGTATAATTTAATTACAGTATGTAAACATTAGTTGTGTTTGAATCTGGTCGTGCGATTTATTTTTTATAGTTTTTTTTATAAAGAGCAAAGAGCATTTATAAAATGTAATCTGTAAGTGTTCAGTCTGTGTCTGCTGCAGTGTTAATGAAACTGTGCAGTGGGATGAACACTAGGGGTGCTATTTCAGTGATTTTGGGCGTGTCGGTGTCTTTAGTGTTGGATCACGTGTTCTGCAGGGTGGAGGACAGGGTTCTGAATGTGAGTGGTACCTGTTTGGTGACGGTGATGTTCCTCTCAGCGAGGCTGTTGTCCTCTTTTCCTCCGTACACGATGGGGTTTCTGACTTTGGCGATGCAGGTGCTCCCGGATTCGAAGACGGGGTCGAGTCCATAGATGACCTTAACTCTGCTGGTTTTGTGTGAACAGCCCTCACCCAGTTGCACCTCCTCAGTCATTATACGACCAAAGAACTTCTCCCCCCAGTGGCCAGGGTCCGCCAGTCCTTTAGTAAAGAGCAGCGGGGTCATCTCAATTTCCTCTCCCACTGGAAACAAACACAGAACACAGAACACGCTGAACAAACTGTGAGGCCTAGAACCCGACGAGGGTCACCTGCTCGAAGAAACCTCACCTTCTAAATCGTCCCGTAAAAAGAATTCTGCAAGAACTGCAAAATAAACACAATCACGCTTTCATTCAACCTCCTCATGACTTCTGCACCAATAATAATTAAGAAATGCTTGTTCAGTGTACTGTCTGAGCTCAGGAGGAAGTCCGTGGTGTCACTGCCGTACTCGTTCTTGATCGTGCAGCCGTACACCCCACAGTCTCTGCTGGAGGCCTGAACGAGGGCCAGCGCCACCTGGCTTTCATCTCCTGCACTGCAAAACAAACAGAGACTTCAGGTTAAAAAAACTATTCGGCTTTCTCTCCATCAGACACAAGAGCATCACGTGACCCGATCAGCAACCCGGCTCCCGGAACCCGGAACCTCAGATATGTTTACACTCCGTTCATCTGACCCGGGATCAGCCCCTCTGTTCACTTTGAGATCCAAACGTTTGCCCCCCCAAAAAACAGCAGACCCTCTGTGAGGCCCTGTGTAACATACCCCATGGGGCAGTGTGCAAACCAGCTACACCATGTTACAAACAGACGTCGACTGGCACGCTGTCAGACTGCAGGTTCTGCAGCCGTCGCCCCCTGGCGGCCACTTATTATTATTTACATTTAAAACTCGATAACCCTTTGTTCTCATTGGTTCAGAGGAGGCTGCATTCAGCTTTAGGATCTTTTAACGACTTTATAGTCCTGATAGATAAAACCATAACATTTAAGAGGCTTTATTTGTTCCCGCTGTGACTATTTTGGCTTTTGTAAAGTTTTAACCCTCTGCTCTGTGTTTTGATCATTGAAATTTTTGCAGCTCTATTTTTAATGTGGAAGTAAATGTTAGCAGTTCCTAACTTTAGATTACTCAATTAAATGTGACGATGTAATCATTTTTAATTAGAGAATACTCATGAATTTAAAATGGTGCTGTTCAAGCTTCTCGTCTCGTCTTCTTTCTGCCTTTTCAGTCACATGATCGGTGAACGTAGCTTTACCTTCGTTTTGTCTCGGCGATCTGCACGTCATCCTTAAACCACGTGATGGTGGAGTCACTGAGAACGTTGAAGAACTGACACCACAGCTTCAGGTGTCCCAGGGCGTCGGAGAAGGTCTCTCCTCGGATCTTCCGGATCACTTGAGGAGCTACGAGGACAGAAGTTCAGAACATTCAGGAAGCCGGAGAACATGCAAACTCCACCCAGGTCAGGACTCGAACCGGGCTCCCCAGTGCTGAGAGGAGAACATGCTCATCGTTTACCTTTGTACGGGTCCAGCTTCTCCTTTTCTGCCTTTTTGGTCTCAGCAGCTGGACTGTCCACCTCCTGCGTGGTTTCGTCTTTGGGTTTGGGGACGTCCAGCGTGGCTTTCCGGCGCCCCAGCAGGGGCGAGCGCTTCTCCAGGGGCGGGGTCTGCTGTCCACTCTGAAGCTGCAGAAAGGCGGCTCTGCGTGCTTGGCTGGGGGACATGTACGGGCTGTCCCTCTTACTTTGGGAATCTGATCCCTCGTCCTCAGATTTGGCTTTAGCCAGGTAGATCTTCCTGCGGGCGCCGGACGCCAGCTCCTCGGGCGTGGCCGAGGGTATGAGGGTGAGGCTGTCCCTCCTCTTCATCTTGGGGCTGCTCTCACATGACAGGGTGGAGGTGGGGGTGCTGCCCTCACTGTTGTCTCGTCTGTTCTCACCCCCGTCTCCGGACGCGGCCGACGCCGAGCTCTGGCTCTCTAAGTTGGGGTTGTTCTTTGCCATGAGCCTCCGGAGGCTGGCCGGGCTGAGCGGGGGGAGGGTGGGGCCGACCGGAGGGGTGAGGCTCAGCATCTCCATCGTGGGCTTCTCTTTTTGGAGCTGTCTGTCCGTCTCGGGTTCCGCTCTCGCGTCTCTGCTCGGGTTCGGCTCGGTGTTATTTGGAAGGTCTTTGGCCGATGAGGACTCAGGACCCTGGGTCAGGTTCTTGTTCTGCTCTGGTGCTGATGCAGGTTTGTCGAGGTTCAGACCGCCGGGGCTTATCCCGTCCAAATGACCTACAGCCTTTTTAAGCAGGACAGCCAAGGAGTCGGCCGTCACGCCTCTATTGGTACCGTTGTGCTCCTGGTTCTCCACGTGTGTTGTGGACAGAGCGGACGGTGCAGGGTTCTCCGGTTGACCATGAGCGGGGGGTGGAGCTGTTTGATCTTCTGATGGTTCTCCTTCATGTGAAACTGTGACATCATCAGCACACGCGATGCTGATTAAAGGAATTGCGCTGCCGTCATTGCCTTTAATTACCTCACTAATGATAACGATCGGCTCTTCAGCCGCCGTCGGCTCTACGGTCAGGAGTTTGGCTTCATGGCTGGCACTAAGCCCCGCCCCCGCGTCTTTGATGTTTTCAGTGGATGCTCTGGTCACGTCGGTGAGGGAGTCCTCCACTGGAGCGGCGTTATCTTTAATCATGTGTGCGGCCTCGTGCTGCGCCGTGGTTCTCTCGGGTTCCGTTAGAACCACATCGATTTTGGGGACGGTGGTCAGCTCCTCGGCTTTGACCTTGTCAGCCGCCGTGACCTTGATGTCCGGAGTGGGTGGGGTGGCTCTCATCTTGGCTACGTTTTTGATGACGGTTTCTCGCGTGTCTGGCAGAATGATCATTTGGGGAGCAGACGGCTCTCTGGACTCGGCGGCGGGTCTCTCTGACGGACCTTTCGAGAACGTCCTTGTCTTGTTTGTCCTGGCGCCTCCATGCGGCTCTGACCCCGGTGTTTCTGCTGAGCTTTTGGTTTTGGTATGACTCAGATTGAGAGCGAGGTTTGAGGTATTTGGTTCTAAACTCATATTTTTGGCGCCCTCTGTTGGTTCCTTGGTGTTTTGGGGAACTGCGCTCCTTCTGCCGACCCCCTGGTCGTTGTCCACGCCACTCAGAAGCAACGTCTTATTCTGCTTCCAGTCATTCTTATCTAGATGTTCCCCAGACGGAGAACCCCCCTGATCCACGCCGCGCTGCATGCCGGACTTATCTTGAGAATGTGTGTGACCTTCTGGACGCTGAACGCTCAGCGTGTCCGTCACCTCGGAGACGTCCGGCTCAGGTCTCGGCGTGGGACTTCCTGCCATGTCTGTGTCTTCTCTCTGATTGTGTGGTTCCTCTTTAATAACAGGGGCATGCTCCTCCACCTCATCTGATTTATATTCTGAGGTTATCACTTTGTCCTGTCCTGTGTCTTTCTGTGACGCGCTGGACGTCTCATTCATCAGATGAACTAAGTTTGGACGCGGCGCTGGGTGACGGTTCTCCGAGCCGGTCAGGTGCTCCATGTTTGGCGCCGGAGGGCGGGCCGCGGGCGGGCGGGCCGCCGGGTTCTGTGTGAAGTCCGGTCGGTTCACAGCGTGCGTTTGTTCGGTCATCTGATCCGTGGGAGCAGGACATTCCTGCATGGCGGTCTCATGAGACACATCAACCATGTCCTCATCTCTGTCAGCGTCCGCGTGCTCCTCTGATGGCTGGACATAAACAGACAGCTGATTATAGCAAACTGTAAACACTGCACCCCCGACACAGATGAGCTCATGCCTCAGAAACACCATCAGTATTTAAAGTTCACTATTGATTATTGATTATTGATTATTGATTATTGATTATTGATCATTGATCAGTCAGTCTGCACGTCATTTGAACTTTTATAATAATTAATGCTAATGATGGATTCATTACACTGTTCGTCAATACAAGAAGAAACATGTCTGGGTCTGGGTGGAGTTTGCATGTTCTCCTCGTGTGCACATGGCTTTTGCTCCGGGTTTTTCACACCCACAAACTCCTTATTAACACATGTTCATGGGGAGAACATGCAAACTTGAACATGCTAAACACTCAAAGTCAATGTGTCGCCCAAAAACACTTCTATAAAGAATATTATGATTATGATTATGATTACGATTATTATTATTATGATTATTATTATGATTTTCTTTAGTACAATTCTGTCATTGAAAGCACACGGCTGTGCTACAGACCTCTCATTACCCACAATGCACTGACAAAAACCCGGAGTTCCAGAAACAGATTAATTTTATTAATAACCAAAAAATCAGCCTTTGCAGGAAACCCTGCAGCTTCAGCGCAGAAGGTCCTCCGCTCTGCTCTCATTGGACGGCTGCGGCGGTCATTTGTCCGGCGATGTGAGGTTCGTTTATAAATGGAAACTCTAAAAACGTTTGATGCTGCAGCACCTGACTGAAGAGCACGCAGAACTCAGACGTTCCTTATTCCATCATGTGATTTGATTTTTTATATCTTTGATTTAATTTTAAAAGGAATAAACTCACCAGGACCGATGAGGTGGTCAGCTCAGACCCCAGGTCAGCGATGGCTTCCAGATCTTCATGTTCTTTAGACCGTGGCGCTGGTTCATCTGAATCATCAGGTGTTCTGGAGGAGATGTGTTTCTTGGTGTTGAGGTTTGAATCTTCAGGTTGGTGTTGACTCTTCTGAACAGATTCCTGGCTCGGTGTCCTCTGTGGACTGTCCTGCCCGTGGAGCTGTGTGTGTGGGGGGGTGTGAGACGGAGCTTCTCGGGTCTGGACCTGCGTTTCCTTCGCGGTCGTCGTGTCTCCCACATGTTTACACGAGTCCACAGCGTGGGCTGCTTTTCTACTCTTACCAAAGAACAAGGCTTTGGGTTCTCTCTGGTGCAGCGGGGGAGCAACATCATCATCACGTCCATGAAGAGAGGGACGTTCTGCATCATGACTCGGTCCGTCAGTGTGAGTGTTAGAACCTGAGCTCATGTCAGGTTCTGGAACACCGGCTCGGTTCATCGTTAGGTCTCGTTCCACGGCTAGCTGATGACCTGATGCTGCACCACAGCCACCTGCCTGAACATCTCGCTTCTGGATCGGCGCTGATGGGATATCGGAATGTTCTCCATAACTCATATTCGGACTTTCTTTTGTAACACTCGCGTCACTCGCTTTCTTAGAGATCTCCATTGTCTCTTTTTTGCTCTTGCCAAAGAAAATGTCTTTCAGGGAATGGAACACTAAACTGAGAGCGGACTTGTGCTGAGGGTCAGCGTCTTTCAGAGCCGTCGTGTTGGAGTCCGGAGCCGTTACCACTCTGAGTTCTGAACTTAGTCCGTCGTCTTGTTCTCTTCCATTTGACAGTTCTTGTTCTCTCTTCCAGGACTTGTCCTGTTTCTCATTGGTTTCCATGCCGTCCATTCTCCTTTCGGGTTCCCTCTCCTTCTCTTTATACTTTCCTTCACGTTCCGTGTCCTTCTCGGTGTCTCTTTGCGTTTGTGGGACAGTGCTACCCTGTTGAAGATCATTCGGGATGCTTATCGATTCTTGGGGCTTATCTGTCGTCTTCTGATCTTCTTCGTGGGTTTCAGAGTTTAAAGACTTAAAGATCTTTGCCAAACTCACGTCTTGGTGTTTGTCTTGGCCATTTTCAGGACCCCGGCTGAATGGATCGGTGATGACCTCTTCAAAGCCATTGGAGAGCCCCTCGTTATTCCTGCTGGTTTTCTGCTGGGTGTGCAGTGTGAGGTCACTCATCTCCACACGGTCACCGACCTGACCGAGCTGCTGGCCACGGGTTTGATTTAAACCTGAAGCCGGCTGCTGTTCGTCCTCCGTCTGGATTACGGCTGCGTCCACCTGCTGGCTGTCATTGTCCTGATCTCCATCGTATCTCACTTCAGAAAAGCCATTCAGCTCTTCCTCCAGAGTGGCTGTGTCTTCTGTCACGGGTTCCTCGATGGTGTCATTGTCCTCCTCATTGAAGGATATGAAGTTCAGCTCTGGACCTTTCAGCAGTCCCGGTCTCCTCAGCGTGAGATTCAGGTTCATGAACATTTGTTCCTGTTGAACCTTCTCTTTCTCAATGCGCCGACTCTCTTCCAGCTCTCGCCGTTTCACGTCCGCCTTCTGTTTGAGCTTGGCGAAGAAGCGTTGGTGGATTTTATACTCACTCATACTGCCCACCTCCAACACCCCGGAACAGGAGACGATGCCCTTGCTGTTCCTGGCTGAGGCCTGATAAATGGCCGCGTCATCTTCTGTACAGCTGCGAAGAAACGGACCAACAAACGGTTTGGTGCATTAAGACTTTTTTCATTAATCAGGACACGTTCATGTCACTCAGCACACACACTTCATACGTCGTGCATACTTATAGACGTGGAGTGTGTGGCTTTTTCCATTGCGGAAAATTTCATATTTAGGAAGTCCGCAGTAACGATCTAACTCCATGTCATCCTTATACCACGTCAGCTCGGGGACCGGGTAACCTGTTACACACAGAAACCACATAACCACAGTGTACTGGACCTGCTCAGATAGAGAGCATGCGTCTGGGTTTATAGAGACACAACACGCCTCGTTCAGAGACGCTGATATTCACACGCAGGAGGAAGCCATGAGAACAGAGTGGGCGGAGTTTAAGACGGTAATGAGTGTGATATAGGACACAAAGTCTTGACGTTGATGATTAGAGTATAATGATAATTGTGAAAGTGCATTTAAATACAGGCAGCACGGTGGCTTAGTGGTTTAGCATGTTCTCCTCTCAGCACTAGGGATTCCCGGTTCGAATCCCCATCTGGGTGGAGTTTGCATGTCCTTCCCATGTCTGTGTGGGTTTCCTCCGGGTTCTCCGGTTTCCTCCCGCAGTCCAAAAACATGGATCAAGGTCAATTGAGATCTCCAAATTGCCCCATATAGAGTGTGTTTGTGTGAGTGAGTGTGTGATAGATTGGCGTCCTGTCCTGGGTCTATCTGCCCAGCGCCTGAAACGTTCTCCCCTGGATGGGCATGGGGAACCCCCCCCCACCCTAATAGAGGATAAAGTGGACGATAATGAATGGATTTGAGTACTTCATATAAAATGAGTAGCACCTCAGCGTTTCCCACCTGTAACCACGCAGCTGAACTTGACGTTGCACGTCTCTGATACAGCCTTCGACTTGATGGTCGTCTCAAAACACGGCTGAGTTTCCTCCGTCAGCTGAGACATGACGGAACAGAATGTGCTCCTGCGTACCAAACAATAAGAATGAAGCAACGTAGATCCAGAGAGACAGAGAGAGAGAGACAGAGAGACAGAGAGAGAGAGAGACAGAGAGAGAGACAGAGAGGGACAGATAGAGACAAAGACAGACAGAGAGAGAGAGAGACAGAGAGAGAGACAGAGAGAGAGAGAGAGACAGAGAGAGACAGAGAGAGAGAGAGAGACAGAGAGAGAGAGAGAGTGATGACTGCTGGGCCAAAACACGGTCAGAGTGTTAGGACGTGAGGGTGCTCGCTTTGTTCAGTGACCATCAGATAATGACCTGAGATATCAGATCTGATGATGTCATGAGATTAAAACTTTCATCAGAGGAAAGAGGGATCGTCTTTATGGATGAACTGACCAACATGAAAAGCGTAGCATGCTCTGATGTTGCCTTTAATGAACAGTTATAACGTTAACTCGGGGGTCAGAGCAACGCCACGCAAAAGTGCATCCAAATCAAATCTAAATGTGGTCCAATGAAACGTGGGATCGGGTTACTTTGGTTCTGGCCGAGCAGTGTACAGTATTTACAACGGGTACGAACGGGATTAATATAACATTACCTTACGCTTGGAAGGCTTTTCAGGGAGAAAGGCTTAGTGATGTCATCACATCGATGGTGCGTTATTAAATATGTTTCTGGCGTGTGAAAATAAAAGCATTCTGCAGAGCCGCACACTAACTTGCATTCAGAAGTACCTCGGCCGTCGGCTGCTTCAGTGCTTTTAGAACCGAAAGCTGTGTACGGTTACAAAATCAAAAACCAGTGGGGCCTAAAGGTTCAGGAACCCTTTAGAATAATCTGCAAATGATCATTTCTGCATAAGTCCGGCCCGTGAAACGTCTTCAGATCTAAAAACAAGACCGTAAAATAGAACCGAACGAAACGGCTGAGAACAAAGTCTTCATCTTCATCTTCAGCAGACTGAGCTGACATTACAAACGTTATACACACATTATAAAGCTCTGGTTCACAGATAATTAAAGGGGAAATGAACGTGATTTCAGTTGATTGGATGATAATCATGTGACCTCACGCACACGTTTGTGGAAGTTTATTAGAATAAAATAGGAATATATCTGATGGTTTGGGATCAAAATGAAAACAAAGAGCAGGACGTGGGCTCAGAACACAGACGTTCTACCAGAACAAGGGGAATGTTTTGGATCAAGTCAAAATCCCGATCTCTGATCCAACACCGATGACCCGAAGAGCCCCTGAAGGTCCGAGCCGTGTTCAGAGGAACAGCCGGGTCATCGCTGAACCAAAGGGCCGTACTGAAAGCAAAGGTTGCCATTCTCTCACCCTCGCAGAGGAAGCTCTGGAGTTTGATCTGTTCTCAGACCTGTTTGAAAATCTGACGACGTTTCGGCTCAGATCGATGAGGGACTTTTGAAAATTCTAAAGGCTTCACAAACTCTCCAACACTGTTGTAAACTCTTCAGTTTTAAAGGATTACGAGTCAGAAGGGTGCGGGATCTGGAGTGTTATACGTGTGTTAGAGGGACATTAGTTTAGATTTCTTTTAAAGTGTTTTACCTCAGAGGTTTGTAGTTTGAATACCTGTGTGTTGAATAGCTATTTAGAAAAAGGCAGACCAGAACATCTCATAAGACAGTGGCTTCCTCCCAACCAGCCATTCAGATATATTTCATTATTTCATCGGCTCTGTGCACGAACAACCGGATCTCTGAGAAATGGCCGAGTGGGCGCATTCACACGCCTCTATTTAAACAGATTGGAAGTGAACTGGATGAAACAGCTCGTACCTGTTTTCAGGCCGGACACTGGAGAGGTAGTTCCGGCTGTCCAGGCGGGGGGAAGGGGCACTGTCCCCATTTTGACTGCCTGATCTCCCGTTGCTTGAATAAGAGTGGATCAGGGGTCTCCGCGACGTCATTTTCCAAAACAGACCTCTTGTTTTTTATATTCCGTCAGGAAAAGCAGTCTGTTTGTAACGTACTTCCACTCTCTCTCTGGGTTTAAACCAATCCTGTGTAAAGTTGTTCCTATAAATACACCATTCTACTGACATTTGAGCTGCTGGAGGAAAAAAAACAATCATATGAGTATTATTAAAAGAATACGTTACAAACAGCTTCAGATGTACTTCTTAATAAAACATTAAGCTTGAGGAAGCAATCGAGTGAGTTTCATCAGACAGAGGAGCCGGGGGTGAGTTAAAAATAGGATCTGTTAGTTGTGAGGCATTTTGGACCTGGTAGTCTGCACTTAAAAGGCATTTGTGTTTACGTAAGTCATTTCTTTTCTCAATAGAATTAGTGTCTGAAGTTAGTTTAGAGAAAGAGAGTGTGGAAGTGAGCGCTACGTACCATTCCTCTGTTTTCTCTTCGTTGTGTGAAGGCTGCTGTCGCTGAAGCAAAGCACTGTATTTGTCAATCAAAGCAGAGCATGTGCTTCCAGAAGGGGCCTATTTATAGGTAGCCTGCAAATAGGTGGAAGACCACATCACATTTTCCGAATCTAGCCATAGCCTCAGAGCCTCCTGCAAGGACATTTCAAGGAAGTCTTGTAGGTGTTATGACGGTGGAGCTCAGGATCAGCACTTATCTTCGAGCTTTCAGACGTTCAGCCGGTTACTGAGCACGCTCGCTTCACGCCAACTTTATATCGGATGGGTGGAAGTCATTTTGTTCCCCGAGGGGATTGGACCGTGGCTTGGCTAAAAGCAGAATTCGGGCTTAATTAGGACAGCCCCTGATCTATGATCCCCTCACTTTGTAGCTTGAGCTCACCAGCAGTCAACATACTTTGGCCAAAGCTGTAGACCGCTTGCTTAATTTTCCAAACATAAAAGAGCTCGAGTTACAGGCTCCCCGAGCAACACACACCATGTGGACCATGCAAGACAGACATACACAAACACTTACAAACCTCAGAATCATTATAATCATAATAATCATCATAATAATAATCATAATCATAATCATCATCATAATAATAATCATAATCATAATAATCATAATCATAAAAAATTATAACAATAAAATACTACTAATAATAAATGCTTTATTAATAATAATAATAATAATAATAATAATAATAATAATAATAATAATAATAATAATCATAAAAAATACTACTAATAATAAATGCTTTATTAATAATACTAATACTACTACTACTACTACTAATAATAATCATAATCATAATAATATTATAACTGTATTATAACTACTTGTATGTATTCAAATTTAAAATGTCTTTATTCCAATGTTTACACTTATATCTGTACATAGTGTTTATGATCCTAGATTTAATAATGCTTTTATTATTATTATTATTTTATTTATTTTATATTTTATAGAAACATGCTGTATTCCTTTTTGCTGGTAAGTGAATTCAGGAAAGTTTTCTTGGGATAAATTCTGACTCTCTGGAGATTAAACTAAAATCTTTAATATGAATAATTATTTCTTTGTGCTGTATTTATGTTTATATTTGCAAAACTTTAAATGTCTTATATTTTTAAATGTTTGATGTGATGTTTAATCCACAGTAAATAAATGTATAATTGTATTATGATTAAAGTTGATTATAATAAATTAATATTCATGAAGTGAAGACCTTGTTAATATTACAGACTGCTGTAGTGGGCGTGTCCAACTGCTACCGGAAATAGCAGTCTCCGATTCCTTTCACGGTATCAGTCGGACTTTTATTTTGTACTGTGGACCGACGCTGTCAGCAGTTCCTCCGCTTCATCATGAACTCGGTGCGTTAGAAACGTTTAGAACTTTCTTTTATTCTCTTTTCTCTTTCATCTTTAACATCACACACGCTCGCGATTGGTTCACATCTCTGAGAAATCAGGTTTAAATGAATAGAATTAGTGATCAATCAGGTTAAAGTTGTGTTTGTGAAGACGGACATTCTGATGGAAAAGATTTCATCTTTAAACTTTAAACTTTACAGAGTTCATCTTTAAACTTTAAACTTTACAGAGTTCATCTTTAAACTTTAAACTGAAACAAAGCGACATTAAAGAATTAAAAGATGACGGACTTTAATACAGTCTACAGTTACCTTAAGACGTCATCAATGACGTAGACATGTAACCGTGTGTATGACCACCGCCCATCTCTTCATATATATATACAGTTTATATACATCTGCTCATATACATATATACTATGTGTGTGTGTGTATATATATATGTGTGTGTGTGTGTGTATTCTATGTTCCACTTCCTGTAGAGCTGGATTTTGTAGTTCTCCAGTTCCACTCTGTAGTCCATCTGTTAGTGTTCTACAGGACATACTGTGTCCTCTGTTCTCTAATGCTCAGGACCCCAACAGTACCACCACAGAGCAGGGGTTATTGGGTGGGTGACTTATGAATACAGTATAGTACAATACGAGTATAGTATGAGTATGGTACATAGTATGAGTATGGTATATAGTATGAGCGTGGTATGAGTATGGTATGAGTATAGTATGAGTATGGTACATAGTATGAGTATGGTATATAGTACGAGCATGGTATGAGTATAGTATGAGTATGGTACATAGTATGAGTATGGTATATAGTATGAGCGTGGTATGAGTATGGTATGAGTATAGTATGAGTATGGTACATAGTATGAGTATGGTATATAGTATGGTATGAGTATAGTATGAGTATGGTATGAGTATAGTATGAGTATGGTATATAGTACGAGTATGGTATGAGTATAGTATGAGTATGGTATATAGTACGAGTATGGTATGAGTATGGTATATAGTATGAGTATGGTATATAGTACGAGTATGGTATGAGTATAGTATGAGTATGGTATGAGTATGAGTATGGTATGAGTATAGTATGAGTATGGTATGAGTATGAGTATGGTATGAGTATAGTATGAGTATGGTATGAGTATGAGTATGGTATGAGTATAGTATGAGTATGGTATGAGTATGGTATGAGTATAGTAGTAGATGATGGCAATGAAGGTGTTTTTGTTTCAGTAAACCGTGTGAGGCGGCGGGTGGCTTCCTGAATCCTGACTTCCTGTTTGGCCTTCCAGATGATGACCGGTAAACAATACTGCACCATGCTCTAAATGCCCCTATAAAGTGTGAGTGTGAGTGTGAGTGAGTGAGTGTGTGAGTGAGTGTGAGTGAGTGTGTGTGAGTGTGTGTGAGTGTGTGTGAGTGTGTGTGAGTGTGTGAGTGTGTGTGAGTGTGTGTGAGTGTGTGTGAGTGTGTGAGTGTGTGAGTGTGTGAGTGTGTGAGTGAGAGTGTGTGTGAGTGTGTGTGAGTGTGTGAGTGTGTGAGTGAGTGTGTGTGTGAGTGAGTGTGAGTGAGTGTGAGTGTGTGTGAGTGTGTGTGAGTGTGTGTGCCCGAAACGTTCTCCCCTGAATGTGCATGGGGAACCCCCCCCCTCCATCTGTACAGTGTAAGATAATGAATTCTGCTGAGTGTGGAACACAGAGTCGTTTGTTCTTTAAACTCTGATTTTAGAACCATGAGTTCCTCACCTCCAATACAAACATCACCAAACTGGAGAACATACCAATCACTACAGCACCGCATCATTAACACGTCACATCATCTCAGAAGAACACTGAACATCCCCCAGTCAGCCTTCATTATAGTTTAGGACACAGGGCTGAACGGCCACAGCTGCTCGCTCTGGAATTCATACCTCACACACACACACACACACACTCACACACACACTCACACACTCACACACACACACTCTCACACACACACACACACACAGGGTTACAGACTGTGGTCGATCTGTTTCAGACCTGCAGTCATGCTCGCTGTGCTCTCTGTGCTCTCAGTTTAAATGTATAAATCTGTATGTTCTGCAGCTCATCACACACCGTCATGACGTCCTATCCCGGCAGAGCCCCCGCTCCATCACCACGCCCCAAAGAGGAGGAGCCATGAAACTGGGTGTGTGATGAATCAGCACTCATTTGATCTGAATCATAAAACGAACCGAATCTTTAGCTTTAAATACAAAAATACAAACAGAAAATGTGACATTAACTTCACACATCAGTTTAGCATGTTCTCCTCAGTGCACTGTTTTGATCCGCCGGGGACGGTGGGGCAGGGGTTAGCATGTTCTCCTCGTCATGTGATGACGTCTTTAACTCTGTCTGTGGCTCGTCGTTGGCAGAGGTCATCATCGTAGAGCAGCCTACCTCTGCGAGTGTTCCCAAAAACCACCCGGTGACCTTGAGTGTGACTGCGGTGGGCACCGGTGCTCTGAGGTTCCAGTGGTTTAATGGTAAACAGGAGGAGGTCAGTTCGTTCGCTTCCATGGACAGTCCTTCATGTGAGGTCATGATGACGCTGATGAGTGCCGTGTTCCTCTGTAGGTTCCCGGAGGCACCGAGTCCACGCTGTGCCTGTTCCTTCAGAGGTCCGAGAGGTTCACCTGCAGAGTGAGCGACCTCTACTGCAACTACGTCTTTACGGACTGGGTCAAGGTCAGGATTTTGGACATAACAGGTACTCCTCCAATATTCCTGAGTTATTATTTGTTACTAATGGCCTTCCTCCTGCATGGTTGAAATAGCAACGCTGCGTGTGAATATATGAACCTCCAGGGAGCTGCACTGCTCAAATAGCAACCCTCCAAACCGTCAGAGCGCCACCTGGCTCTTAAAGGGAACGGTGAAGGACATGCTGATTGGTTTATTACATGTTAACCCAGCCCTGAAGAATTAGGAGAGTTAGTTCAGGACTCCTGCACGTTCTAGAGTAACATACTGCCACGCCCTAAACATACTGCCACGCCCTAAACTGAGCGGCACGGCACTAAAAAATCACTAGAAAGGGTGAAGGCCTTTTCAATAATATTAATGATTTTTAAGTGAAGGTTAATTACAATATTAATGTAATTGTAATAATGATGTGTTCTTTGCAGACGTTCCACGTGAATGGAAAGGGGAACCGTACATCGTCGTCCAACCCAGATCTCACCAAACGGTCAAACCTGGAGACAAGTTCACACTGAGGTGCTCGGCTCTGGGAATCCCCATCCCACACTACCAATGGTACCACAACGGACATCCGCTGCTGAAGGAGAACAGGGACACACTGGAGGTGATGGGGCAGACCACACCACCGTGTTCTCTGATTGACGACAAACCTGCGGGTTCTGATTACAGAATGAGATGCTTCTGTGCTTCCTTTAGATCTCACATGCCGCTGCTGATCACGCCGGCTCATATCTCTGTGCTGTATCCAATCTGCTGGAGGAGACGTGGACCGAGGCGGCGGGTGTGGAAATCAGTAAGAAGATAATATTCTGAACGGAGGATGATCAGATTAGATAATAATATAAATACTGAGGGGTAAAGGGGCTATTTATACATCTGAAGATGTGTGTGTGTGTGTGTGTGTGTGTGTGGTAGCACGTGTTAAAGTGAAACTGTTGAAGCTGTTGTTCTGTTCTGATTGAGACATCGTGGAACGTCATCCCTCTTTCCTCTTTAAGGAGATTTTAATGTTGTTGTGAAACACTGACCTCAGGTCAGCTTTGATGACTACATTCTTTTTTTTGTTCTACAGAAACCCCTGAGGACATCCCTGCACTCACAGGTAGATTATATACACACACACACACACACACACACACACACAGGGACACTTCAGCTGTAGTACTTGTTGGAACCGGGAATCGAACCGAGGACCTTCAGGTCTCATGGCTGGTTCCTTAACCCCAAACCTACGACCCCCCCGCCTTATTGAGTTATACCGTCTGGGTTCAGAACATTTAAGAACTCTTTAAAATCCCTGAATTCTAAACATGTATTTTAATGATGAGAGGCTGTACCTTTCTGACTCTAACATCCCATAATAATTCCTCCAGCGACGGACAAAGTGGCTCTGCTCATTGGGAACCTGAACTACGCCCATCACCCCCGTCTGATGGCTCCCATCATGGATGTTCATGAACTGGCGAACCTGTTGCACCAGCTGGGTTTTCGGGTCGTGTCCCTGCTGGACCTCACGCTTCAGGAGATGGAGGCCGCCATCCACAAGTTCCTACAGCTCCTGGACTTTGGAGTTTATGGTGCGTCTCATCTTTTGGAGAACATGTTCCTATACGTGTTGTGCTGTGCTGTAGTCCAAACATTACCTTTGATGAGATATTCCAAAATGTGAGGAGCCTTATGGTTTTACAGACTCTATGAAGTGATGGCTGCATTACCTCAGAGGGTCATGTGATGCAGTAAACCATGACAGAGTGATGAGCAGGGCGTGAACATTCAATCACCACGTCATCCCGTCCTTAAATAAACTCAGAATCACATACATAACCTCAGTCTGTATATTGAGTTCTCCAAATTGAATTGAGTTCTCCAAATTGCCCCATATAGAGTGTGTGAGTGTGTGCTCAGTGATGGCTTGGCGTCCTGTCCTGGGTGTATCTGTCCAGCGCCCGAAACGTTCTCCCCTGGATGGGCATAGGGAACCCCCCCCCCATGACCCTAATAGAGGATAAAGCTAAAGATAATGAATGAATGAATAAAAAACTTCTTTTTAATTTAGTATTTTAAACATGCAGCTGAATTCTACAGAACAAATATTCATTTAACATCTTAATTTATATTTTGATGCAAAACAATGTGCAATATCTTAATTTAATGATTCAAACTTCACTTTAATTAATTAATGAAAATCAAAGTGAGCTGTATGATTATATTTAATTCTATGATAATTCTGATTAATGATGGGAAGTTTGAGTGTTGGTTGCGATGCTCTGGTCTCATGGCTCTGGTCTCATGGCTCTGGTCTCATGGCTCTGGTCTCATGGCTCTGGTCTCATGGCTCTGGCGTCATGGCTCCGGCGTCATGGCTCTGGTCTCATGGCTCTGGCGTCATGGCTCTGGTCTCATGGCTCTGGTCTCATGGCTCTGGTCTCATGGCTCTGGCGTCATGGCTCCGGCGTCATGGCTCTGGTCTCATGGCTCTGGTCTCATGGCTCTGGCGTCATGGCTCCGGCGTCATGGCTCCGGCGTCATGGCTCTGGTGTCATGGCTCTGGTGTCATGGCTCTGGTCTCATGGCTCTGGTCTCATGGCTCTGGTCTCATGGCTCTGGTCTCATGGCTCTGGTCTCATGGCTCTGGTCTCATGGCTCTGGTCTCATGGCTCTGGTCTCATGGCTCTGGCGTCATGGCTCTGGCGTCATGGCTCTGGCGTCATGGCTCTGGCGTCATGGCTCTGGCGTCATGGCTCTGGCGTCATGGCTCCGGCGTCATGGCTCCGGCGTCATGGCTCTGGTCTCATGGCTCTGGTCTCATGGCTCTGGTCTCATGGCTCTGGTCTCATGGCTCTGGTCTCATGGCTCTGGTCTCATGGCTCTGGCGTCATGGCTCTGGTCTCATGGCTCTGGCGTCATGGCTCTGGTGTCATGGCTCTGGTGTCATGGCTCCGTGTGCCGTTGCTGAGGAAGTGTGTGTTTGAACGGAACACTGATGACTGAAAGCAGAAGCTGTGGTGGAGCTGCAGGTGAAGGTTAGAGGCGTGTGCACATCTGTATCCACCGTTCTAATTTTAATGAATTAGAGAGAGGGCTTCTGGTTTCTTAAACATGAAGAGAGTTCTGATTGTGAGGAATGAACAGCAGCTGATTCAGGAAGTGAGAAACTGAAGTGGCGTCATGTGATTCAGGTTTCAGAGGTTTGTCCACAGAAAGATGAACTGAGGTCCAAAACCAAAGGATTCATCAATCAGGAGACACGTCACCATACAGAACCGTCCAGAGTTAGGACACCTCCCATGTCCTCCACTTACCATACAGTTCTCCAGTTCCACACTGTAGTCCATCTGTGTTCTGTGGTGTTGTTCGTCCCCTGTTGGTTCTCAGGAGTCCAGCTCTACAGGAAGTGGAACTGAGCAGAAAGGGGGCGTGTCCAAACGTTTGTCTGGTACTGTACAAACAAATAGCATTAAATGTAGAATAATACATCAAAGGGTCAGCGTTTTCCTTTATAATAATTATTGAAAGCATTTTAAATATTGGAGAGGCTTTGATCAAACGAACTTAAATGATGCATCACTAAATGAATTCATTAAGCTTCTGGTGTAATTAAAACTGAATGTGAAGATGAGTGCACATCGTTTGGGGAACTTGTTAATGATGTGTTGTAATTAATCTGACTGATGACCCTCGTTCTTTGTTTGGAAACGTTTCAGCGCTGTTTTATTATGCTGGACACGGATACGAGCACATGGGCAGGAACTACCTGGTGGCGGTGGACACCCCGCGTCCGTACCTCACAAACAACTGTATGTGTGTGCAGAGGGTCATGTGCAGAATGCAGGAGCGGAGGGCGGGGCTCAACGTCATTCTGCTGGACACCTGCAGGAAGTGGTAGGCATGACTGACCCCTCCATTTACACAGGAATCACATACAGAAGCAGACAGACGTCAGGACACGCCCCCTTTCTGACACACTCTTACCATAGAGAGGGGCTTCGAGGTTCTACTCTTCCAGACTGACGTCCATCTGTGTGTCCGACTGAATGAAACGGGTCAGGTCATGGACCTTGGTCCTTTTGGGTCGATTGACGGGACAGTCCTAATCCCTCCATATCAGGCGTGTGTCTGAGGTTTTGGATTTGAACCCATCGTGTTGCTTTTTGTATCTTCTGTAAGTAAAAGGTTTGTTAATCTGATTAAAGGTGTAAACAGAGGGGTCCTGCCTCCGACATAAAGCCAGTGGCTCCGCTGGGAAATACAGTTTATGGATACGCCACGTAAGTTTAACATCTGAATACATCATCTTCATCATCTTCATCATCTTCATCATCTTCATCTGAATCCTCCACTAATCCATCACTGAAAACACTTACACACACAGACACATATATGCACTGTATGGGGCAATTTAGAGCATTTAATTTACCTTGAATCCATGTTTTCCACATCTGAATATAAGGAGTTTAATTAGCGTTTAATTAAATGCGAGCTGATCTCTCTGCAGGACTGAGGATGCTGAAGCCTTCGAGGTGCAGGATGGAGGCAAAAGCACCGGGATCTTCACCAAATACCTGAACAAACACATCCTACAGCCTCAGAGGCTCACACAGGTCCTGGAGCAGGTCTCAGAGGGTGAGGGAGCGTCCCGCCACCGCCGCCGCTGCCGTGTTCACGTTATCTGTAAACGATGATGATGATGATGATGATGATGATGATGATGTCTTAGTCAGGCCTGCAGTGTTCCACCTAAAGACACTCTTCAGAGCTCAGACGAGGATGAGGGAGATTAACACTGGGTTCATTAGTGAGATGAGAATCAGGAAGGCGGGGTGGAGGTGGCGGGAGGCGGGGGTAAGGACTACAGGTGGATATTTAATAAAGGGTCGGATGGACAACAAATACCCACTGTGGCGCCACCTAATGGAAACGTTTTCCAGTTACCTATTGGATGGCATGGTTAACCCTAAGTCACTGTAAATGATGTTCTGAGTGTGAAGGCGTGACCTGGTGTTGCAGATGTAGGTAAAGACCCGCTGGTTCATGGGAGACAGGTGGTGGAGATCAAGCACACGCTTAAAGAACCCCGGGCCCTCACTGATCCAGTGGGCACAGCTGGACACACCACTGAGATGAAGCTTCGAGATGCCTCCTGGAAAGGTGCTCATGGTGGGTGATCTTCAGTGGTGCTCTCTCTCTGTCCCCGTGGTCACTCACCGCTCTACACGCATGTCCGTGCCGTGAACTCTGATTTGTTTCCAGCTCTTCCAGGACGGCAGTGTTTGGACTTCCCGTGTGGAGTTCGGGTGGAGCTGAGTTTCTCTCCGCTCTTCTCCAACATCATGCTGGTGTTTGGAACCGTGAGAGAGACGGGTTCTGTGGCTCAGGACTGCAGCGTGACTCTCAGGAGTGACCCGGTCAGTTCACCACACTCCACATGTTTAACACACACACACACACACACACACGTGCATGTCTTTGTGGTACTAAGCGTGTGCTGTGGGTTCTGTAGGTGATGGAGGACGTGTTCTCGGGGTGTGGTCAGTCAGATGAGATGGACTCTCTGCTGCTGAGTAAAGCGGATCAGTCGGACTGCAGTCTGAGGCTCTGCTGTCTTCAGAAGCTTCAGGTTCACAGCCGGCTTGTTGTTGTTTTTTTGCTGACGTCGGTGATATTGGGTGTGAAAGCCTCACACTCTTGACCTCAGTGTTTGTTCGTCATGTTGGGATGGCGTTAGTTAGATGTTCATGTTCTAATGTAGAAGATGTGGTAGTGCTTAGCATGTTCTCCTCTCAGCATTGGTTCAAATCCTTATCTGGGTGGAGCTTCCACGTGGGTTTTCAGTTTGACAGCTGAAGAGCCCAGGGACAAGTCCCCTGACCTGCTGCTCCCAAACTGCTGTATACAGCACTGCCCACCGCTCGGGGCACGTGTGTGTGTGTGTGTGTGTGTGTGTGTGTGTGTGTGTGTGTCTCACTGAACGGATGGGTTAAAGGTGGAGGACACTCCTCTGTGTGTCAGTACAGTTTATGACTTTATTATTTTATTATTTATAGGATCTTAAATGAAGTATTATGAGGCTAACAGAAATGTTATTATTCTGCATAATCACATTAATAATTCATATATGGTTAACACTCCAGTAAAACCTGTATGACGTGCACAGGGACACTTTAAAAAAGCAGAAGAGTTTGAGAAACCTCATCCTGCATTCTGTTTCACACACCGCGGTCCGTCTCTGAACCCTGAACCTCTACAAAGGTTAATGTTTGAACCTTTCTGGACTCTGTGGGTTAACATCTCATCTTCGCCTGTAGGTGGCAGCATGCTCCTGTTCAATCCTCATCTATTGATGGGGCAGTTTGAGGTTTGTGGTTAAACCCGTGGACAGATCTGTGTTTTTGTTTTTACACTGCACCATAAGAGTTAAACACTGCAACTCCATCACCTGAACATGTGGTCATGTGACTCAGACCGCTCCCGTTCAGATCGCAGACATCTTCTGTCATTAAAGACCTGGACGTCATCAACACGGCAGCTAATACTCTCCTGTTGTTATGATAACATTGGTATGATGTAAATAGGTTATTATTAGTTTTTGGACAAACCATTCATCTCAGCTGGTATGTTTTCTCTTTGCGCAGCGCCCCCTGCTGATCCACATCCAGCTGGACTACACCCATATGAAGAGAAACCTGCGGCTGAGGGAACACAGGGAGGTGGACATCGGCTGGCCGCTCATCGCCTCCTGTAAGTTCAACCAGGCGACGGCCGGAGCCGCCGTCCATACCGTGGGTCGTAAGAACGATCGCTGGTGGCCTCCCTCTCCTGCTCCTTGCGCTGGACGCCCCTCCACCCGGAACCCCGAAGACGTCTCCTCTCCCTCGGCCAGAGCGTTTACCGTCAGCTCAAACCAACCCGAAGAAAATGATGAAACGAATTCCAGTGACTTTACCCTGTGAGCGTCTGGATGATGTGATGAGAACCAGGGTCCTGCACAGACCACCCGGTGACCCGACGTACGTGTGAGCGGTACCACAGAGACGTCCACCAACGAGCAGCGCTCTAATCCTGTCATCATTACACTCTGATTTTACAGCTGCCGTTCCAACAGCGTTTTCTAAATCAAAAGGTCCATGATGCAGAGAGATTCATCAGAGGTTATGTTACAACACACACACACACACACACACACACACACACTCGACAGGTCAGGAGCTTTAGAACCCCCTAATGTCTCCAGTTATTTATTGGAAACTATTCAGTCGAGTGTCTCGTTGCGTTCTGAAATGAAAGCAGAGCACAAAGAATCCACTGGAGTTAAAACCCAATCATAGAATCTATAAACCCAAAGGTCTTCAAACCTCAGACTCAGCAGAGGCTCCAGCTTTGGCAGAGAGAACCTTCTTTCTACAACAGAAAGCAAAGTTCTCCCTAAATCTGCTGCAGACGTTCCATAAACAGGACATGATGTCCCTGTGACCCTGTGGAACCTTCCTTTGGTGTTCAAACCTTTAAGCTGGTTAAACAACCTGCAGTTAAACAAATGAAATATCTGGAATGATGGGGCTGGTCTAAAACTTTTGAGCAGTAGTGTATATATGTGTGTTTGTATGTATACATATATTAATATATTGTTTTTAGTTTGTGGCGGTTGTTGCATTTGGGGGTAAACATAACCCGACGCTTCAGCTTTAATTTTACACTTTATTTTTTTTGGCAAAGATTCTCATGTCTTGAAAAAACAAGATAAGATTTTATCTAACACAAGTCTGTTTTTTAAGTGATATATATACTAGAGTGTGTATGTGTGTGTGTGTGTGTGTGTGTCAGGATATATGTGTCTATGTTTTTCCATCAGAGTATGTTTTAAAGAAAGTTTGTTCTCACAAAATCAGTTGCTATTTTTTATACCAACTAAATTAATTCTATTAATTGTTCATATTAAAATACTTTGCTATTGAAACTGATGGAATGAGACTTTTAAAAAATTATTCTAGAATTTCACACTGTTCATTAAAGCAGTGAGGTGCGAGGGGCGTGGCTTTATTCTGAATAAACCCCATAAAGAGGTGTTCTTAGTCCCGTTTAGTGGAGAACAGTTCCAATAACCAAGCAACACAGTGAAGATGGAACTATTGATAAATGTCCTTTAAGAGTCCTCAGCCTCACGTGTCCTTTGCCCCTGAGGACACCACCCTGTCTGTAGTCTGATCTCTACCTGCCCGTCTTGTGATGATGGCTGAGAAACAACACGGCCATCGTGATCCATTATGAGATCTGATGATGGATCCTCCAGGGTGGAGGTTCAGCTGGCCTTCCTGTCCTCCCCACACACCGGCCGTGGTGTCTGAGAACCGGCTCATGCATCAAAGAAATACATTATTTTAGATTAGACAGATTCATCGAGGTCATTCTGAGTGCAAAGCTTCGAAAACCAATGTTCAGTTTGGCAGATATTAAACCAAAAGATGGAGTTTGTAGTTCTCCAGTTCCAGACTGTAGTCCATCTGTGTTCTGTGTTGTTGTT
>JAFMOC010000324.1:10000-25000 GCA_019802505.1 Corydoras sp. C115 | reverse complement strand
GTGCAGCGGGGGTGCAGCGGGGGTGTGTATCCAGGTTACCTCCCCTATAAGATCAGTCAGTGGAATTCCTCGAGTTGAATGCTTTTGCTCTCACTGTGTCCGAGCTCTCTGATTGGCTGACCTGCTCAGCGGACCATAAGGCTCTGTTTCAAATGCTTTTATTTTCATGTTGTATTTTATTTGTGGAGATTTAAAAAGTGAGAGAGTTAATCATGAGGAGCAGGGAGGTCACCACCACCAGAAAGCTCCTGATCCAGTCGTACTGAACCGATGTCTGCTGTGATGCTCATCCCTCGATCAATCCATCCATCTTCAGCTTTATCCTCTATTAGGGTCGCAGGGGGGGGGGGTTCCCCATGCCCATCCAGGGGAGAACGTCTCGGGCGCTGGGCAGATACACGCAAGACGGGGGCAATCTATCACTGGGCACACACACACACACACACACACACACACACTATATGGGGCAATTTGGAGAACTCAATTGACCTTGATCCATATTTTTGGACTGTGGGAGGAAACCGGAGAACCCGGAGGAAACATGGAGAACATGGAAACTCCACCCACATTGGGATTCAAACCGGGAATCCCTAGCGCTGAGAGGAGAACATGCTAAAGCACTAAACCACGTGCCGCCCGACCCTGGTTAATATTATTCTGTATAGTTAATATAATTGATTATTATGTTGGAGATGTGCTGAGTCAGGACATTCAGAAGATCCGCTCTGTCAGCGTTCCTGTGGGATGGTTAACCACGTTGTGCTCCACAGCCTGGTTAGTTTTTATTAATCATGACATGTTAATCGATCCATCACTGAACACCGGCAGCACACTTCATCATCTTTAAAGATTAGGATTCTCTACACTATAGGGGCGAGGATGATGAGGATGATGAGGATGAGGATGAGGAGGATCTGGAAAGCCGCTTACAGAGGCATTAGAAAGCTTCTAAACATAATCATAAGGGTGAGCGTCTGAAAAGCCAGCAGTGACCTACAAAAAGCTGTGGAACCATCAGCTTTATCTGGCCCTTTAAAAACAAGAGTCCCGGTTCGTTAATCTCTTTATCTGCGGCTCATTTTGAGATGAAATGACATTTAAATGTTACTTTATGTTATTCTTATTTAAATTTAATTCAGTGTTTGTTTCAGTGTTGCTTTGATTACCACGCTCGCTCTGTACTGTAATCCGTGCTCTTTAGGACCCTGCAGAGCTTTATATTCTTGTTTACGTCAGGAACCGGCTCATTTTATGGTAGTGATTTTTAGTGAGCCGCTAACGAGTCGTTAACCGTGCACCTCGCAGCTTGATTTGGGGCGGGGATCATGGGTGCGTTGGTCGTCACAATAAACCAGTCCCCTAAAAAAAAAGAGCAAAGTAAAGTGTAAAGGGTTAGGAGCCTTGCTCAAGGTCTGTCCTCAGGTCTGGACTCTGATGGACATGCTCTGATGTTTCAGATCATCACAGAGAATAATATAAAACTATGAAACTGCTCACGCCACCTACTGCAGAGCGTGAGAAGTGCACGCTGTAGAACATGCAAATCTAACAGACCTGACCCCAGCATGACTGATCCTGACCCTGCAGAGACCCTCACGGTCACCCACAGCCCACACCAGGTCATGTCCTCTCCCATCAGGAGGTCAGGAACTCATCAGCTCTGTTATAATGCCATGCTGCATTCAGTCTCACATCTCAATAGAATCATCATCTGAATGATGTGTGCCATGTCTGAGTTTATATATACACTGCATATCTCTCTGTGTGTGTGTGTGTGTGTGTGTGTGTGTGTGTGTGTACGGCTCACTGCACAGCTGTGATGGCTGGGTTATTAAAGATTAAAAAGGCCTGAATGTTTGATGCAGTGTAACCTCATGCTGAATGTCTGAAAAGTTAACATGGTAATCTGTACAACACTAACTACACACACACACACACACACACACACACACACACACACACACACGTCCCTGTGTACACACTCCATCAGGAGTTATACCTTTATAAGCATCATGTGTGTACTGTTCTTTAAAGTTTGTGCTTACAGTGTGTATGACCGTTACAGAGGGTTTAGTTGCTATAGTTACGCAGAATGCCGCATCATAGTGAGTTGATTTGTATATACAAATATATATTTATTAGTTTATTTATTAGTTTAAATGACGGACGTTTCCTGTAAGGGAAACCCTGACGCCAACTCTTCAGGAAATTAACTTTACCTATCAGAACTATCAGGTTCTGCGTGTTGAGTTCAGGTAGCTGCACCGCTTAAATAGCAATCCCCCAAAGTCAGAGCGCCACCCGGCACGCCTAAATGAAGTGCCCCGAGTCCCACATTCTCTTTTATTTCGTTTTACTGGTGAAGATCATTCAGTTTCGAGCACCCAGGACAGGGTTCTAATTCATCACTGACTGCGCGCACACACACACACACACACACACACTATAATAGGGGCAATTTAGAGCAGCTCGATGTGGCCCACCGTGGCTCTGGGGAAAGTGTGTGCTCTTATCCTCTAATCGTTGAATCATCAATTATCAAGTGTGTATGGCAGCCGTCGAACCTTCCTGTGATATCAGGTGTCTTGTAGGATGTGCACCGTCTGGCAGCGTTCCACGCTCTGTTCTCCGTCTCCCGGGCTCCAGGAGTCGCAGCGGTTACAGCAGACCGGCACCTGATGTTCCGTCCACAGGGTCGTCACGAGGGAGGGTGGAGTTCTGCCGTTTCAGCCGAACTCAGGGTGATGGGACGGGTGCGAGGTGGGCGTGCTGGTTCCGTACGATCACCGGGGTGGAGCTTTGCTTTAGGGCCCTGGATTCAGACCCCAGTAATCCTGTCCTGCCTTCTAAAGCCATCAGATTCAAACCCTGTCCTGAGACCTTGGTGTGGACCATGGGAGCACGCTGATGACGCTGATGATGCTGGACATGCCACTTAATTAAGCAATGAGGTTTGAGAGGGCGTGGCATTATTGTGAATAAATCACGGCGTGTTGTTAAGTCGGAGTCCCGGTTCATGTCTTTCCTGTGATTTATTCACATTAATCACTCCCTCGAATGTCCAACGTTCCAGAATCACAATGAAAACCCGAATCTGCAGGTCTGTAATAATACCGAGCGTGGTCCACCCTGATAAAGTAACAAGTCCTGTTGACTGACCTGTTGACTGCAGTCCTGTGGGCCGCGCAGAGCGTGTAGAACCGGCGCTACGGCACGCGCATTAATAATGGAATACACTGAATGTCTGAGTCAAAGAGCATTTTGTGGATGAGACTCCTGGGAAGGAAAAAGAAAACAAGTCAAGGAGAAAAGCAGCCGACAGAACAATCCATCACAGAACCCTGGGGTCTGAACGTCTGAGAACCCTTTAGAACCCTTATACAGAAATTTAGATCAATGCTTACCAAATCATATTTATATTAAGGATTAGAATTCACCGTCATCTCCTCATCTTCAGATTAATCCTTTACTGTGGTCTCCTCATGTCCATTCAGGGGAGAACATTTCAGGTGCTGGGTAGAAACTCCCAGGACAGGATGCCAACCTATCACCAGATACACACTCTATAGGGGCAATTTAAATAAGGGCAGTTTAGAGCAACAAATTCACCCTGAATTCATGTTTTTTGGACTGTGGGAGGAAACTGGAGAACCCGGAGGAAACCCACACAGACATGCAAACTCCACCCGGATTGGGATTCGACCCTGGATCCCCAGCGCTGATAGGAGAACATGCTAAACACTACACCACCTGATTAAAGCACCGCCCAGTTTTATAATTTTTTGACGTGATGAAAATAGAACCAAACCTTTATGCAGCCACCACCACACACATACACACACACACACACACTCACTCACTCACTCACACACACTCACACTCACACACACACACACACACACACACACACACACACACACACACACAGCAAAAATATCAGAAGCTTGTTTTAAAGTGAAGGGGAATGCAGGGGTGGTCTGAGTGTGAGAGTGTGACGGGGACGTGAATGCTGTCCCTGCAGAACCTTGAGGAACGTTCTCGTGTACGGTGAGCGCCCGAACTAAAATAGCAGTGTTGATGTCAGCATGCGTGGTTGCTCTCGGCAGCGCAGCCTCAAAGATGAAACATTTAGAGATGGACAGAGGTGTCAGGTTAATGTGCTGAGGTCTGCACCCCCCCCCCCCTCTCTCGGGTTCTCACACTCTTCATCTTTACGTGAATTCAGTTTCATTCGTTGTCTTTTTGTTCACCTGGTTTTAAAATGGGGAGAACCTCGGACCGGTCAGCACTCAGTCGGGACCTCGCTCTCTGATGAGGTCAGCACAAACCTTTATTCAACACCGGGAGACTCAAGAGCACCCCCTACTGTCCCTGCTGAAGATCATCATTTTATTAAAGTCCTCTCAGCTCAGGTTTGCCGGAGTCCTGATGACATTTGCCAGGTTCACTCCCGATCTGGCTGGAGTTTGCATGTTCTCCCTCTGTCCATGTGGGTTTTCTCTAAAATCCTGTAAGGTGATTGGCTGTTCTCTCTTGGCTGGGCGTGGTTTATTCAGAGGATGATGATGAGGTTGGTTTCTTGGTGTTTTTGACTGACTGAGGTGTCTGCTGGTTCAGAGGTTGGGATGCTGATGAGGGTTCTTTCTGGTGGAACGTGTTCTGGTGTTCTAATGGAGATGACTCGGGGGCTGATGCAGAGCCACAGTGAAGAGGATGTGCTTTACATGTTCTCTATAAATAACTCTGTCCTGTAGGGACATACAAAAACCTTCAGCCGTCTGCAAAGTCAAAGCATGTCCTCCCCTCCACATTCAAATCAATCTGAGTAGAGTTTGCATGTTCTCCCTGTGTCTGTGTTGCTTTTCTCCAGGGTCTCTGCTTTCCGCCCACAGTCCAGAGACATGGATTTAAGGTGAATTAAATGCTCTAAATTGCTGCTCTATAGTGTGAGTGAGTGAGTGTGGGTCCAGTGATGGATGGCACCCTGTCCTGGGTGAATCTACCCACCTGAAATGCACCCCCCCCCCCAGTGCAGGATTCAGCTGATGATAAGTTAAGTCTAAAGTAAAGCACGCCGCCCCCCCCCCCCCCCCCCCCCCCCCGCTGCAGTGGTGTGACTGTCCTCTCAGAACTCTCAGCTGATCTTTGTGATCTTATTGCTTCATGTTAATATTTGATGAAGAGTTCATACTGTGCTCTTTAGATCCCATCGCAGAACCTCAGCGTGGCTGTGTGTTGTATAGAATTCAGCAGTGTGTAGAACTTTGTGTTATGTATAGAACTTTATTTCATTCTGAACCCCACATCGATGACGTGTCTTTATTTAGTGATCTTCAGAGTGTTTGTTCATTAGTATTCGTGCGTCCGTTCCAGGATGCAGCAGTGTGTGTGTGTGAGTGTGTGTGTGTGTGTGTGTGTGTGTGCGCGGTACTTGGCCTGGTTCGAGCACACAGGCATGTCATTTAGGATTACCGGACCTCAGTGAGAGAGCACTGCAAAGTGACAGTGGAGTGCTTTCCCACAAGCCCCGGAGGCATCAGTGTGACTGAGGAAAGGTCATTCCAGCACGGAGCCTGCTGCATTCCAGCACACACCCTCTCCCCCCTCAGATCAGACCGGTCCGATCTCACGGAACCACGCACCGCCGCTGGGTTCTGCATCCGCTCCTCTGATCTCACAGATCAGGTTTGTGGTTCCACGGTCTGATCCTGACACCAGATTGGATGAGGATGAGATTTCTGCCTCCCATTTACAAATCAACCCTGAGCTCCACCTCCCTCCCCAAATCAGCTGCTCCATCTCACAACCCTGCTGTTTTGAGGATGGTAGCTGGACCGCAGTGTGTGTGTGTGTGTGTGTGTGTGTGTGTGTGTGTGTCCATCCTGAGACTCTGAAATGTGAGATGCAGGAGATCTGCCTGTGTGCATCGTTTTATTAAAAGTCTTATTGATATTGGATCTGTTCTCCTGACGTGCAGCGTGATGTTCACTCAGTCTGAGAGCTTCAGAGAAACGTTACGGAGACCAAAGAGCCGAGGACATTTCATTTCCCATTAAATTCTATTGAAGTCTCAGATTCTCATGGACGCGCTGGACCAGATCACAGAGACACATCCATCACTGAGCACACACACTATATGATGGGGGCAATTTAGAGCAGACAATTCACCTTAAATCCATCTTTTTGGACTGTGGGAGGAAACGGAGAACCCGGAATAAACTCACACAAACGGCGGAGGAACAAAGGCTTTGATTTTATGAAGTTGTAATTAATTATGGACTAATGAAGTAATTATTGCCCTTTGTGTTTTCAGCGGGATTCCAAGGGTCAGTGTCTGTTTGATCTGATCTGTCATCACCTGAACCTGCTGGAGAGGGATTACTTTGGCATCAGATATGTGGACCCGGACAAGCAGAGGGTGAGGCACCGGTTAACGGGCTTCTCGGGGGTGGGGGGGGTATGTAAATGAGGTGGTTTTAATTGGTTGATGGCTGATCTCCTCTCATTGTGTTGCAGCACTGGTTGGAATTCACGAAGTCGATCTTTAAGCAGATGAAATGTGAGTGTTTCTCTCATTCTGATTCGTTAACAGTTAGCGCTTCATCACCGTAACGTGTGTTCTTTATTTCGTCTCCTAGCTCAGCCTCCGTTCACCATGTGTTTGAGGGTGAAGTTCTACCCCCCGGAACCTTCTACTCTGAGAGAGGAAATCACCAGGTCAGAACAAAACACACGTTCCTTTAACCGCTCCTTAAATCTGAGACCTTTGTCTGACCGTGACCTCATAAACAGTGACATCGGTGCGTGAGATGTGAGAACGTGGTGGAACATCCACACAGACGCTGCACCCAGATCAGAGGAAATGGAACTCCAGCAGCACTGCTGCACTAGGACCCCCTCATGTCACTGCAATCCACCACCCAAATGAGACCTGTTCTGTGATGAGGGTTCTAACATCATCAGAGAACTCAGATGGCCGGCCGGCCGTCTGGACCTGCACTCTGTGCTTCAGACTCTGTTTTAATGAAAGCAGTATTTTTTCTCCAGCAGTTGTGAAATCCTTCACCCGCAGATTAGTATCCGTTTAACCTACTTGTACTGCTTCTCCTTCAGGGGGTTTTGGATATAAAAGGCAACCTGAATGTAGGTCAGTGATGGGCGTACAGGAACGGACATTCTGCGTCTGTCACCCTGAGATTCCACTATAATTGCTTTTCACCTTCAGAGCGCCTCCAGATAAACCCTCTGACGGGACTGCAGCGATGGCCTCCTTTATAACTGAAGCAGAGCGTGAATCAGACTGAACCTGTGCTGATGCCTCTGCTCTTTACTTTATAACTGAAGCAGAGCGTGTATCAGACTGAACCTGTGCTGATGCCTCTGCTCTTTATAACTGAAGCAGAGCGGGAATCAGACTGAACCTGTGCTGATGCCTCTGCTCTTTACTTTATAACTGAAGCAGAGCGTGTATCAGACTGAACCTGTGCTGATGCCTCTGCTCTTTATAACTGAAGCAGAGCGTGAATCAGACTGAACCTGTGCTGATGCCTCTGCTCTTTACTTTATAACTGAAGCAGAGCGTGTATCAGACTGAACCTGTGCTGATGCCTCTGCTCTTTATAACTGAAGCAGAGCGTGAATCAGTCCTCTGTCCCTCACCGCTCTGTTCTGTCTCTGTTCTGTCTCTGTTCTGTCTTCAGGTATCTTGTCTTCCTGCAGATCAAGCGAGATCTGTATCATGGACGGCTGCTGTGCAAAACGTCAGATGCAGCTACGCTCGCTGCTTACATCCTCCAGGGTACGTCCAAAAAAACCTACAGAACCGGTGATAAAAATGAATAAAGTAATGAGACTTCAGGTGAAGCATGAGAGATCTGCAGGTCAGTCAATGCCTGCACTGTCCCTCTGACCTCTGACCTGTGTTCCAGCTGAGATCGGAGACTATGATCCAGGGAAGCATCCTGAAGGCTACAGCTCCAAGTTCCAGTTCTTTCCCAAACACTCTGAGAAACTGGAGCGGAGGATCGCCGAGATTCACAAGACCGAGCTGATGTAAGAGCATCTTCATCATCATCATCAGCTTCACACTGTACAGAGCTACTGCGTACTCACACACCATACAGGGCAATTTAGAGCAGACAATTCACCTTGAATCCATGTTTTTGGACTGTGAGCGGAAGCCTACATGGACATGGGGAGAACATACAAACTCCACCCAGAGTAGGATTCAAACCCATTGTGCAGTGCAGAGAGGAGAACATGCCAACCACCACACCACTGTGCCACCCTGATGATGAGGATGATGAAGATGAGGATGATGATGATGAAGATGAGGTATTCAGATGATGTTGGCCTGATTCTCGTGTGCTGAAGGTGTTGTGTGAGGATGATGAGGATGATGATGATGATGAAGATGATGATGATGATGAGGATGATGAAGATGATGATGATGATGAGGATGATGAGGATGAGGATGATGATGATGAAGATGGTGTTGTGTGATGCGTTCACGGCTCTGTGGTGTGGTCTCTGGGGTCGTTGGCCCCGCCCTCTTGGTTTTTCATTAGTGTGGATGCACTGAGGGATGTGGGCGGAGTCATTTGGTCTCATATGGACCGGAGGTTAATTAGGTGGTTGCTCTGTTTGATCTCGTGATGTTCCCATCGTTCCGGGTTACGCCACCGAGGAACGAGTCTGAACAGGACGAGGCCCGGAGACGGAACGTCCCACAGCCTGTCCTGAACGTCCTGAACGTCCTGAACGTCCTGAATGTCCTGAACGTCCTGAACGTCCTGAATGTCCTGAACGTCCTGAATGTCCTGAATGTCCTGAACGTCCTGAATGTCCCGCTTCCTTTAACTCTCTGCAGATTACTGTCGGCTTTGTCTCTCGTCCCTAAATGATTCCCTCTAAGCCCCTCCCAGCAGAGGTTTGGTTGGTTCTCCTCAGCTCCTTCAGTTCAGTGTGGTTCTGATGTTAGATGTTTGTAGTCAGTCTACTTTGCTTCCTTTTTAATCTTTAAAGGCTGTGACCTTATAGAAACCTCCAGATCGTAAAGCTCTGACCTTGACATCAGCTGACCTCTGACCTTCAGTCAGTCAGTCAGGTCAGGTCAGATGATCCCTCATTGGTCCAGAGCAGAGGAAGTTCACAATGCACAAATCAGATCCCCAAGATCCCAAAACCCTGGATTTCTATTGGACTGTGGCTTTTAGTCCTTCAGGATGACCTCACTAAACTGATCCATCCCTGCTCCTGGGTCACACACTCACACACACACACACACACACACACACACACACACACACACACTGACCTCCTCTATTCAGTAACCTAGATACAGCGCTCTGCATACATGCCCCCCCCCCCCCCTTCCCGTGGGAGCAGATGTTTGATGATGATGGTTTTTAAAGGTGATGAGTGAATGTGGGATGATGTCCATCTCAGATTAAAGATGGAATTAAATAATCAAGAAACTAAATAGCTGAACATCGGGGGGGGGGGGGGGGGGGGGGGTGAAGGCTAGTTTCCCTGTGATGCCCCCCCCACCCCACCCACCCCACCCCAGGGACCCTCGTGTGGGTTTAAGCTGTTAAAATAAATAGATGCGTTAACTGTGCGTTGCTGCCACCTGGTGTACAGAACAGCACACAGCACTAACACACTGACATAATCAATATTTGATCTTTTGTGGTTCCTGTAATAGAACCCTGTTGAAACGCGTCTGGGGAACGTTAGTAAATAGCTCTTTAATGTTTCTAAAGCGCAGCGTTTATTGCTTTAAAGGAATCACTGATCCTGGAACTGTAGTTAACGGAGGAGCTTTTAATGACCATATCAAAAGGAACTGATTATTAATTAGTTTTAAAGCAGACGACTTTAATTGAGCTGCCGGTTCATTCTGCTGATTTGTTCTTCCTCAGGGGGCAGACGCCTGAAACCTCAGAGCGCAACTTCCTGCAGAAAGCACAGATCCTGGAGACGTACGGGGTAGATCCTCATCCATGCAAGGTTCGTTTTCTGTACCTGTCCCGCAGAACTCTCTGACTCCTGTTCCTGTAAACGGAGAACCCTCAGTACAGTGTGTGTTCTATGGATCTGCGTTCTCTGTACAAACGCAGTCAGATTTAATAGCCTTCCGTTGGTTTACGTGGCGGCGGACACGCGGTGGCGGCGGCGCCTGTGTTGATGATCCACCGCCCAAACAGATGGAGAGCGACGTCTGACTGTCCACGTCTGGAGAGGGTGTTTACAGAGAACACCACAAATGTAGAGAACACGCCTCATTCAGAGACGCAGATATTCACACGCAGCGTTGCCATTTCAACCACGCAGCAGGAGGAAGGCGGGCGGGGCAAAGTGTGGGGGTGTGAGATAGTAATGAGCACGGCGTCATGTCTCACACACCCTTCACCTTCTCACTAACACATAACGCTGACTTTGCACCTTTGTGCAGCCTGTTCAGTAACGCTTTACTGTGAGGACTGAACCTGACTTTAATTACCTTTGATGTAACATGTAGGTCTCTCTCTCTCTCTCTCTCTCTCTGTCTCTCTCTCTGTCTGTCTCTCTCTCTCAGGACGTGTCGGGGAACCCTGCGTTTCTGGCCTTCACGCCGTTCGGCTTCGTGGTTCTTCAGGGCAATAAAAGAGTTCATTTTCTCAAATGGTAAATGAATAAAGATTGTTGTTTGCTCATATCTCCTCCTTTCACATATCTATATATGTGCAGTGGGTAGCACTCACTGTGATGTCACTGTGATGTCATGTGATGTCATGTGATGTCATTCTTGTAACTTCAACAGGAATGAAGTGACCAAACTGAAGTTTGAGGGAAAGACATTTCATATATATGCAAATCAGAAAGAGGTGAGAGCCTAACGAGCAGCATCAGGCTTTTATACATTACAGTTGATTGAATATTTTATTGTGTGTATGTGTGCGCGCGCGTGTGTGTGTGTGTGTGTGTGTGTGTGTCATTTACAGGATAAAAAAATCATCTTGACATATTTTGCACCAACACCAGAGGCCTGCAAACATCTGTGGAAATGTGGCGTGGAGAACCAAGCCTTTTATAAGTGAGTGATGCATCAGTTCATAAAAACCTAAAACTGGCTGAAGATCATGGACCACACCCTGCGCACGCTGCACCAGCCGCTCACTAACACCCTGCTGTAAACACTGACCATGTGAACAATGAAAAGTCATCATTCACAGACGATAGTCGACGTTCCTCTTTCCAAATGGTCTCGTTCTTATGGCAGCCATGTTAGAGAGAAAGACCGGGAGGTTCCCAGCACCCAAACCAATCACATTTCAGATCATTAGGAAAGCGGGGTGTCCTCTGTATGAGACGACAGATTACAGAGGTTATGTATGTCCGTCACAGAGGACGCACGTCTGTGGCTCGGTTCCCGGGAGGATCCGGCGGGGTCTCTGGAGGGTGACCCTGGTTGTAGGTGAGGGATCACAGTATGGGTGATGGTCATGTGACTGGTTGGGTTGCTGTAAGCCCTGTGAGGGGCGTCAGGAGCTCTGCTGCTTGTGGAAGCTGCTGCTGCTGCTGCTGGTGATGCATAATTCACATCCACTTTGTTTCCATTCAAAACAGAGTTTTTGAAAAGCAGCCCTGCTGACATCAGACACTGAGATTAACCTGTCCTCAGAGACCCCGTCAGCTCCCCCCCCCCCCCCGTCAGCTCCCCCCCCACCACTGCAGACTCGCAGACGTTAAGAGAACATCAACCATCCAGAAAAAAGACTTAGAGCTGCCGCCCACTCACAGAGGGAAGACTCAGGACCGAGGCTTTGATCTGCTGCTTAAACCACATCATATCAATTAAGATCATCTGATCTGTGTTTAATTACTCAATTAAGATTTTACATCGTTACAACATTCTTTATATTTATTTACTTTTTCACCATCAACCAATTCTAAATCCTCTATCAGGGTCATGAGGGGGGGTGGCAGGGCAATCTGTCACTGGGCACACACACACACACACACACACACACACACACACACACACACACACACTATATGGGGCAATTATTGGCAATCCAGATTGGGATTGAAACCTGGATGCCCAGCCCTGAGAGGAGAACATGCTAAGCGTGATGTCTCTCAGTGTGAGATGTCCTCAGACATTAAGACTTTAACTCTGAAGCCTTTGATGTCCTCAGGTTGGAGAAGTCCAGTCAGGTGCGCACCGTGTCCAGTAGCAACCTGTTCTTTAAAGGCAGCCGGTTCCGTTACAGGTGAGAACCACATGACCAACCATATACACTCACCGGCCATTTTCATATTACAGCTGATTGTACACTGATCACACACCCGCACTGCAGTACACACAGTCATCCACCACCCTAATAACCCCTGCTCAGTGGAGGTCCTGATCATCAGAGGACAGAGTGAAGGGGACGGACAGAGGAACATGTAGAGGAACAGATGGACTACAGAATGGAACTGAAGAACTACAAACCCCATCAGTCTGATCAGCTGAACCTAATAAAACCATCAATAATGATGTAAAGATCAATAACGATGAGATTAAGAGCGAGCGCCTTGAGAAGTTCTGAATGAGGACAACGATTCTGTCCTCAGACTGCTGCAGGTCCTTCAGATGTTCTACAGAGATCCTAGACTGAAAGGTTAATCTGACCTCAGAAGCTCACGGAGTGGAACAACATGAAGTCCACTTACACTGAAGTACGAGAGACAGACAGACAGACAGACAGACAGACAGACAGACAGACAGACAGACAGACAGACAGAGAGAGACAGACAGAGACAGACAGAGAGAGAGAGACAGACAGACAGACAGAGAGAGACAGACAGACAGACAGAGAGAGAGAGACAGAGAGGGGGTGGACGGGGGGGTCGGGAGGGGGTTCATTTCACCCTGAGTTGATGTTTTGGGGTATCTAATCATTTGTGTGCTTTCAGCGGGCGGGTGGCCAAAGAGGTGATGGAACACAGTGCAAAGATAAAGAGAGAACCCCCCGAAATACACAGGTACCTACAGCCCCCCCCCCGCTCTCTCTGATCTGTCCTGTTGATCTTTTAGACCTTTCTCTGACCGATACAGATGTGTATGATGTATACTGTGTGTGTGTGTGTGTGTGTGTGTGTGTGTGTGTGGTTCTATAAGCAGAGCTGGTCTGGTACCCAGCAGAAGTTGTCCGTCCATCACTCACGGTCCGCGTCTGAGCAGCGTCCCTCGAACCCGCCGGAGAGCCGTGCACATCTCCATCATGGAGGGTAGGTCCAGCTCATTATCATAAAGTCCTTAAATGAGTCGTTTGGTGGATTAGTGTTTAGCATGTTCTCCTCTCAGCCCTGGGGATCCAGGTTTGAGATGGAGTTTGCATGTCCTCTCCATGTCCGTCCAGTTTCATGGATTCAAGGTGAATTGGCTGTTATACATTGCCCCTATATAGTGTACTCAGTTATGAATTGGCACCTTGTCCCTGACAAGACCCGATCCATCCGTCCAACTCACACACACACACACACACACACCGGGGCAATTTAGAGCAGCCATTTCACCTTGAATCTATGTTTTTGAACTGTTTTATTTTTTAGGGTTATTGTATTTAGATTTATTTGTGTTATGTTTTTTTTCGGGGGAGGTGTAACCCGAGTCGTTCAGATGGTGCATGTGTTTGTGTCACTCAGTCCGCCCCGCTCCCCCCCCACCCCACCCCACCCCCACCCCCTGGATTAACAGTTTGTCTTTAGAGAGGAACCCGCCGGCGCCCTCATGCTTATAAAACAGGAATGTTTTGAAACGAGAGGTTTTTTCAGCGTTTAGTCCGTTTGCGTTCAACACGAGTAAAGGAGGAGTGGTGAGGGAGGGGGCGGGGCTTATCTGCAGCATGTGCTGATGGTGTGTCTTGCTGGAGTATTAATATCCAGGCCTCTGAAAATAGCCGATCCGTTGCCCTCCATTTAAGTCACTGACTTTTTTAACGGGACGGGAAGGCCGGATCATATGTACGCGTCCCGGGCCGAGGGGGACGTGTGCCGTCCCTTTTCACTGACTCTCGAGAGAGCGTCCAGCGCGGGGCCCACAGGAGCCGGCAGCGGGGTCGGTACATTTCTAAGAGGTTCCACGTCTGCTGGATCGGTGTGACCGTCGCCATGGTGAAGTGTCTGATCCGGATCAGCACCCGGGTCAACGTGCACCTGCGCATGATCAATCACTGTTACCGGGACGTCAAGGTGCGCGTGCTCAGCCTGGGCCCCCGGCTGCTGGGGAAGGCCCTGGGTGTGCTGCCCCTGTACCCGGCCGTGGGTGGAGAACCGGACCCTCTGCAGGCTCTGCCCGCGGCCCCGCAGCCCTGTGTGCAGGACCGATGGAGCTCAGGTGCAGGTGTGTGTGTGTGTGTGTGTGTGTGTGTGTGTTCAGTGATAGATTGGTGTCCTGTCCTTGGTGTAACTGCCCAGCGTCTGAACGTTCTCCTCTGTTATTATCGGTGCTGTCAGGTGGTGGCGCTCTCTCTCCTCAAAGCTAAAGGTTCTGGAGTGAAAGCGAGCGCTCGTGTCCGTGAGGTCCGTGAGGTCAGCTGACCTCCCACAGAGTTCTGATGGCTTCAGGTCCACTGTGACCTTAATTAGAATAAATGAATAAATGATTAATAATCAGGTGAAGCTGAGACGGTCAGAGTTTCACTGAGGGTCAGATTTACAGCCAGATAATCAGAATCTGGATTCATTAATGCACTAAAGACTGAGGTCCACTTTAACCCTCTGGAGCTGCTGATGGGGTGAACCAGGCAGTCCTAAGAGGTGAGGGTGTGAGGTTGTGAGGTGAGGTTTGGTCATGTGACGTGTGGTCGTGAGGTTGTGAGGTTTGGTCATGTGAGGTTGTGAGGTGAAGTTGTGAGGTTTGGTCATGTGAGGTGAGGGTGTGAGTTGAGGGTGTGAGGTATGGTGAGGTGAGGTTGTGAGGTTTGGTCATGTGAGGTGAGGGTTCAGGGTTAGGGTTGTGAGGTGAAG
>JAFMOC010000324.1:0-5000 GCA_019802505.1 Corydoras sp. C115 | reverse complement strand
CGGGGGGGCGGGGCCAGCAGGGAGGGCGGGGCTGCTCCAGACTGCACCCTGGGCTTCAGTTTCAGCATCGCCGTTTCATTAGTTTGATCTGTTTTTTATATTCTGACCAGGCTTTTGGGTTTCACGTTCAGTTAACGTTGATTTAACGTTGATTTATTTAACGTTGATTTAACGTTGATTTATTTAACGTTGATTTATTTAACGTTGATTTAACGTTGATTTATTTAACGTTGATTTATTTAACGTTGATTTAACGTTGATTTATTTAACGTTGATTTAACGTTGATTTATTTAACGTTGATTTAACGTTGATTTATTTAACGTTGATTTATTTAACGTTGATTTATTTAACGTTGATTTAACGTTGATTTATTTAACGTTGATTTATTTAACGTTGATTTATTTAACGTTGATTTAACGTTGATTTATTTAACGTTGATTTATTTAACGTTGATTTAACGTTGATTTATTTAACGTTGATTTATTTAACGTTGATTTAACGTTGATTTATTTAACGTTGATTTAACGTTGATTTAATGTAGATTTAGATCTTTAAACCCAGACTCTGCTTTTTAGGAAGGAAATCTTTTTTCCAACGCCGTTGCCTTCATTACTGTTTAATTAATGAACTATTAATTTATCTGTTCTAATAAAGACTGAAGCGTGATGCGGGGGAGGTGAGGTGGGAGGTGAGGTATGAGGAGGTGAGGTATGGGGAGGTGAGATATGGGGAGGTGCAGTATGAGGAGGTGCAGTATGAGGAGGTGCAGTATGAGGAGGTGAGGTATTTGTTTACAGATGGATTGGTGGTCGGACAGCGTGCTCCTCGTGATGATCAGATCGGTTTATTGATTAGGTTCAGCCGATTGATCCGGAGCCGATCAGACTGATGGGGTTTGTAGTTCTTGGGTTCCGTTCTGTAGTCCGTCTGTTCCTCTTATTCAGAATCAGAGTCTAAACTCTGAAAAATGAACCAAATCGGCTCATGTTTGTAAAAACTGAATCAACTCTAAAGACTCGACTCTTTCATATCCGGAGAGTCAGAGAACATTAAACAAACTGAGTGTAGAATCTTTAGCCTCTCTGCTGCCCCCTAGCGGCCTCTGAATATCTGACCGATGTCCAGAATTCTGACAGTGACACATATAGGATTAGAGTGGTGCTGCCATCGTGTGGTAAAATACGGAATTACATTTTTTAAAATGTATTTATTCGGACAGATGGAGAGCATCAAATTACACTTTGAAATCTGACCGCGGGCCGGACGCTGAACATGACTGACCATCACAGTATGTATTCTGTGATGGTCAGGACCCCACAGAGCAGGGGTTATTAGGGTTATTAGGGTTATTGGGGTTATTAGGGTGGAGGATGATGGTACTGTAGGTTCTGAATCCGTGCTGTTCTTTGCTGTGTCTGATCCACTCGTACCGTCAGAACACACACCTGCACCAGCAGCATGTCAGCATCACTGCAGAACTTCAATCATCCACCTCATAGACTCCATCCATCTGTAGAGTCCTGAGCATCAGAGAACATACTAAAGGGAACTGACAGGAGTGTGTAGAGGAACAGAGGGACTACAAAATGGAAGTGTAGAACTACAAACCCCATCGGTCTGCTGAGTGGAGCTGAGGGGACCTCGTGAGGACCCGTCGGGGTGGAACGCTGTAATTGTGAGTTGGTTCTGGAGGTCGAGCAGCGGGGGGTTCGTTTGTAGAACAGAGTTAATTTTAAAGACAAGGTTTAGTTTAGAATAAAACCAGCAGGGAGCGCTGTGCTGGTGTCATGTGATCAGTTACTGATATCCACAGTTGAGCGCTCACGCCCCCTACTGGAACCTTTAGCTTCCGTCTGGTTAGCTGTGCAATAGCGTAACGAAGCTCAGTGTTCAAGGCCTTTGGTTTTCGGTCCTGATCTTAATAATTCTGGGAGGAAACCGAGCGGTCACTGCGTCCTGCCTCTGATTTCACCTTTGACCTTCTGTAAATACCCCGCTGAGCAGGCGGCTCTAATGCGCGTGCTAGTTAGTGTTTCATGTTTATCTGAACAGATCCCACATCAGATCCCAGATCACTTATCAGATCCCACATCACATCAGATCAGTTATTTTGTTCTGGAGCGTCTGATGTTTTTTAGCGTGGTGTTCAGATCAGTTTAGGATCCGTAGCCTCGTTGCTATAGCGCCACACGGTGGTGGTGGTGTGTGTGTGTGTGGGGGGGGTGTTCGTGTCTGCTTTCACTCGTGTTGCATGTAAACTGTGCTGCATATCAGGAGGGCTGTGTTTTATGACATCACAACAACACAGTCGAGACCAAAGACGGTGCTCTACACCATCCATCCTCCAGGCAATACGTCCAGTGTAAATACTGCAACGTCCAAACACCCCGGGGTCCAGATCCAGAACCGCATTCTACAACCAGAACCCGCAGGGGCCTCTCTTACTGAAGACGGCTTTAGTTCCACAGTGCAGGGGGCGGAGCTTAATGTGCTGCACTACTCTAAACGAAGGGTGGAGGTTCAAATCCCAAGTTGCAGTGGGGGCCCTAAAGTAAGACCCTTAACTGATTTCTGACATCACTCTTCGAATGGCCCCCGGTGGGAACCTCCTCCAATGTGTACTAAACGCCCCGATGGTACGTTCTCATTAAGGTGGTCGATCTACAGGATTCTGTGGTGTTCTCTCAGGAGTGACGGCGCTCCTCTCACCGCGTTCTGTCCATGACGGTTTGAAAACGTGCCAATATCCTTCACTGTACTTTGTTGTTGTAATAAAGAGTTGGTTTGTGTTTTTCTCCTGGTTTGGGATTAAAGCGGCGAACCACGGCTGCAACGCTGTCATTAATTAACTGAAAACCAATAAACTCAACCCCAAAAACACACGACTCCGAGTCCACAGTTCCTCCAGAATCAGAACACAAACATCTGATGGTTTTTAATGAGTTTGTGATGATGAGCATTAATTAAGACCCCAAACGACGACTGAGTGTGATCTTTAAATTCTGTGATGTCAGTAAAGTTCATCAGATCAAAGGGCTCCTCTTATTCAGAACATCCTGTAACGAGTGAAGTGATTTTAATTAATGTGTGTGTTTTGTTTGGTTTTAAGTGTTTACAGTTAAACTTTTGTTAAATTAATTAAGCGGGATTCGGTCAGTGGGGCATTTTGAAACGTGAGGTTCTATGTCAGCGTGCTCGTTAATGCAATGAGACGATGTTCTAACGATGTGCATGTCATCAGCGTCTCACAGAACTGATCCATCAAACTAAAGATTCATTAACTTCAACCCTCGTTCAGTTTGAGTGAATCAGTTGAGTACAGAGTTGAATTCATCGTTAGTGTGAATCCCTGGTCACAATCGGAATCCCAATTCACATCTGATTTTCTGACCCTGTACATACTGCTCTGATTTAATCCCCGTGTTCATCACATGTTTAGAGGTAGTTCTGTTCCTAAATCTGATTGGCTGAGCCGTTCATAAAGCCGTGACATCATTGGGAATGACACACCCCTCTGAGCTTCACGTTCGGGTCGGTGCAGCAGGTTCTTCAGAAACATGAAGTGAATCTGAATCAAACTGAATCGACTGAACCGACGAATCCGAACGAATCCAAATGAAAACCAGCAAAGAACCGGAGAACCTTTTAAATGGTGCATTAATGAAACTCGTTTACACGGCGGGTCGTGGTTCTCACGGCGGGTTCTCATGTGTGGGGTTTTATTAAACCGTGTGTAAGACAGATCAGAATGACGTTAAATCTGTTTAATGTGAATTAAAACCAAGACATAAAGATCAAAGGGTTCTGTTTAAATACACACAGTGAGACAGAACACACACACACACACACACACACACACACTGTATGGGTCACAGCGCAGGGGTCAGCTGAGGTGAGCGAAGGCGGGTCTGAGGAAGGGGCGCGCAGCACTCCGAGGGACGGGCGTGGCCATGAAGCCGGGTCTCCTCGGCGGCGCGGTCGCGGCGGGCACCGAGCCGACGCCTCGACCTACGGAACGCGCTTTAGCCCCCGAAGCCGCGCCCCTCTGCCGTCCCTTTGATGAAGTCCGGTTCCTATAAATAAAGAGGAGCACACTGAAACGTCTGAGGGGACGCGCGCTCTGATCAGCAGATCAATACGGTAACAGCTGATCCATCAGAACAAACACAGACCCTTTACACGGCTGGTGACTCGAACCCGATCTCCGTTTGGGTTTCCGTGAGATGGGAGCTTTTTTCCTCTTGGCTCCCCGAGCCGCACGGCCGCCGAAATACACGGACCCCCCTCCATCTTCATCTTCATCTTCATCATCATCATCATCATCAGAGCAGTCCATCATCATATCCAGAGACACGGTCTGCTCCACCTGCTCCTCCACTGAAACACCAACAGCAGACACTCAGAGTGGAAGTTCTGATTCATCTCACTGACGTCATCCAGTTAGAAACGCAGAAACTCCACATTAAAGGTGAAATAGTCAGAACAGTCAGCGTCACACAGGGTTATTAAATATTAAACAGAGTGAAAGGATCAGGGTTGAGGGGTGTACAAGAGAAATGAGAGGAAGACGGTGATGAAGATGAAGGTGATGAAGATGAAGGATCAGTTTCTCTCTCACCAGGAAGGTGGCGCTCTGAGTATTTCTGCAGAAGTTCAATCAGCTCGGCTCCATATTTCTCCAGTTTATCCTCCGTCACTCCATCAATCTGCAACAGCACCTCAGGATCAGCAGACAGAGACTCTGCACACACACACACACACACACACACACACATTATATATACATACACACACAAACACACACACATTATATATACATACACACACAAACACACACACATTATATATACATACACACACAAACACACACATACACACACACACATATATACATACATACACATACGTACACACACACACACACACATACATATATACATACACACACACACATTATATATACATACACACACAAATATACATACGTACAAACACACAC
>JAFMOC010000323.1:700000-738547 GCA_019802505.1 Corydoras sp. C115 | reverse complement strand
AAAACCAGAGAAAACCCACATGAATATGCTGAGAACGTGGAAATCGGGATTCGAAGACTGACACATACACACACACACACACTATATAAGGGGCAATTTATATGGGAGTAGCCAATTCACCTTGAATCCAAGTTTTTGGACTGTGGGAGACGCAGAGAACATGATCCACCCTACTGATCCCCAGTGCTGAGAGGCAGACTTGCTCACCACTGCGTGGTGTACATGTGGGTCTTCTCCGGGTTCTCCAGCTTTCTCCCAAAGTCCAAAAACATGGATTTAAGGTAGATTGGCTGCTCTTAATCTCCCCTATATAAATTGCCCCTATATAGTGTGTGTATCTGTGTGAGTGAGTGTGCCCAGTGATAGATTGGCATCCTGTCCTGGGTTTATCTGCCTAGCGCCTTAAACGTTCTCCCCTGGATGGACCCCCCAGCAAACCTAGTACAGGATTAAGCTGAAGATAATGGATGGATGGATGAATGGATGGATGAATGGATGGATGGATGGGTGTAAAAGTTGTTACTCATGTGGGGTTCTCAAACCTTCAATCATCACTGTATAAACACCGTCTGGGTTTTACAATCATTGTTCATTGTTCATCAGTTCCATTATATAAATGCTCTTTGTGGTTCTACAATTACAGACTGTAGAGCGTTCCTTTACGTACCTTGTAACGCCCCTTTTCCGCTGTATTCAGATAAACAGCCCTCCCACCGGATCGCCACAATGCAGGTATTATTCGGGTGTTTGATGAATCGCAGAACTGCAGTAACAGATATAGTGGTGTTGTGTTAGAGTATTACACACAAAAAAACACACTACACATCGTTCTAAGCCTTGTAAGCAGGTTAAAACTGAAAACAATTATTATTATTATTATTATTATTATTATTATTAGGTGGCACAGTGGCTTAGTGGTTAGCACGTTCGCCTCTCAGCGCTAGGGAAACCCGGTTCGAATCCCCATCTGGGTGGAGTTTCCATGTTCTCCCCATGTCTGCGTGGGTTTCCTCCGGGTTCTCCGGTTTCCTCCCACAGTCCAAAAACATGGATTAAGCCAATTGAATTCTCCAAATTGCCCCATATAGAGTGTGTCTGTGTGAGTGAGTGCGTGGCCAGTGAATGGATTGGTGCCCTGTCTTGGGTCTATCTACCCAGCGCCCGAGACGTTCTCCCCTGGATGGGCATGGGGAACCCCACCGCGACCCTAATAGAGGATAAAGAGGAAGATAATGAATGAATGAATTATTATCCATTATCCCATCCATTATTATTATATTAAATCTTTATCCTCTATTAGATCTACTAGCGGGTGGGGGGGGTTCCCCATGCCCATCCAGGGGAGAAACGTTTTGGGCGCTGGGCAGATACACCCAGGACAGGACGCCAAATCTATCACTGGACACACACTCACTCACACAGACACACTCTATATGGGGCAATTTGGAGAATTTCAATTGACTTGATCCATGTTTGGACTTTATAAGACTGTGAACTCCAACCAGGAGGAAAAGACCAGTCTCACCACACACCGGAGGAGAACTCACACACACAACAAGATCGGGTAATTCAAATGACAGTCACACACCTTGACACCACACACACACACACACATGGTGGTACACCTTGAATCACCCTGTGGGACACCAAGAGAAAACACGTGAATACGCAGAGAACACCCACCACATCGAAGACAGACACACACACACACACACACCCACAACATAGGGGCAATATATGGGGCAATTTATATGTAGGTTAATTTAGAGCAGCCAATTTACCTTGAATCTTGTTTTTTTGGAGACACAGTGGGAGGAAATTATTATTATTATTTCTTGAGAATTTTAGGAAATAAAGCATCCTCTTCATTTGAATCCATGTTAAACGATCGGGATTCGAACCTCAGCGACAGAAAACAGCTGAACCCGGACACACATCACACACACACTTAAACACCAACACACACACAACTATATAGGGGCAATTTTATATGGGGGTTAATTTAGATCTGCCAATTCACATTGAATCCATGTTTTTGGACTGTGGGAGGAAACAGAAAAAACACATTTGAATCCAGATTGAGATTCGAAGACAGACACACACTATATAGGGGCAATTTATATGGCAGTAAATTAGCTGCCAATTCACCTTGAATCCATGTTTTTGGACTGTGGGAAGAAAACCAGAGGAAACCCATGTGAATACGCAGAGAACATTAGAAACTCCAACCAGATCGGGAATCGAAGACAGACACACACACACACACACACACACATAAAGGGGCAATTTATATGGGGCAATTTATATGGGGCTAATTTAGAGCAGCCAATTCACCTTGAATCCATGTTTTTGGACTGTGGGAGGAAACCAGAAAAAAAACCCATTTGAATCCACATCGGGATTCGAAGACAGACACACACACACTAGATTGGGGCAATTTATATGGGGCAATTTATATGGGACAATTTATATGGGACAATTTACATGGAAACTCCACCATACTGATCCCCAGTGCTGGGATAATTATTATTTATTATTTCTTGAAATATGAATTGAGGAGGCTGAATAAAGCATCCTCTTCAGTTCAAGCCCTGAATGTAAACGTTAAGCGATTTCAGATGAAAACCTCAGCGTTTCTTTAAGAAAACAACGGAACCCGGGTGTAAGTAACACATCACATGGGCTTGCCCATTCATAATCTTCCATGTTGACAGGTGTTGAGCAGAAATCTTAAACAGCCCAACAACAGGAAGAGCTGAAAACCGTGAGTGAAAGATTAGCTAACCGCCTTAAACCAGTCGGGAATTCAAAGTCTATTTGCAATTTCGAGTAGGAAGTAACCTTCAACCTCGGAGGTGGGCTACTGTACTTTCCCAATCACTTAGGCCAACGTCTCAGGGCCCGCAGAAAATACCTGCCGTCTTCGGGGACCGGACATGGAAACGACCCATCCAATTATACCCCGAGTGCCCCAACGAGGCATCATGGAGGTTTAAGGACCAATTCGAGGAGGCAGCAGTGAAATGGAGCCTCCCAAAGCTGCTGGAAACGGGCAGAAGCCACAACTCCCGCAGTGATGTGCCAGCCAGTCAGACGTGGGGACACATGGTTTGCATTTGGGCCTGCTGCAACAAGAGGAAATGGGGGACCTCGCAACTGGAACCCCCCGATCCTTTCCTCCCTCTTCTCTGTTCATCACTTCCCCAAACCAACACAGAACGCAGTGTGTCCCGAGCAGCCCCACTCCCCCGAGTCCCCCAGCTTCCAGATTCTTGGAAAGTCTGAACAGACAGAGGCCTTGCAATCACATCCAATCAGCTCACTTTACACTAAAACGCAGTGGCACACTGCAGCCTATATAACGGCTAAACAAAAATATAAGCGCTCTAGACAGCTAGCTCGAGCCCCGGCGCTTCACACGAACCATGAATGGCCCATTTATGATGAGAACTATTAATCTGACATTAATCTGGAGGTGATGAGAGCTGCAGCGGGCCAGCGACTCGGTAAATTCCGCGTTTCGTAACCAACAAACCAGTGTGGACTAAAAGTGATCCATAAAAAATTACCTACAGACGAAAAAAATGAGCGTAACATGCGTTTTCATGTGTCTTTCGCACGAGTTCGGTCTCCTCCCTGAACTTGCCGTGCATTTTATAGTAATTTATATGCGTTGATGGACGACTTTGAAGATGACATCTAAATCAGCAAAACTTTTTGCCCCTTTTTTGCCCAATAATTTTGCCCCTTTTTTCACAATTACATACATTAAATACAATATTATAGTTAAGATTATAGAATAAGGGCAGCATGGTGGCTTAATGTTCTCCTCTCAGCACTAGAGTTCCAATCCCAATCTGGGTGGAGTTTCCATGTTCTCCCCATGTCCACATGGGTTTCCTCCAGGTTCTCGGGTTTCCTCCCACAGTCCAAAAACATGGAAGTTCAATGAGTTCTCCAAATTGCCCCATATAGAGTGTGTCTGTGTGAGTGAGTGTGTTCAGTGATAGATTGACGCCCTGTCCTGGGTGTATCTGCCCAGCGCCCGAAACGTTCTCCCCTGGATGGGCATGGGGAACCCTGGTATGGGATGAAGCGGAAGATATGGGACCCGGAGGAGGAAACCCACGCTGACATGGGGAGAACATGGAAACTCCATCCAGATTGGGATTCGAACCAGGAATCCCTAGCGCTGAGAGGAGAACATGCCAACCACTAAGCCACCTTGCCACTAATTAGTTCTAATTAATAATTACATTTTTTTTGATGAATTACCATTTTTTATTACATTTCTATTTCACGAGAAGAATTAATTTAGGATAAAGTAATAAAACCGGGGCGGCACGGTGGCTTAGTGGTTGGCATGTTCTCCTCTCAGCGCTAGGGATTCCAGGTTCGAATCCCAAATCTGGGTGGAGTTTCCATGTTCTCCCCATGTCCACATGGGTTTCCTCCAGGTTCTCGGGTTTCCTCCCACAGACCAAAAACATGGATCAAGGTCAATTAAATTCTCCAAATTGCCCCATATAGAGTGTGTCTGTGTGAGTGAGTGTGTGCCCAGCGATAGATTGGCGCCCTGTCCTGGGTGTATCTGCCCAGCGCCCGAAACGTTCTCCCCTGGATGGGCATGGGGAACCCCCCCACGACCCTAATAGCGAATAAAGCGGAAGATAATGGATGAATGGAAATTTATTTTGAATCCTATAAAAGCCCCTATATATATTTATATATATACACACACACACACACACACACACACACACACACACAGCCACACACACTTGTATATACATGATAGAATTTGGAAAAGGGACCCAAATGGTGTTTGGGTCACGAACATCTATATATGACATATAAGGGTGGAGGTAGGGGCATACAAGTGGATTATATTCTATATAGAAAACATAATCTGAAAGAAATTGGAGATTCTAAGGTGATTATAAGGTGGTGGCAGGGTAGAGTGTAGTTAGACATCAAATGGTGGTTTGTAGAATGTTCAAGGTGGTGGTGAAGAGGAAGAGAGTAAAGAGAAGCGACGTTCAGATGGTGGAGATTAAAGGAAGAAGACTTCGGTGTGAAATTCAGAGAAGAGGTGAGAAAGGTTCGAGACTGCTGTGTTGGGCAACGACAGCAAAAGTGCTCAGGGTGCGACATTTGGACAGAGGAAGGAAAAAAACCATACATGGTGTAATGATGAGAGTGCAGGAAAGTTTAAGGAGTAGGTTGGCAAAAAAAAAAAAAAAAAAAAAAAAAAAGAATTGAGATCTCCAGAGAGATTAAAGAAGTAGTTCAGAGGGAAGGAAGCAAAAGGCAAAAAGTAAGACGAGATGAGACGATTAATCGCTATTGCGTTATTATTAATAATGTTATAATTAATGACAGGAGCAACTCACTATTGCGTTGAAGACATTTATAAAAAAAAATATGTATTACGACATAGCTGGATCTTCAGACCAAGTGGGGCAATTTGCATGAAACCAAAATAAAAAAAAAACCCGGTTTTCTTTAAATGGATATGAATATACAGTTAATTCTGGACAGGTAGTGGACAGCTTGTAAAAAATATACAAAAAAAAAAAACAAAAAAGTAAAAAAAAAAAAAAAAAAAAAAAAAGAATACACATTTGTACCTTTTATCTAGAAAAAATGGCAGCCTCTATTCCTTGGCCGGTTACCCTTCTCTTTAAATTTGTGATGATCTACGGAGCCAAGACCAACCATCAATCCATCCATTATCTTCCGCTTTATCCTCTACTAGGGTCCCCCATCCAGGGGAGAACGTTTCGGGTGCTGGGCAGATACACCCACGACAGGGCACCAATCCATCACTGGACACACTCAATTACACAGACACACTCTATATGGGGCAATTTGGAGAATTCAAATGATTTGATCCATGTTTTTGGACTGTGGGAGGAAACCCACGTGGACACGGGGAGAACATGGAAACTCCATCCAGATGGGGATTCGAACCGGAAATCCCTAGCGCTGAGAGGAGAACATGCTAACCACTAAGCCACCGTGCCAAACTCGGCGGCACGATGTATTTAAAAATATTTAAAATGGGGATTTTCGTTCCGGGCGGCACGGCGGCTTAGTGGTTAGCATGTTCTCCTCTCAGTGTTGGAGATTCTTGGTTCGAATCCCAATCGGGGTGGAGTTTCCATGTTCTCCCCGTGTCCGCGTGGGTTTCCACCGGGTTCTCCCGTTTCCTCCCACAGTCCAAAAACATGGATGAAGGTCAATTGAATTTTCCAAATTGCCCCTTATAGAGTGTGTCTGTGTGAGTGAGTGTGTGTCCAGTGATAGATTGGCGCCCTGTCCTGGGTGTATCTGCCCAGCGCCCAGAACGTTCTCACCTGGATGGGCATGGGGAACCCCCCCCCCCCCCCCACCCTACAATCCTAGTAGAGGATAAAGTGGAAGATGGATGGATGGATTGGTTCATTCGCGGTTTGAACATATAGGGCAATTTAAAACCAGAAACCAGAGAAGATGTTGGGGATTAGAACCTAGATCCCTAGCACAGAGAGAGTAATGTGCTGACCACTATGCCACCATGTCACCCCTGCTCTAAATTGTCCCTTGATGGTGTGTATGTGTGTCCCTGCGATGGCTTAACACCCACGCCTGGTAGTATCTACTCTACCCCAGGTGTCCAGCTGCATGCTTGATCATATTAAAGGTATAAAAATAAACATTTTTTTAAAAGCTAGAAGATGACACTGAAGTCTAACGCTGTAGATGTGATGATGTTGCATGGACAGAAGGCAAGCTGTACACCTCGAAAGCTAAATGCAGCATCTGCAGCATGCCTCCACAGCCATGAAGCAACTTTTACCCTCCTAAGAAAATGGGTTCTCTGCTGGTTGTGTTGCAGCTTGTAAGCATCTGACTATAAACTCCACTGTTGACTGCGGTGAGGCATTAAACATGACAGAACAGGCCACGGTGCGCTGGGGGTGGAGTTATGGACAAAGATTAACTTTATTTTGAATTCCATTGCTTTAAGACACCAATTACATTTCCCAGCAAGCTGGCCTCCCCTCATCTCTCCTCCTCTGCCAAGCTCGTTCCCAGCACTCGACTTATTTGTTGTGTACACACTCACCTGGCCAAATCCCACTCCTCAACATGATTACTTTAAAAGATGAGGTAGAAACCTGCAGCGGTTTCATTAACGGTGAACTGTTATCAGTTCGGGACCCACATGATCTCATGACCTACTTTTGTCTATCCATCCATTATCTTCCACTTTATCCTCTACTAGGGTCGCGGGGTGGGGTGGGGTGGGGGGGTTCCCCATGCCCATCCATGGGAGAACATTTCGGGCGCTGGGCAGATACACCCGGGACTGGGCACACTCACTCACTCACACAGACACACTCTATATGGGTTAATTTGGAGAACTCAATTGACTTGATCCATGTTTTTGGACTGTGGGAGGAAACCGGAGAACCCGGAGGAAACCCATGTGGACACGGGGAGAACATGGAAACTCCACCCAGATTGGGATTCGAACCGGGAATCCCTAGCGCTGAGAGGAGAACATGCCAACCACTAAGCCACCGTGCTGCCACCACTTTTATAGGATTCTAAATAAATTTCCATCCATCAATCATCTCCCGCTTTATCCTCTATTAGGGTCGTGGGGGGGGGGGGGGGGGGTTCCCCATGCCCATCCAGGGGAGAACGTTTTGGGCGCTGGGCAGATAGACCCAGGATAGGGCACCAATCTATCTCTGGGCATACACTCACTCACACAGACACACTCTATATGGGGCAATTTGGAGTATTCAATTGACTTTGATCCATGTTTTTGGACTGTGGGAGGAAACCAGAGAACCCGGAGGAAACCCCCACTTTTATTACTTTATCCTGAATTAATTCTGCTTGTGGAATGTAAATGTCATAAAAAATGGTAAAATTTATTAAAATATATATATATATATATATATATATATATATATATATATACATATATTAATTAGAATAATTAGTTAATTGGCGGCACAGTGGCTTAGTGGTTAGCACGTTCGCCTCTCAGCGCTAGGGATTCCCGGTTTGAATCCCCATCTGGGTGGAGTTTCCATGTTCTCCCTGTGTCCGCGTGGGTTTCCTCCGGGTTTTCCGGTTTCCTCCCACAGTCCAAAAACATGGATCAAGTCAATTGAATTCTCAAAATTGCCCCATATAGAGTGTGTCTGTCTGAGTGAGTGTGTGCCCAGCAATGGATTGACGCCCTGTTCTGGGTGTATCTGCCCAGCACCCGAAAAGTTCTCCCCTGGATGGGCATGAGAACCCCCCGTGACCCTAATAGAGGATAAAGCAGAAGATAATAGATGGATGGACCACTAATTAGTTACTTGGCGGTCAATATGGATGAAGTTCAAACCCATGGGTTCAAGGTTTATTGACTGTTTTAAATTGCCCCTATATAGTCTGTGTGTGTGAGTCAGTGTGTACCCAGTGATAGATTGCCGCCCTGTCCTGGGTCTATCTGCCCAGCGCCTGAGATGTTCTCCCCTGGATGGGCATGGGGAACCCCACCACAGCCCTGGTAGAGGATAAAGCGGGAGATAATGAATAAATGAATGAATAAATGTTTCCTCTCAAATCAGTCATATATAAAGTTTAAAAAAAATCACAAAGCAAGCTCTCATCTCGTTATCTTCCACTTAATCCTCTACTGCAATGCATCGGCTCCACCCCCCACCCCCCCACCACCCCCCCGCGCCACCACAAATACCTTAAACCAGTTTCCAGTAAGCTTCACCTTAACTATTCAACAAAAAGAGTTGCGGCAGTCCAACCAAATGTCTGCAACATGACCCGATGGAAGGTAATGTGTCATATCTGTGACCCCCCCCCCCCCCCCCCCCATTTTAAAAAGCCTGAAACCCAAAAAAGCCAACCACAGCTCGGAACCATCATTTTAAAAAGCCTGTAAAAGAGAGACGGCGAGAGATTCAAGCCAACCACAGCCGGCACCATCACCTAGTGTTTCTCATTAGTCCGAGTAAGAAACAGGATGAACCTGCAGGGTGAGAGTGCACATCGTTCCGTCCAGTCTTACGTGTATTATCACTCCTTCTATGTGCACACACAACCCAACACACACACACACACACACACACCTTTGCTTAACTCAAAGCACACATGCCGCCTTCCATCATCCGACCTTCAAAACGACTTCAGCAGATTAAAGCTGAATGTGCAGCAAGCCGAACATTTTACATTTACATCCATCCATTATCTTCCGCTTTATCCTCTATTAGGGTCGCGGTGGGGTTCCCCATGCCCATCCAGGGGAGAACGTCTCGGGCGCTGGGCAGATACACCCAGGACAGGGCGCCAATCCATCGCTGGGCACACACTCACTCACACAGACACACTCTATATGGGGCAATTTGGAAAACTCCATTGACTTGATCCATGTTTTTGGACTGTGGGAGGAAACCGGAGAACCCGGAAGAAACCCATGCGGACACGGGGAGAACATGGAAACTCCACCCAGATGGGGATTCGAACCGGGAATCCCTAGTGCTCAGAGGAGAACATGCTAAACCACTAAGCCACCATGCCGCCCCTTTACATTTACATTTGATCATTTAAACTTACAAGGTGAGCACAGGGTTCATCACAACATCCCTGGAGCAATGAGGGTTAAGGGTCTTGCTCAAGAACCCACATTGGTAACTTCAGTGGACCTGGGATTTGAACCCCCAACCTACAGATTGAGCGTGGGTTTCCTCCGGGTTCTCCGGTTTCCTCCCACAGTCCAAAAACATGGATCAAGTCAATTGAATTCTCAAAATTGCCCCCATATAGAGTGTGTCTGTCTGAGTGAGTGTGTGCCTAGCGATAGATTGGTGTCCTGTCCTGGGTCTATCTGCCCAGCGCCCGAGACGTTCTCCCCTGGATGGGCATGGGGAACCCCACCGCGACCCTAATAGAGGATAAAGCGGGAGATAATGAATGAATGAATGAATATAAAGAGGGGTGGGCCGGTTCGAATCCCAATCTGGGTGGAGTTTCCATGTTCTCCCCGTGTCCGCGTGGGTTTCCTCCGGGTTCTCCGGTTTCCTCCCACAGTCCCAAAAAACATGGATCAAGGTCAATTGAATTCTCCAAATTGCCCCATATAGAGTGTGTCTGTGTGAGTGAGTGAGTGCCCAGTGATAGATTAGCGCCCTGTCCTGGGTGTATCTTCCCAGCGCCCGAAACGTTCTCCCCTGGATGGGCATGGGGAACCCCCCCGCGACCCTAATAGAGGATAAAGTGGAAGATAATGAATGGATAAATAAAGAGGGGTCAAACAGGCCATGAAAATAGCATCCTAATTAAATAATGAGCTATTAATCATTCACCGTCAGGATATTGATTCTGTCATTTGATAAATGGCATCCGCGAGACTAAACTAACGTAATGAAAGCGTTTCCTCTTCGCCGGCTTGTTCGGCCGCGTTCCCGTCGAGCATGCCATATTCCATTCCATATTCTCTCCAGACACCGAAACCATAACACGAATACTCAAACAAGCGTGTTATTAAGGCGTACGGTCCGGAATACTGTATTTCTGATTCGGATCAAACCGGAGAACGGCTCCGAGTCGATGGGAAATGGGAAATTCCTGTAAGCGGGAGGGGGGAGGGAGGGGGGGGGGGTTGAAAGCTGAGCACCTTCCCTGTGTGACAGATTGGTTTAGACAGCGTAACCCAATCCGCTGTTTATTTGAGCACACTTTCCATATGCACGGATCATATTCAAAACCACCGGCGTTAGAAGAAAGAACCTTTTCCTTCTCACAACAATGTCAGAGCTGTTCGGAAGTATTCCTGCAATACAAAGGGCTCTGCGCGGGAGATCACTCCATTTAGTATGCCATTCAGGTTCTCGGGTACACTGCGCACACACCACACACACACACACACACACACACACACACAACTAATGTTTAATCAAGTCTTTATCCCTTATCCTCTACTAGGGTCACGGGGGGGGGGGGGGGGTGTTCACAATGCCCATCAAGGGGAGAACGTTTCAGGTGCTGGGCAGGTACACCCAGGACAGGACGCCAATCTACCGCTGGACACACACTCACTCACACAAACACACTCTATATGGGGCAATTTGGAGAATTCAGTTGACCCTGATGCATGTTTTTGGACTGTGGGAGGAAACCGGAGAACCCGGAGGAAACCCACGCGGACACGGGGAGAACATGAAAACTCCACCCAGATTGGGATTCGAACCGGGAATCCCTAGTGCTGAGAGGAGAACATGCTAACTAATACGATAACTCCTCATTTGTGCCCACCCCTCATACAGTGTCATTCAACAGCCTCGAAGCCTATATATATATATATATCCATCAATTATCTCACACTTTATCCTCTATTAGGGTCGCGGGGTGGTTCCCCATGCCCATCCAGGGGAGAACGTCTCGGGCGCTGGTCAGATACACCCAGGACAGGGCGCCAATCCATCGCTGGGCACACATTCACTCACACAGACACACTCTATATGGGGCAATTTGGAGAACTCAATTGATCTTGATCCATGTTTTTGGACTGTGGGTGGAAACCGGAGAACCCGGAGAAACCGGAGGAATCCCACGCGGACACGGAGAGAACATGGAAACTCCACGCAGATTGGGATTCGAACCGGGAATCCCTAGTGCTGAGAGGAGAACATACCAACCACTAAGACACCGTGCCGCCCTTATATATATATATATATATATTTTTTTTTTTATTATTTATATAAAGGGTGGCTTAGTGGTTAGCATGTTCTCCTCTCAGCACTAGGGATTCCCGGTTCGAATCCCCATTTGAGTTTCCATGTTCTTCCCGTGTCCGCGTGGGTTTCCTCCGGGTTCTCCGGTTTCCTCCCACAGTCCAAAAAACATGGATCAAGTCAATTGAGTTCTCCAAATTGCCCCATATAGAGTGTGTATGAGTGAGTGAGTGTTTGCCCAGCGATGGATTGGCGCCCTGTCCTGGGTGTATCTGCCCAGCGCCCGAGACGTTCTCCTCTGGAGGGGCATGGGGAACCCCACCGCGACCCTAATAGAGGATAAAGCGGAAGATAATGAATGAATGAAGGGTGAATTAAGCCTTGAATCCAGTGTAACTGGTTAACTCTTCCTGTTTTCTCATTTCTAAGTCGCTTTATATAAAGTGTCTGCTAAATAAATGATGAAATGTAAATGTAAATTTCACGCTGAGTTTCAAAACCTGACTGAATACATCACTCCCATTAGAACTGAGAATGAGTGGAACATCTTCCCTGTGCCAGTGCAGAACATCCAGCACACTGCCCTTCACTGTAGTTCAACGAAAACAAGGGAAATGCTGAATCAGCTGCTACACACAAAAAAAACTCTTGCAGCCTTTAACAGCTGTAAGGTCTGTGTTTCACCTTTTTCTACCAAATAAATTGTTCTAGAAATGTAAAAATGACATCATTAAACATTAGCCATCTTCACACTGTGCTCCAAGGGTGGGCCGCTCTGCCGAAATCTCGTTTGGACCAAAAACCTAACGGGTCTGGTCTGTACACACCCTCCAGTAAGAAAAACAGCCAAATGTGCGAGACGGACATATCTGCTGTATTCTAAAAAAAAAAAAAAAAAAAAAAAAAAAAAAAAAGAATGACCCTGAACCCAGATTTCACCGAGATCACTTGTGGATCACTGACATCCAAACATGACCAAATTTTCCCTACTGCTTTCCCTACGAAGTGTTAATACGCAGACCACCCATATCTCAGGATGGCCTGTAAAAGATCTCCACGGGGCATTCATGGGTCTTATTATATTTACAACAAAGCCATTAAAGGCCTGTGCAAAGTTTGGGTTGTTTTACAGTTCGGAGGTTCCTCAGGAATCAAAGTTGCCTCTTGGCACAGTAGCAGAAAGCCAACTCCTGTTAATAGGATTTTTTAAAAATTAAAATATGAAAATTCATACGGTGGAAAAGTCAATACTCAGCATTCTCATTGCATTCCACTTGAATACGCTTCGGTCGGCGAGTGAGGGGAGGGATCATGTAGGAAGATATTAGTAGTAGGGGTGCTGAAATAAATCGATTCTTCAAAGAATCACGATTCGGAGTCCTGGCGATTCTGAATCGATTCAAAATGGCCAAGAATCGATTTTGAAAAAATGCGTTTAAGTTTTATTTATGGCGCCCCCTCCCGAGCGTACTGCATATCGCATTACGTATCCGCTCGGCCACCGTACAGCACACTTGTTAACCAGCTCCTGTTGTAGTTCCGTTGTGGGAAGCATGGAGCAGGGAAGAGAGGGATTCGATGTTTGGGTTTTAAAGCTGTAGGAGAGAGCTCGACATGACAACTGTTTACAACAAGTGTAAAATTAAATCTAAAAGAACTAAAAGAAGTTGAAAATATATTTAATATTTAAGGTTATGTTTCGAAAATGTAGCGAATGCTGGTGCAATATAGTTAAAAAGGCTGAAGTATGGATTTTATTTGTAAGGTTAAGTTTTAAAGATTTGCCAAATATAAATGCACTGACTGTAAAGTCTATATTTTAGTTTCGATTAAAGGCTAATGCACCATGATAAACGTTTTTATTCATATATTTAGAATTATATTCTATTATTATTTCTTTATATTATATTATTTTTAATTTAGCGCAATCCTATTTTTGTATAAATATAAAATGATGCAAAAAGATTTGATACAGGAAGGACCCTGAAAGTATTGTTTTAAACAAATGTTTTATTTGTTTACATTGTCGTTTCATTTTGTCAATCACATCATTGAAACAAAATTTAAAGACCATATGAACTGGAAAAATCGTTTCTGAAACGAAAATCGTATCGGAATCGAACATCGTATCGGAATCGAAAATCGATTCTGGATCAAATCGTGAGCTCAAAAATCGGAATCGAATCGAATCGCCAGACACTGAGAGATTCGCACCCTTAATTAGTAGCGTATTGTATTGTATTGTTTTTACACCAATGGCAAAGAAATAGCATCAAATACAGACCGCATGCTGTTAGTCATTAATACAATTAAAGGCTAAAGGAGAACCAAAAACATGGATGAAGTCTATTGAATTCTCCAAATTGCCCCATATAGAGTGTGTCTGTGTGAGTGAGTGTGTGCCCAGCGATAGATTGGCGCCCTGTCCTGGGTGTATCTGCCCAGCGCCCAAAACGTTCTCCCCTGGATGGGCATGGGGAACCCCACCGCGACCCTAATAGAGGATAAAGCGGAAGATAATGAATAATGGAGGACCAAACTTCTCGGAGTAGCTTAAATACAGGGCTGAAAAACAGAGGATACATAAAAAGGAACGAAGCAGATTCAGAATCCACGCCTCATTTAGACCAAACATCTGTCCCATAAAGGAAGAGTACAGATATAAACTTTACAGGGATCCCTGAACACATCTTGGACACACCTGAGGTTCAGAGGACGGAGAGGACAGAGGAGAGGAAATCTCATGTGGGGGAAACGGAGAGAAAGTGCAGATGGATACAGGAGCCTCTGCTGAACTGGAAAATAAACACAGGGGCCACCACTGAAGGGCAGAACCAGTGGCAGGTTTATTTGTGAACATGTCTAGGTCTGGGTCCAACGTCCTCCGGCAGAACGCAGACACAAAAGCACCGGAACGCCGTTTTTTACACTGTTATTGTACACACTATGTGCTAGCAACCAATCAAACACCGGAATATTGTTTGGTCACGCTCATGCTTCACAACAAAACCAAATGTAATGAGAACATGAAATTCCAAAGGAAAGTTTTACACTTTAAAAGTCCATCCATCCATTATCTTCCGCTTTATCCTGTACTAGGGTCGCGGGGGGGGGTTCCCTATGCCCTTCCAGGGGAGAACATTTCGGGCGCTGGGCAGATACACCCAAGACAGGGCGCCAATCTATCACTGTATACACACTCACTCATACAGACACACTCTATATGGGGCAATTTTGAGAATTCAATTGACCTTGAGCCATGTTTTTGGACTGTGGGAGGAAACCGGAGAAACCCGGAGGAAACCCACGCGGACACGGGAGAACATGGAAACTCCACCCAGATGGGGATTCGAACCGGGAATCCCTAGTGCTGAGAGGAGAACATGCTAACCACTAAACCACCGTGCCGTCCCAAATCAAATATCCATCCATTATCTTCCGCTTTATCCTCTATTAGGGTCGTGGGGGGGGGTTCCCCATGCCCATCCAGGGGAGAACGTTTCGGGCGCTGGGCAGATACACCCAGGACAGGGCGCCAATCTATCACTGGGCACACACTCTATATGGGGCAATTTGAGAATTCAATTGACCTTGATCCATGTTTTTGGACTGTAGGAGGAAAACGGAGAACCCTGAGGAAAACCACACGGACACGGGGAGAACATGGAAACTCCACCCAGATTGGGATTCCAACCGGGATCCCCAGCGCTGAGAGGAGAACATGCCAACCACTAAGCCACCGTGTCGCCAAGCTTTAAGAGGCCATTTTTGTAAAGCATATCAAAAAGTAAGGGGTCAGCACATTTGCCTCTCAGCGCTGGGGATCAAGGTTCGAATCCTGATCTGCTTGGAATATCCATGTTCTCGCCGTGTACACGTGGGATTTCTGGGAATTTTCTCCCACAGTTAAAAAAAAACATGGATTCAAGGTAAATTGATAGCTCTAAATTGCCCCATATAATGTGTCTGTATTTGCATTCATTTTCTTCCACTTAATTCACTACTAGCATCAAATTGGAACTATTTTGGGTGCTGGGCAGATACATCCAGGACAGGACACCAATCTATCACTGGGCACACACTCACTCACACACACACTCTATATGGGGCAATTAGGGCGGTCAATTTACCTTGAATCCATGTTATTTTCGGAATTTGAAGGAAACTGGAGAAACCGGAGAAAACCCACATGGACACGGGGAGAACATGGAAACTCCACCCAGATTGGGATTCGAAACGGGAATCCCTAGTGCTGAGAGGAGAACATGCTAACCACTAAGCCACAGTGCCACCCCATTTAAGTATTTTCATTCATTCATTCTTTATTTGTGTGAGTGAGTGTGTGCCCAGTGATAGATTGGTGTTCTGTCCTGGGTGTATCTGCCCAGCGCCCGAGACGTTCTCCCCTGGATGGGCATGGGGAACCCCCCCCCCCACGCGACCCTAATAGAGGATAAAGCGGGAGATAATGAATGAATGAATAAATAATCAGTGTGTGTCCAGCGATGGATTGGCGCCCTGTCCTGGGTGTATCTGCCCAGCGCCCAAAATGGGCATAGGGAAACTGGATGGATGGATAGTGTGTCCTGGGTGAATCTGCCCAGCGCCCGAAACGTTCTCCCCTGGATGGGCATGGGGAACCCCCCGCGATCCAAATAGAGGATAAAGCAGAAGATGATGGATGGATGTTCAGTGTGTCTGTTCTGAATGATGAGAATTGTGTAGCTGATTCATATCCACCCCATGTCTTCAACTTCTCATCCTCCACCCACCTGACAGCAGTCATCAGCAGTGTGGGAACGCTTCACCTGAACGCTCTTCTGTCATTCACAGTGAAACAGGACTGTTGGGTGTTACCTCATCAGCCTCTGTGCTCATGCTGTTGGTCGTGTTGAGCTATTTTTTTTTAAATGTGTGTATAGCACCGAGCTTTCTTACATTTTTAACAATGTACAGAAAGTAAACCCAACTGTTAATTACGTAAAAATTACCGGAATATTTCCAATTGGTCCAAAAAGGAAACACATTGACAGTAGGGATGAGACAATTCATCGTTTTTGCAATTAATCGTGATTAAAAATGTTTCAATTAATAAAGCGTTGAATAAAGCGTGGGTGGCTTAGTGGTTAGTACGTTCTCCTCTCAGCGCTAGGGATTCCCGGTTCGAATCCCCATCTGGGGGGAGTTTCCATGTTCTCCCCGTGTCTGCGTGGGTTTCCTCCGGGTTCTCCCGTTTCCGCCCACAGTCCAAAAACATGGATCAAGTCAATTGAGTTCTCAAAATTGTGTGTCTGTGTGAGTGAGTGTGTGCCCAGCGATGGATTGGCGCCTGTCCTGGGTGTATCTGCCCAGCGCCCGAGACGTTCTCCCCTGGATGGGCATGGGGAACCCCACCGCGACCCAATGGCGTCATGATGACGTTCATAAGACATATGATGGATATGAATGTGTACTTTAAGGGACATGTGTGTAACATGTGACATGTTACACAATAATTTAACATTTTGTGTTAATATTTAACAACGTCCATCACGGTGGCTTAGTGGTTAGCATGTTCTCCTCTCAGCACAGGGGACCCAGGTTCGAATCCCCATCTGGGTGGAGTTCCCATCTTCTCTCCATGTCCCCACGGGTTTCCTCCCACAGTCCAAAAACATGGGTTTAAGGTGAAATGGCTGCTCTAGATTGCCTTTATCCTAATTCATTCATTTATTCATTTATTATCTTCTGCTTAATCATCTACTACTATGGTTGTCGGGGGTGGGGGAGGGGTTCCCCATGTCCATCCAGGGGAGAACATTTTGGGCGCTGGGCAGATACACCCAGGACAGGACACCAATCTATCACTAGGCACACTCAGTCACACAGAAAACACTGTATGGGGCAATTTAGAGCATTCAACTTACTTTCAATCCATGTTTTTGGACTGTGGAAAGCGGAGAACCAAAAAGGAGACCCACACGGACATGGGGAGAACATGGAAACTCCATTTTATTTGGCATTCAAACCTGGATCCCCAGCGCTAAGAGGCGAACGTGCTAACCACTAAGCCACCGTGCCACTTCTATTCTATTTATATCTATATTGCCCCCATTTAAGGTGAGTAAGTGAATGCCCAGTGATGGATTGGCGCCCTGTCCTGGGTGTATTTGCCCAGCGCCTGAAACGTTCTCCCCTGGATGGGCATGGGGAACCATTACAATAATTTAATTGAACTGGTTAAACAACAGCGGCAAGTGGCTTGGTGTTTAGCATGTTCTCCTTTCAGCACTAGGGATTCGGGTTGGAATCCCAATCCCAATTGGTGGAGTTTCCATGTTCTCCCCGTGTCCGCGTGGGATTCCTCCGGGTCCTCCGGTTTCCTCCCACAGTCCAAAAACATGGATCAAGGTTCATTCATTCATTATCTCCCGCTTTATCCTCTATTAGGGTCGCGGTGGGGTTCCCCATGCCCATCCAGGGGAGAACGTCTCGGGCGCTGGGCAGATAGTCCCAGGACAGGGCGCCAATCCATCGCTGGGCACACACTCACTCACACAGTCACACTCTATATGGGGCAATTTTGAGAATTCAATTGACTTGATCCATGTTTTTGGACTGTGGGAGGAAACCGGAGAACCCGGAGGAAACCCACGCAGACACGGGGAGAACATGGAAACTCCACCCAGATAGGGATTCGAACCGGGAACCCCTAGCGCTGAGAGGCGAACGTGCTAACCACTAAGCCACCGTGCCGCCTGGATCAAGGTTAAATGAGTTTTTCAAATTGCCCCATATAGAGTGTTAGTGTGAGTGAGTGTGTGTCCAGTGATAGATTGGCGCCCTGTCCTGGGTGTATATGCCCAGCGCCTGAAACGTTCTCCCCTGGATGGGCATGGGGAACCCCCCCGCGATCCTAGTAGAGGATAAAGCGGAAGATAATGGATGGATGGTTAAACAGACTCGGACGACAAACGCTAGTATAAACAGTCTGTGTGTGTGTGTGTGTGTGTGTGTGTGTGTGTGTGTGTGTGTGTGTGTGTGTGTGTGTGTGTGTTGAGAGTTGAGTATTTTACAGTTTTACAGGGGGACTGCAGGGGGACTGTAAAAATCTCCTCATGTACATTTATTAAAACATTGGCTGCCCCGCCGTCCTGACGTCCTCGCTTCCCTTCATGTCTTTAATTGACCCTTGACAGTCAACGATAAATGACTCTTTATGGCTTAATGACCCAGCATCCCAGACATCGGTGGCTGACGTTCCCTTTGATATCAACTTCTGCTGCTGCCAATGTCAGATTTTATGATTCTTTACATAAAGGGCAGCAGCAGCATCAAGGTTCTCAGCTCAAAGCATGAGAAACCTCACCTTATTTCAGTTGTGAGATAAAAAATAATGTCACTTTAGGTCGATACAGGATTTTAGGGCCTTTTTCTATTTACACATCTAATATAGACCATGGCGGCACGGTGGCTAGGGATTCCCGGTTCGAATCCCCATCTGGGTGGAGTTTCCATGTTCTCCCCGTGTCTGCGTGGGTTTCCTCCGGGTTCTCCGGTTTCCTCCCACAGTCCAAAAACATGGATCAAGGTCAATTGAGTTCTCCAAATTTCCCCATATAGAGTGTGTTTGTGTGAGTGAGTGTGTGCCCAGCGATAGATTGGCGTCCCTGTCCTGGGTGTATCTGCATAGTGCCCGAGACGTTCTCCCCTGGATGGGCATGGGGAACCCCCCCGTGACCCCAATATTGGAAAAAGCGGAAGATAATGAATGAATGAATGAATATAGACCATCATCAGAGGTAACATTTGTTTGGACTGTGGGAGGACATTGGAGAACCTGGAGGAAACCTACGCGGACACAGGGAGAACATGGAAACTCCACCCAGATGGGGATTCCAACCGGGAATCCCTATTTCTACCACACTATCACAACGTGCTAACCATTGAGCCACCGTGCCACCCCCACTAAGCTACCATGCCTCTATTTCGAACCGGGAATCCCTAGTGCTGAGAGGAGAACATGCTAACCACTAAGCCACCGCCCCCAACAGGAAATATATATGTATATATATTTAGTAGGCTTTACTGAGCAACAAACCCTGTGACCAGAAGCACGAAAACACGTTTTTACCATAAGACATATGAGGGAGGGGTGAAGGTTTCACAATCCACCATAATGAAGACAACCAGAGTATAAACATAGAGCCAGAAACGTTCTCCCCTGGATGTGCATGGAGAACCCCCTGTGACCCTAACAGAGGACACGAAGATAATGGATGGATGGATGATTTCCTGTGCACATCCAGGAAAGAACATTTCAGGTGCCAGATACACCCAGGACAGGACGCCAATCTATCACTGGGCACACACTCTAAATGGGGCAATTTGCAGAATTCAACTGAATTCATCTTTTTGGACTGTGGGAGGAAAGCGGAGAACCCGGAGGAAACCCATGGCAACACGGGGAGAACATGGAAACTCCACCAAGATTGGGATTCGAACCGGGAATCCCTAGATCTACCACACTATCACAACGTGCTAACCATTAAGCCACCGTGCCACCCCCATTAAGCTACCACGCCTCTATTTTGCCCTATATTATTAATTTGCCACTATTTACAGTATAGTACAGTATAAATTTATGGTATATCATTATATTAGTTTATACAATTCCAGTTTAATGGCAGCATTTTAACAAATCTGCGATTTTTTTATATTTTATATGCATACATATTTTCTGACTGACTAGGCGCTCCAGCATTCATCAGAACGTCTGGCTGGAGTGAGGAACCCAACACACAGAGAATTATTCCAACGTCGAGTTTAACCCCGAGCAACTTTCCAGCAGCCCACACCTGACAGACCGAGTTAATTCCCCTGATGAACTCACAGATAAGGCAGCATGTGTCTTCACAGGTCTTTCATGTCTGACTGCATATTTGCGATATTTATGGCGGCATTAATTCCCTTCACTAATATCTCCACAGAGCCGGTGCACTGACGACAGTAATTCCACTGTCTCTTAAAAAGTGAAGGGTGGCCTGAGGCTACACGGCTGGAGAGAACGAGATAAAAACATGGCGTCTTCTAAAACGTGGTGTTTTAGAACACTCTACGAACTCTGAGCTTATATATCAAAACCGCCCGTTCCTGCAGATTCCTTCTTTACAACATCCTTCTTGACTGAACATGCTACCCAACTGCTTGTTCAAGCCCTCGTCCTATCCCGGCTTGATTATTGTAATGCGCTACTTGCCGGTATCCCAGCTTCCACAATCAGACCTCTTTAACTTGGGTTCAACCAGCCCAAGAACTCATGTCACTCCATGAGTTGGGAGCGGGAGCTCAGTGGTCAGGGCATTGGGCTATCAATCTGAAGGTTGGCGGTTCAAATCCCAGGTCCACTGAAGTTACCAGTGTGGGTCCTTGAGCAAGACCCTTAACCCTCATTGCTCCAGGGATGTTGTGATGAAACCTGTGCTCACCTTCTAAGTCGCTTTGGATGAAAGCGTCTGCTAAATGACCAAATGAATGATGAAGACACTCCATTACTCACTTCTCTCCATTGGCTCCCTGTAGCTGCTGCATTCAGCACAAGTCACTGACTCTGGCCTACAGAACCATTTCTGGATCTTCTCCCTCCTGCCTTCACTCTATCTTTGCAAAATACACTCCGACTCGTTCACTTCGCTCCAGTGATGATTGCCGCCTGGTGGTTCCACCTCACTGAGGAGCTGATTCTCACTCCGTGGAGTTCACCACTGCAAAATTATAATTTTTTGGTCATTTAGCAGACACTTTTATCCAAAGCGACTTACAAGGTGAGCACAGGGTTAATCACAACATCCCTGGTGCAATGAGGGTTAAGGGTCTCACTCAAGGTCCCACATTGGTTACTTCAGTGGACCTGGGATTTGAACCCCCAACCTTCAGATTGATAGCCCAACGCCCTGACCACTGAGCGACCACGCTTTGGTGGAACGATCTTCCCAACTCGGTCCGTAAGACAGAATCACTAAGCAGTAGGGGTGAGCTGCAATATTCGCTGATTCGACGATTCGATTCGGAGAACCGTAGTCGACTATGAACCTCATAGTCGAATGTAACCATTTTGACCACATGGGGGCGCCCATGGCTGCTGCTAAGCATTAGTTTTGACATGAAATGTCTTTGTTTTCGTTATATATATAGCCTTTTGTCAAATAAAATCATCCTAATTTCTGTTAATATTTTTTTTAAATGATGTGTGCGCTTTAACAATATAAAATATATAACAAAATATAAAAAAAATCTTTTTTAAAAACCACGCTTATAGCGCCATCATGTGGTGAAATTTTAACTGATTCGACTATCAGTCGACGATAAGGAAAATCTGACGAATCAGATTCGACTATGAAAATCCTTAGTTGAAGACACCCCTACTAAGTAGTTTTAAGAAACTACTGAAGACACATCTTTTTAACAAATACCTGTTGTAAAAAAAAAAAATTAAAAGGGGGGGAGGGCGCAGCATCAAATAACAATCAGGTTTGATGAATTTACAGTATAGTTGGTTTTCTGCATAACTTCTGACTTGTGACGTTCTCATTTGTAAGTCGCTTTGGATAAAAGCGTCTGCTAAATGACTAAATGTAAATGTAAATGCTCATTCATTCATTATCTTTCGCTTTATCCTCTATTAGGGTTGCGGGGGGGGTTCCCCATGCCCATCCAGGGGAGAACATCTCGGGCGCTGGGCAGATACACCCAGGACAGGGCGCCAATCCATCGCTGGGCACACACTCACTCACACAGACACACTCTATATGGGGCAATTTGGAGAACTCAATTGACTTGATCCATGTTTTTGGACTGTGGGAGGAAACCGGAGACCCCGGAGGAAACCCACGCGGACACGGGGAGAACAGTAAATGTAAATGTAATGTATATATTGTCCAGAACAGGGGCAGAACAGTTAGACCTGGGCTTTCGGGGCTATAGTGTTATTAAACTCTGTGTGTGTTGCAGGGAGACCGATTTTTTTCGCCGAGATCGGGAGTAAAGTTACAGTAATAACTGTATGTTGGCTGTAAAGAGCAGCGTCTCAGCTTTCAGAAACTGTCAGAATTTTTCGGACGGCGCAAACTGTCGCAGAGTTACGGTAACCTCATTAAAACTGTCTCATTTGCGACCGACTCGTAAAACGGATTCATGCGTTTCTGCAGAAGCTCAGGTTCGTTTATTCCAAAATTTCAGCCAAAACCATCATTTATTAAAACTGAATGTGCGATCCACTGCTGACAGACATATTTCATATGTAATTTAATTTTATCCAATATAACTAATAAATGGGGCGGCACGGTGGTTTAGTGGTTAGCATGTTCTCCTCTCAGCACTACAGATTCCCGGTACGAATCCCCATCTGGGTGGAGTTTCCATGTTCTCCCCGTGTCTGCGTGGGTTTCCTCCGGGGTCTCCGGTTTCCTCCCACAGTCCAAAAACATGGATCAAGTCGATTGAATTCTCAAAATTGCCCCATATAGAGTGTGTCTGTATGAGTGAGTGTGTGCCCAGCGATAGATTGGCGCCCTGTCCTGGGTGTATCTGCCCAGCGCCCGAAACGTTCTCCCCTGGATGGGCATGGGAACCCCCCCCCCATCGCGACCCTAATAGAGGATAAAGCAGAATATGATGGATGGATGTATAGGCTATAGGGCGGCACGGTGGCTTAGTGAGTAGCATGTTCTCCTCTCAGCACTAGTTATTCCCGGTTGGAATCCCCATGTGGGTGAAGTTTCCATGTTCTCCCCGTGTCTGCGTGGGTTTCCTCCGGGTTCTCCGGTTTCCTCCCACAGTCCAAAAACATGGAACAAGTCAACTGAGTTCTCCATATTGCCCCATATAGAGTGTGTCTGTGTGAGTGAGTGTGTGCCCAGTGATAGGTTGGCGCCCTGTCCTGGGTGTATCTGCCCAGCGCCCGAAACGTTCTCCCCTGGATGGGCATGGGGAACCCCACCGCAACCCTAATAGAGGATAAAGTGGAAGATATTGAATGAATGAATGAATGAATGAATGAATGAATATATATATATATATATATATATATATATATATATATATATATATACATATATATAATAAATTAAAGTGACATAGTGAAAAGCAGGAGTGTGGGAGTTTTTAACTGTTCATTTTTTTTAGTAGCCTGACCAAAATGAACAGTTAAAAAAACTCCCACACTCCTGCTTTTCACTATGTCACTTTTCACTATATCACTTTTCACTATGTCACTTTTCACTATGTCACTTTAATTTATATACACTCATTAATGGGCAATTCTTAATGGAATAAGGAATCAGGGCTAAACCCCTGATGTTTCTAAACCCTGGTCCAGAAGATCAGTCTTCAAATACGATACACTTTGGTCGTTGTGTAAACTCTCTTGTATCTAAACTCGATCCTCATTACTATAGAGACGTGTACATTAGTACCGACAGGTGTACGGAGCCGTAACTGTTGCAAACTTTATTGTCTGATGGCTTAAAGATTAACATGCAATGCAAAGGGATTGAGTAAGCGGACAGACACACCTACATGCTTAAACCCCACACACACACACACACACACACACACACACACACACACACCGACAAAAAAAAAAAAAAAAAAAAAAAAAAAAAACTGTGCTTGCACAAGTAATGCCAGCCTGCTGCAAATGTACCAACATGCCCGAACACTCAGAACAGGTTTTTGATGTTCTCCAGATTCCACTCTTCACACCAGAAGTCTGCAGAACGTAAATGAACGTGCGTACTGTCGGAATATTTTTTATAAAAATCCTACGTTTACGGTGTTAAGCACATTCTCGTGAAAGAGCCGTCGGCTCATAAAACTGCCCTCGTGACTGTTTCTGAGAACTCGAGCCCACTTCAGACATGACGTAAACAAGCGACCACCTTAAATATGTTCACACCTGGCTCAGTGACTGCCTGCATTCAGATCTTCTTCTTACACTCTATACTAATAAAAACGTATGTCACTTTCATATGAAAAGTGCACGGCTGGTTGTTTTATTATAAGCTTATGATTTCAGATATAATTGTATAGGCTTTAGGGTGGCTTAGTGGTTAGCACGTTCTCCTCTCAGCGCTAGGGATTCCCGGTTCGAATCCCATCTGGGTGGAGTTTCCATGTTCTCCCCGTGTCCGTGTGGGTTTCATGAGCATGGATCGAGTCAATTGAGTTCTCCAAATTGCCCCATATAGAGTGTGTTTGTCTGTGTGAGTGAGTGTGCCCAGTGATGGATTGGCGCCCTGTCCTGGGTGTATCTGCCCAGCGCCCGAAACCTTTCCCCTGGATGGATGTATAGGCTATAGGGCGGCACGGTGGCTTAGTGATTAGCATGTTCTCCTCTCAGTGCTAGGGATTCCCGGTTCGAATCCCCATCTGGGTGGAGTTTCCATGTTCTCCGTGTCCGCGTGGGTTTCCTCCGGGTTCTCCGGTTTCCTCCCACAGTCCAAAAACATGGATCGAGTCAACTGAGTTCTCCAAATTGCCCCATATAGAGTGTGTCTTTGTGAGTGAGTGTGTGCCCAGTGATGGATTGGCGCCCTGTCCTGGGTCTATCTGCCCAGCGCCAGAAACGTTCTCCCCTGGATGGGCATGGGGAACCCCCCCCCACCACGACCCTAATAGGATAAAGCGGAAGATAATGGATGGATGTATAGGCTACGGCACAGTGGCTTAGTGTTTAGCATGTTCTCCTCTCAGCACTAGAGATTCCCAGTTCGAATCCCCATCTGGGTGGAGTTTCCATGTTCTCCCCGTGTCCGCGTGGGTTTCCTCCGGGTTCTCCGGTTTCCTCCCACGGTCCAAAAACATGGATCGAGTCAACTGAGTTCTCCAAATTGCCCCATATAGAGTGTGTCTGTGTGAGTGAGTGTGTGCCCAGCGATGGATTGGCGCCCTGTCCTGGGTGTATCTGCCCAGCGCCCGAAACGTTCTCCCCTGGATGGGCATGGGGAACCCCCCCCCCCCGTAACCCTAATATATAATAAAGCGGAAGATATTGGATGGTTGTATAGGCTATAGGGCGGCACGGTGGCTTAGTGGTTAGCATGTTCTCCTCTCAGCGCTAGGGATTCCCGGTTCGAACCCCCATCTGGGTGGAGTTTCCATGTTCTCCCCGTGTCCCCGTGGGTTTCCTCCGGGTTCTCGGTTTCCTCCCACAGTCCAAAAACATGGATCGAGTCAACTGAGTTCTCCAAATTGCCCCATATAGAGTGTGTGTGTTTGTGTGAGTGAGTGTGTGCCCAGCGATGGATCGGTGTCCTGTCCAGCGCCCGAAACGTTCTCCCCTGGATGGGCATGGGGAACCTCTGTAGAATATACAACCCTAGTGGAGGACTAAGCAAAAGATAATGAATAAAGTAAAGAATAAAAGAATGACTGCTCTTAATTGCCCCTATATAGTGTGTATATACTTTTGTGAGTGAGTGAGCATCCTGTCTTGGGTCTATCTACCCAGCGCCTGAAATGTTCTCCCCTGGATAGGCATAAGGAACCCCCCCCCACACACACACACAGTAGAGGAATAAGTGGAAGATAATAGTTCTATGTGGAATAAAATCAGCTTTAACATTTAAACAACGGAACATCTGTTATATAACACGGTTCTAGGAGAAAAGTGGATTTTCTGTGCGCGGTACAAGAAGTGTGAGTGATTACGTTTGTGACAATCCCAATTTGTTAGTAAATCAGCGATCATTTAGCAGTGGAATCATCCAATCCAAATAATCACAACAACATGGGGAACGAATTACAGCCTGTGTAATTTCTTTCTTTTTCAATGTTAGGAAACCCAATGGAATTCTAATTGTCTCTCGTTATCCGCACCAGAAAAAAATAAAAAAATAAAAAAATAAAAAAAGTACAGCAAGGCAGAACAGTAGGCACAAACGGCGCGGAGCCGCCTCAGAACATTTACATTACATTCGCATAGAGTCATTCAGCAGACGCTCTCATGCAAAACGCCGCACAAGTGAGAGAACATATTTGTATTCAAAGGCAAGAGTAATTAAACGATAAGATTTCATTCGGGGAGATTTCATGCCCTGATTGGCTCCATTCCACCCCGGCTCAACTCTCAGAGTAGTGATTGGTCTACGGGGACATTTTTGTTACCATGCCCTGCTGAAACTTGGCTCGGCTGCGTTGCCCACACCTACCCTAATACTTCGAAAAGTACTTGCCTGCAAGATTCAAAGCTCGGCAAATGAGATTTATTTTTTACTGCGTAGGACTTTGTGCACCGTGTTTCATACTAAGACGTTCCGACAGGTTTGAGACTTTATTTTGTATTATTTTTCAGTAAAAAGCATGAAGAAAATCAAAAGCATGAACAGAACACTGTACACCAAAACAACCAGACACTCGAACAGTTTCTTTCCTCATGCCATCAAACTTATAAACAGCTTATAACCCTCACTACAGCATAAATGCACCTTTCCATATATATTTTATACTATAATATATGTAGCATATCGCTGGGCACACACTCACTCACACAAACACACTCTATATGGGGCAATTTGGAGAGCTCAATTGACTTGATCCATGTTTTTGGACGGTGGGAGGAAACCGGAGAACCCGGAGGAAACCCACGCAGACACGGGGAGAACATGGAAACTCCACCCAGATGGTGATTCGAACCGGGAATCCCTAGTGCTGCGAGGAGAACATGCCAACCACTAAGCCACCGTGCCTACAGCAAATTTGTTATTTGTAAATTCATTCATTCATTCATTATCTCCCGCTTTATCCTCTATTAGGGTCGCGGTGGGAGGGGTGTTCCCCATGCCCATCCAGGGGAGAACGTTTCGGGCGCTGGGCAGATACACCCAGGACAGGGCGCCAATCCATCGCTGGGCACACACTCACTCACACAGACACACTCTATATGGGGCAATTTTTTTTTGGAGAATTCAATTGACTTGATCCATGTTTTTGGACTGTGGGAGGAAACCGGAGAACCCGGAGGAAACCCACGCAGACACGGGGAGAACATGGAAACTCCACCCAGATGGGGATTCGAACCGGGAATCCCTAGTGCTGAGAGGAGAACATGCCAACCACTAAGCCACCGTGCCTACAGCAAATTTGTTATTTGTAAATATAACTGTATGAATTGTAAATAGAGTAAATAGTGTATCATACTCACATATTATTATTATTATTATTATTATTATTATTATTATCATTACTGTTGCTACTTTTTTCGCATTTACATTGCCTTTCATTGTCACTACAAAATCATAGTATTTAAACTTTTTTTTACTGTAAATTCCACTACATCACACTGCATTTCACTTTCTTGTTTTATGTTTAAATGTCATAAATGTCTTGTAACCGCGGGAAAGTGAGGAACGTAATTTCGATTCCTTTGTATGTAGAGAACATGTGAAGGAATTGACAATAAAGCTAAAGCCTACTTTGACTTTTGACTTTGATACTCGGCAAATAAAACTGATTCTGATTCTGATTCTGATTCTGATACTGAAATGCAACACCCAGTGACTGCGAGCGTGTAGAAACTTTGCATTTGTCTAAACATTAAGCTAAACTCCGAACATTAAAACACCCGTGGGAGCATTTTAGGTCCACATTAAGTTTGTCGTTCAGTTGCGAGCTGCCCCTCCCATTCTCTGGCTCTTTAAAAACTGGCCATGTTCCAACGAAAAGCCCGCCATTGGCCAAGTTTCTGCATGTCTTGTGCTTCTTAAGGTGCAAACACACACACACACACACACACAAATAAACACACACACACACACACACACACACACACACACACACATTTCTGAAATTAATGACGCTTGAGTCTTGTTTTAAAGACAAGAAACTCACTTTAAAAACCCCATGCTATGTCCATACAAGATCTAAAGGTCTACCCATCGACCTCATTTTTCAAAATTGGTCCTAAAGGCGAACATGCGACAGAACGACGACGGAACCCAGAGATTAAACACGCCGTATAATCCTGATTAAAAACCTCCGCCTGCGAACGAGGCTGAAAACGTTGCATAACAGCAGATCGTCCTGGCCCTTGACGGTGGCTGACAGCCAATAGATGCTCGGTGCAGAAGGCTGGCTTTATTGAGGTTCATATTAAGGTTATCTCTGGCGGTAATCTAAAGGGCCGGACCTGACGCTTTGATCTTCAAAGAGACAAGCTGGCAATATAGAGATAATGGTACCAATTTACTAACATTACTATATAGTGCAGTAATAAGGCCGGATTCTGCTTTTCAGCAGTTCGAACCATGGCCTTATGTGCAGGATCGATGTTACAACAGTACCACCTAGTGGTGATTATTAGCATAGGTCGAATTTGGGAGTACTTGTTGAATAGGACCCTAAAGACTGGACTTTACATGAAAATATTTTTTATTCATTCATTATCTTCTGCTTTATCCTCTATTAGGGTTCCCCATGCCCATCCAGGGGAGAACGTTTGGGGCGCCGGGCAGATAGACCCAGGACAGGGTGCCAATCTATCACTGGGCACACACTCACTCACACAAACACACTCTATATGGGGCAATTCGGAGAACTCAATTGACTTGATCCCTGTTTTTGGACTGTGGGAGGAAACCGGAGAACCCGAAGGAAACCCACTCGGACACGGGGAGAACATGGAAACTCCACCCAGATTGGCATTCGAACCGGGAATCCCTAGCGCTGAGAGGAGAACGTGCTAACCACTAAGCCACAGTGCCGCCGACATGAAAATCTTGAATTACGATATTAATAACTCAGGATGTACATGTTTGTTTACCCCCCCACCCCCCACCCCCACCCCCACCCCCCACTAAAGGGCAGGACCTGACGCTTTGATCTTCAAAGAGACAAGCTGGCAATATAGAGATAATGGTACCAATTTACTAACATTACTATATAGTGCAGTAATAAGGCCGGATTCTGCTTTTCAGCAGTTCGAACCATGGCCTTATGTGCAGGATCGATGTTACAACAGTACCACCTAGTGGTGATTATTAACGTAGGTCGAATTTGGGAGTACTTGTTGAATAGGACCCTAAAGACTGGACTTTACATGAAAATATTTTTTATTCATTCATTATCTTCTGCTTTATCCTCTATTAGGGTTCCCCATGCCCATCCAGGGGAGAACGTTTGGGGCGCCGGGCAGACACACCCAGGACAGGACGCCAATCTATCGCTGGGCACACACTCACTCACACAGACACACTCTATATGGGGCGATTTGGAGAACTCAATTAACTTCATCCATGTTTTTGGACTGTGGGAGGAAACCGAAGAACCCGGAGGACATGGGGAGAACATGGAAACTCCACCCAGATTGGGATTCGAAACCGGGAATCCCTAGCGCTGAGAGGAGAACGTGCTAACCACTAAGCCACCGTTCATTATCTTCTACTTTATCCTCTATTAGGGTCGTGGGGGGAGGAGGGGGGGTTCCCCATGCCCATCCAGGGGAGAACGTTTGGGGCGCCGGGCAGAAACACCCAGGACAGGTCGCCAATCTATCGCTGGGCACACACTCACTCACACAAACACACTCTATATGGGGCAATTTGGAGAACTTAATTGACTTGATCCATGTTTTTGGACTGTGGAAGGAAACTCACACAAACACACTCTATATGGGGCAATTTGGAGAACTCAATTAACTTCATCCATGTTTTTGGATTGTGGGAGGAAACCGGAGAACCCGGAGGAAACCCACACAGACACGGGGAGAACATGGAAACTCCACCCAGATTGGCATTCGAACCGGGAATCCCTAGTGCTGAGAGGAGAACGTGCTAACCACTAAACCACCATGCCGCCTACATGAAAATCTTGAATTACGATATTAATAACTCAGGATGTAGATGTTTGTTTAAACCAGGAATTACCCCCACCCCCCAGAGATAATGGTACCAATTTACTAACATTACTATATAGTGCAGTAATAAGGCCGGATTCTGCTTTTCAGCAGTTCGAACCATGGTTCACGTGCAGGCTCGATGTTACAACAGTACCACCTAGTGGTGATTAGGTCGAATTTGGGAGTACTTGTTGTATTTGAACATAGGTCGAATTTGGGAGGATTTGTTGAATGGGACCCTAAAGGCTGGACTTTACATCACATTCACATTACATTTGGTCATTTATTGGACGCTTTTATCCAAAGCGACTTACAAGGTGAGCACAGGGTTCATCACAACATCCCTGCAGCAATGAGGGTTAAGGGTCTTGCTCAAGAACCCACATTGGTAACTTCATTGGACCTGGGATTTGAACCCCCAACCTTCAGGTTGATAGCCCAACACCCTGACCACTGAGCTACCACGCCCACATCAAAATCTTGAATTTCTATATTAGTAACTCAGGATGTAGATGTTTGTTGTGCCGTAATAAGGCCGGATTCTGCTTTTCAGCAGTTCGAACCATGGTTCACGTGCAGGCTCGATATTACAACAGTACCACCTAGTGGTGATTATTAGCATAGGTCGAATTTGGGAGGATTTGTTGAATAGGACCCTAAAGGCTGGACTTTACATCAAAATCTTGAATTACTATATTAATAACTCAGGATGTAGATGTTTGTTTACCCCCCCACCCCCACCCAAGTGTTAAATCCACTAATCCCTACCCCAGAAACATTAAAGGTGTTATCTTATTTGATCTAAGGCACCGTCTGCTACACAGATCACATGCCCAAGAGGTTTTATGTCTCAACAAGTTAGTGTTTAGGTAAGAGAGAGGGGGGTTATGAGTAATAGAACACTATAAGGGGAGTACTGCCATCTGCTGGTGGCAATGAATACAGCCCCGAATTAAGTGTTATTACAGTATTTACATTGTCATTTAACAAACGCTACACTGTAATATCATCAAACCTGATCATCCAATCGAGAATTTGTATTGATTTCATTTTATTTCAAATATTTGTAGTATATTTTTAGCAACACAAATTAAAATATCGGGTGGCTTAGTCGTTAGCATGTTCTCCTCTCAGCACTAGGGATTCCCGGTTCGAATCCCCATCTGGGTGGAGTTTCCATGTTCTCCCCGTGTCCACGTGGGTTTCCTCCGGGTTCTCCGGTTTCCTCCCACAGTCCAAAAACATGGGTAAGTCAATTGAATTCTCCAAATTGCCCCATATAGAGTGTGTCTGTGTGAGTGAGTGTGTGCCCAGTGATAGATTGGCGTCCTGTCCTGGGTGTATCTGCCCAGCGCCCGAAACGTACTCCCCTGGATGGGCATGGGGAACCCCACCGCGACCCTAATATAGGATAAAGCGGGAGATAATGAATGAATTATATATATATCTTAAAAACTATATATTTTAAAACTTTAAAAAAATGTATATATATATATATATATATATATATATATATATATATATATATATATATATATATACACATATATATATACATATATACATATATATACAGTATATATAACATACAGTATATATAAGGGCGGCACGGTGGATTAGTGGTTAGCATGTTCTCCTCTCAGCGCTAGGGATTCCCGGTTCAAAATTCAATCTGGGTGGAGTTTCCATGTTCTCCCCGTGTCCGCGTGGGTTTCCTCCGGGTTCTCTGGTTTTCTCCCACAGTCTAAAAACATGGATCAAGTCAATTGAGTTCTCCAAATTGCCCCATATAGAGTGTGTCTGTGTGAGTGAGTGTGTGCCCAGTGTCTATGAAACGTTCCGAGGACGTTCTCCCCTGGATGGGCATATATATATATTAGAGTTTTAAAGATTAAAAAAAAAATACTGCAAAACAATAAGACCACAGACGCATTTAACCTTCCAACCACATGGTGGCAGCAACAACCAAATCATTACCGTGTGTTTAATAAAGAAAAACTAAAATGAAATGGGAGTAAATGAACCTGGCTGCCTTAACCTTGTACTTTTGCTCTAACAGGAAATAAGATAATGAATGTACAGGATTTATTAATTAATAGGGCGCGGGAGCTCAGTGGTTAGGGTGTTGGGCTATCAATCTGAAGGTTGGGGGTTCAAATCCCAGGTCCACTGAAGTTACCAATGTGGGTTCTTGAGCAAGACCCTTAACCCTCATTGCTCCAGGGATGTTGTGATGAACCCTGTGCTCACCTTGTAAGTCGCTTTGGATAAAAGCGTCCAATAAATGACCAAATGTCCAATAAATGTCCAATAAATGTCCAATAGGGAAATTAATTAATCCAGTGGTGCTTAAGTTTCTGAATCCTTTGGATTTTCTATATTTCTACATTAAAGGAGCTCAAATTAAAACTGTATCAAATTAAAACTGTGAGGAAAACGCTCCATTATTATAAATTTAACCTGTCCTCCATCAGTGGAAGGACAATCTGATTGGCCAGCAGTCTGATCTTCACAGAATATGTTGTTATGAAATATGGAATTGTGTTGTAGCCCAAAAAAGGAACTCAGAAATAACCATCTCTAAAGAGTTTGTTCTTCACTATTCCACAGTCAGGCAGATTGTATAAAAAATGGAGGAAATTTGAGAGCTTTATTACCTTCCCAGAGAGCGGTTGAGCAAAAAAACATCACGTCATTAGCCAAGCATGTAATAAGCCATAAGGACGAAATGTGTATACCAATTATTATACAGCAGGAGGTTATTTAAATAATTTTGATAAAGATTGTTTTGGTCTAAATGAGAAGTATGTTTGGGAAAAAGCCTGAATTGCAGCTCAATAGCCTCATCCTCTTTGAAACATCCATCCATTATCTTCCGCTTTATCCTCTATTAGGGTCTATTAGGAGAACGTTTCGGACGCTGGGCAGATAAACCCAGGACAGGATGCCAATCTATCACTGGGCACACACTCACTCACACAGACACACTCTATATGGGGCAATTTGGAGAACTCAATTGACTTGATCCATGTTTTTGGACTGTGGGAGGAAACCGGAGAACCCGGAGGAAAGCCACGCAGACATGGTGAGAACATGGAAACTCCACCCAGATTAGTATTCGAACTGGGAACCCCCAGCGCTGAGAGGAGAACATGCTAACCACTAAGCCACCGTGCCGCCCCTACTTGTAGGTTGCTTTTGATAAAAGCATCTGCTAAATCCATCCATTATCTTCTGCTTTATCCTCTACTAGGGGGGTTCTCCATGCCCATCCAGAGGAGAACGTTTCGGGCGCTGGGCAGATACACCCCGGACAGGGCGTCAATCTATTGCTGGACACACACTCACTCACACACACACACTCTATATGGGGCAATTTGGAGAATTCAGTTGACTTTGATGCATGTTTTTGGACTGTGGGAGGAAACGGGAGAACCCGGAGGAAACCCACGCAGACACGGTGAGAACATGGAAACTCCACCCAGATTGGGATTGGAACCGGAAATCCCTAACGCTGAGAGGAGAACATGCTGCTAAATAATCAAACATAAATGTAATGAAAATCTTAAGGTTCTGCAAGGACTAAATGTGCGGCGGCCTCTCCAGCAGAGTCGCTCATAAAGACGGCTTGTTCGTCAAGACGCTTCGACCGAGTGGATCTGACACTTCAGCTCCTTTTGTTTGAGAAAGTGACCCACCATAAACACCAGCCATGAAAGTCATTCGGCAACGGACAAAGGGTCCCTCTTCAGTGAAGAAAGGGGGTCTTGTTCAGAGTGGCATCAAATGCATGTGTGTGTGTGTGTGTGTGTCTGTGTGTGTGTGTGTGTGTGTGTGTGTGTGTGTGTGTGTGTGTGGTGGGGGGGGGGGGGGTGGGGGGGTACAGAAGGGAGCCAAGATTGCCCTGCACAGTACACTCACAGTCAAGATCTCATTACATTGACGGAAAATCATTCAACACAAAGCAGGTGCTTATTCCTATTTGATCCGATCAGATCAGTCAAGCTTTCCATGCCGAAAAGATGCTGCATGCCTCATTTGGCTGAATATTTGTTCATCCAGGCCCGAAAAAGCGAACACCAAACCAGAGACACATTACATTTACATTTAGTCGTTTAGCAGACGCTTTTATCCAAAGCGACTTACAAATGAGAACACCACAAGTCAGAAGCCATGGAGAAAACCAACTATACTGTAAATTCATCAAACCTGATGCACCCCACTCCCCTTTTTTTTTTTTTTTTTACAACAGGTATTTGTTTAAGAGATGCGTCTTAAGTAGTTTCTTAAAACTGTTTAGAGATTCTGCCTTACGGACAGAGTTTGGAAGATGGTTCCACCATTTTGCAGTGGTGAACGCCACGGAGTGAGAATGAGATCCTCGGTGAGGTGGAACCGCCAGGCGGCGATCATCACTGGAGCGAAGTGAACGAGTCGGAGTGTGTTTTGAAAAGATAGAGTGAAGGTAAGAGGGGGAAGATCCAAAAATGGTTCTGTAGATCAGAGTCAGTGACTTGTACTGAATGCAGAAGCTAATGGAGGGAAGTGAGTAATGGAGTGACATGAGTTCTTGGGGGTTAAACACGAGTCGGGTTGCAGAGTTCTGAATTAGTTGTAGAGGTCTGATTGTGGAAGTTGGGATACCGGCAAGTAGCGCATTACAATAATCAAGCCGGGATAGGACGCGGGCGTGAACAAGCAGTTGGGTAGCATGTTCAGTCAAGAAGGGTCTGATCTTCCTTATGTTGTGAAGAAGGAATCAACAAGAACGGGCGGTTTTGAGAACATGATCAGAGAGTTTAAGGTGGGAGTCTATTGTGAACCCAAGGTTCCGGACCGAATCGGTTGGGGAGATTGTGGAACCATCAATTTGGAGGGTCAGGTTGTGATGGATTGAGGGTTTAGACACGTCGGTATTACTGCAATTAATGTTCATCTGATAACCGGATAAATGGCTGAATTGTGCGAATCCGCTCAGAAACAAGTCCATGTACGATATTTAAGAGAATTTAATCTTCAGCCGGCTTTCGTTCATTTCAGAGAGCATATCCGTCATTAGGAAACCATTGGTAAAAAAATTATACAGTAATGAGCCACAAGAGGGCGTGCATTAGTGTGAATAAATCATAAATAATCAATAAATCCGATTCCCGGTTCGAATCCCCATCTGGGTGGAGTTTCCATGTTCTCCCCGTGTCCGCGTGGGTTTCCTCCGGGTTCTCCGGTTTCCTCCCACAGTCTGTCTGCCCAGCGCCCGAGATGTTCTCCCCTGGATGGGCATGGGGAACCCCACCGCGACCCTAATAGAGGATAAAGCGGGAGATAATGAATGAATGAATCAATCAATCAATAAATCAGATTCCCGGTTCGAATCCCCATCTGGGTGGAGTTTTCATGTTCTCCCCGTGTCCGCGTGGGTTTCCTCCTGGTTCTCCGGTTTCCTCCCACAGTCCAAAAACATGGATCAAGTCAATTGAGTTCTCCAAATTGCCCCATATAGAGTGTGTCTGTGTGAGTGAGTGAGAGTGTGCCCAGTGATAGATTGGCGTCCTGTCCTGGGTGTATCTGCCCAGCACCCGAGATGTTCTCCCCTGGATGGGCATGGGGAACCCCACCACGACCCTAATAGAGGATAAAGCGGGAGATAATGAATGAATGAATGAATCAATCAATAAATCAGATTCCCGGTTCGAATCCCCATCTGGGTGGAGTTTCCATGTTCTCCCCGTGTCCGCGTGGGTTTCCTCCGGGTTCTCCAGTTTCCTCCCACAGTCTAAAAACATGGATCGAGGTCAATTGAATTCTCCAAATTGCCCCATATAGAGTGTGTCTGTGTGAGTGAGTGTGTATCCAGTGATAGATTGGCGTCCTGTCCTGGGTCTATCTGCCCAGCGCCTGAAACGTTCTCCCCTGGATGGGCATGGGGAACCCCCCCGCGACCCCCCCGCGACCCTAATATAAGATAAAGTGGAAGATAATGGATGGAGGTGTTATTATAACACACTATAATAAACCAACAAGCTTTGATTCATAAATGCTTTAATTAAAAGCACAATTGTTATCCAGTTATTAAAGTATACAGTGATGCTGAGTAACGGGATTCTGGTTTCTCCAACAAACACTGCCAACCAGTGGCCAAATTACAGAACGCGTTTTTTAAAAAACATCTAGAAAATAATGTATTGTATATCGCACATGTGAAAGTGGTCAGAGGTGTGTATTAATATAGTGTCACAAAGTCAATTAGATTTCAGGACCGGATTTATATGATTTATAATATACAATATACAATATACCCATGCATCCATTATCTTCCGCTTTATCCTATATTAGGGTCACGGGGAGAACGTTTCCATCCAGGGGAGAACGTTACACTGGGCAGATAAACCCAGGACAGGGCGCCAATCTATCGGTGGACACACAGTCACTCACACATAACATTACATAACATTTGGTCATTTATTGAACGCTTTTATCCAAAGTGACTTACAAGGTGAACACAGGGTTAATCACAACATCCCTTGAGCAATGAGGGTTAAGGACCCACATTGGTAACTTCAGTGGACCTGGGATTTGAACCCACAACCTTCAGATTGACAGCCCAACGCCATAACCACTGAGCTACCACACAGACATGCACACAGACACACTCTACTATATGGGGCAATTTGGAGAACTCAATTGACTTGATCTATGTTTTTTGGACTGTGAGAGGAAACCGGAGAACCCGGAGAAAACCCACGCAGACAAGGGGAGAACATGGAAACTCCACCCAGGTGGGGATTCGAACCGGGAATCCCTAGCGCTGAGAGGAGAACATGCCAACCACTAAGTCACCCATACAATATACCATATGTGCAATATTTGTTTCTTTTTATTCCTCTGTTATATGTCGTACGTAAATGAAAATTAGAAAGTTCTCCCCTCAGCGTTAGGGATTCCCGGTTCGAATCCCCATCTGGGTGGAGTTTCCATGTTCTCCCCGTGTCCGCGTGGGTTTCCTCCGGGTTCTCCGGTTTCCTCCCACAGTCCAAAAAACATGGATCAAGTCAATTGAGTTCTCCATATTGCCCCATATAGTAGAGTGTGTCTGTGTGAGTGAGTGTGTGCCCAGTGATAGATTGGCGCCCTGTCCTGGGTGTATCTGCCCAGCGCCCGAGACGTTCTCCCCTGGATGGGCATGGGGAACCCCCACGAATGAATGAATGAATGAACTTGCTACTGAGAATGTGAATTTTCTCATTGTGGGACAAATAAAGGTCAATCGTATCTTATCTTATATGCTGGGGAAAAAAATATGGTAGTGATGGCCATTCCCATTACGGAACCCCAAAATCCTCTTAGAAGGTCTGACGACGTTTTGAAAAAGCAGGTTGAAGATTGCAAGAACAAAACCAGGAATTGTTGTGTGAATGGTCGCTGACCAACTTTACCAATAACAGCTAAGAATGAGAGAAGTTCCATTGCGTGAACTAAAATGCTGCACGCACTGGGATGCTAAGCAACCGAAAGCTTTTCAAACACATGAGCCACAATTTGGAATTGCAATATAGGTTCCCTGTACTGACCGTGAGCATACTATTTATTAAGTCACACATAAGAGGTGTCCATTCTACCCAATATTTATGCGGTAGAACGTTGGCTGAGGGGATACAGGTTTTAAACCCACGTCTGGTTGGCACTTGACTCTGTGGGTTCTCTGGTTTCATCCCACAGTCCAAAAATGTGGATTCAAGGTGAATTGGCTGCTCTAAATTGTCCCTATATATATATATATATATATATATATATATATATATATATATATATATATATATATATATATATATATATATATATATATATATAGGCATGTTGGCTTAGTGGTTAGCATGTTCTCCTCTCAGCACTAGGGATTCCCGGTTCGAATCCCAATCTGGGTGGAGTTTCCATGTTCTC
>JAFMOC010000323.1:395000-697500 GCA_019802505.1 Corydoras sp. C115 | reverse complement strand
ACGCTTTGCATCCTGCTGCAAACTGCCTTCAAACCTCGCCCGCATCAGCAAATCCAAAAAATTCAACCAAACGACTCCGAGAACTTTGTTCCTTGAGAGTTCTTTGGGGTAAAACTGGAGATAATCCCATTGCGACGGTCTGATCGCTGCTCGCTGTGTTCAGAGCGCTCTGCTCGAATGCGCCGCTCAGGAAGCTGCGCTCATTCCAGCAGCAGCTGCAGCAGCGTCACATACAGCACTGACGCACCACACCGGGGCTCTGACGCGCGGCTCACACACGCCATGTTGCTCAGGGGGAGTGAATCCGGTTTCTGACTTGATTTGCATAATATTTGAACTTCTCCAAATTCATCCATCCATTATCTTCCGCTTTGCCCATTCCCCATTCCCATCCAGGGGAGAACGTTTCGGGCGCTGGGCAGATACACCCAGGACAGGACGCCAATCTATCGCAGGCCCACACACTCACTCACACACACACACTCTATATGGGGCAATTTGGAGAATTCAATTGACCTTGATCCGTGGTTTTGGACTGTGGGAGGAAACCGGAGAACCCGAAGGAAACCCATGCGGACACGGGGAGAACATGGAAACTCCACCCAGATTGGGATTTAAACCAGGAATCCCTAGTGCTGAGAGGAGAACATGCTAAACACTAAGCCACCGTGCCGCCCTCTCCAAATTCATTCATTTGTTTATTTATTTATTCTTTAAATTATCTTCCGCTTTATCCTCTATTAGGGTCGCGGGGGGGAGTTCCATATGCCCATCCAGGGGAGAACGTTTCGGGCGCTGGGCAGATACACCAAGGACAGGGCGCCAATCTATCACTGGGCACACACTTTAAAACTAAAACAAAAAAATGTGATAATGTTTCGGGCAGGGAGCCAGTCTATCACTGGGCACACACTTACTCCCCATAGGTGGGGTAGCTCAGTGGTTAGGGTTAAATCTGAAGGTTGTGGGTTCAAATCCCAATGTGGGTCCTTGAGCAAGACCCTTAACCCTCATTGCTCCAGGGGTGCTGTATAAAAGTGTCTACTAAATTACCTAATGTAATATTAATGTTAATGTTATTAATGTACTCACACACACTCTATAGGGGCAAGTTTGAAGGAACCAATTTACCTTGAATCCATGTTTTTGGACTGTGGGAGCAAACCGGAGAACATGGAGAAAACCCAGGCGGACACAGAGAGAAACTCCACCCAGATCAGGATTCGAACCTGGATCCCGGAGCCGGCTGAGGCACAATTTGGAGAAGAGAAAATGTATTAGTTGACCTTTCAACAGAGTATATAAGAAAGTTTGTGAGGATCAGACTCAACACTGAAGTTCAATAAATATTACCAGAACTTTATTCAGAAACTAAAAATCTTATCTCATAGCCAAATTAATATTCATTCATCCATTATCTCCCGCTTTATCCTCTATTAGGGTCGCGGTGGGGTTCCCCATGCCCATCCAGGGGAGAACGTTTCGGGCACTGGGCAGATACACCCAGGACAGGACGACAATCTATCACTGGGCACACACTCTCACTCACACAGACACACTCTATATGGGGCAATTTGGAGAATTCAATTGACTTGATCCATGTTTTTGGACTGTGGGAGGAAACCGGAGAACCCGGAGGAAACCCACACGGACACGTGGAGAACATGGAAACTCCACCCAGATGGGGATTCGAACCGGGAATCCCTAGCGCTGAGAGGAGAACATGCTAACCACTAAGCCACCGTACCGCCCAAATTAATATAAATGTTTAAATTGCCCCATATAGAGTGTGTTTGTGTGAGTGAGTGTGTGCCCAGCGATGGATTGGCGTCCTGTCCTGGGTGCATCTGCCCAGCGCCCGAAACGTTCTCCCCTGGATGGGCATGGAGAAACCCACAGCGACTCTATATACATTCATTCATTCATTATCTCCCGCTTTAACCTCTATTAGGGTCGCGGGGGGTTCCCCATGCCCATCCAGGGGAGAACGTTTCGGGCACTGGGCAGATACACCCAGGACAGGGCGCCAATCTATTACTGGGCACACTCTCACTCACTCACACAGACACACTCTATATGGGGCAATTTGGAGAATTCAATTGACCTTGATCCATGTTTTTGGACTGTGGGAGGAAACCGGAGAACCCGGAGGAAACCCACGCAGACACGGGGAGAACATGGAAACTCCACCCAGATGGGGATTGGAACCGGGAATCCCTAGTGCACTGAGAGGAGAACGTGCTAACCACTAAGCCACCGTGCCGCCCAATTAATATAAATGTTTAAATCCTGCCCAGCGATGGATTGGCGCCCTGTCCTCGGTGTATCTGCCCAGTGCCCGAAACGTTCTCCCCTGGATGGGCATGGAGAACCCCACCGCGACTCTATATACAATACAATATAATCCAAATGATGAGTTCAAACCCTTTTATGTCATGTCTGTACATGTTGTGACCTTTTAACACATTTTTAACGCATAGTTTACTGTAATCAGTTTTTTTTTTGGTGACCTTTTAATGCCCATTATTTCCAAAAATGAAATACAATGCGATGCTTTGCACAGTGTGTTGTTATTCTCACCCCAGAAGGACATGGCGTGTGAGCCTCTCGCCCAAACAATGCTGAGTAAAGATAATTATCTGATGTTGTAAGAGTTAGAAAGAATAGTGCCGGCACTTTGAATCACTGCCTCATGAATGCTCGGCTTGTTTCTCATACCTCGTTTATATCACTCCCCCTGAGGTGTGCTTTTTCATTTCTGAAATCCAAAAGGTTAAAACTCAAGGCACCGTGTAAGAGGAGATCTGTATTGCTAGAAGCGGAGTCACAAAAATGCCAGTGCTGTTGAAAAACAGTAAAAAAAAAAAATTTACAGCTGGACATATGGTGGAATTCGTTAACCCTTTAACGTCCTGTTCAACCGTTTGGTAGAGGTGTGTATTTTGAAAACTGGGGGGTCTATTTAAAAAAAAAAAAAAAAAAAAAACACCAATTGTTTTTATTAATGCCATAAACATATAAAAAAAATAATAATAATTTTTCCTTTGGGGCGACACGGTGGCTTAGTGGTTAGCATGTTCTCCTCTCAGCACTAGGGATTCCCAGTTTGAATCCCAATCTGGGTGGAGTTTCCATGTTCTCCACGTGTCCGCGTGGGTTTCCTCCGGGTTCTCCGGTTTCCTCCCACAGTCCAAAAACATGGATCAAGGTCAATTGAATTCTCCAAATTGCCCCATATAGAGTGTGTCTGTGTGAGTGAGTGTGTGCCCAGCGATGGATTGGCGCCCTGTCCTGGGTGTATCTGCCCAGCGCCCGAGACGTTCTCCCCTGGATGGGCATGGGGAACCCCCCCGCGACCCTGAAAGAGGATAAAACGAAGATAATGAATGAATGAATGAATATATATATATATATATATATATATATAGATTATAAATAATTATAATGTGGATAATGAATATAATATAATGAATATAATATAATGAATATAATAATGAATGAATGAATGATATATATATATATATATATATATATATATATATATATATATATATATATATATATATATATATATATATATATATTAAATAAATTATAATGTGGAAGGGAATGCAGGAAACCTGCATCGTGTATGTGTATGTGTTACACATTGTGTATGTGTAAGTGTATGTGTTACACATTGTGTATGTGTAAGTGTATGTGTTACACATTGTGTATGTGTAAGTGTATGTGTTACACATTGTGTATGTGTAAGTGTGTGTGCAGAATCCATTCAGAATGAATAACAGATGATCCAACGTGACTGTAACTGTGCAGGCCTTCAAACAGTGCAACCCATTGTGATTTCTACTTTATTCTGTTTCACGATCCATTACTTATTTTGGAAGTCATCTTCCCTGGCAAATCTCCAGTGCACTTCAGGGGTAGCTGCACACGATTCTGTCAATTACAGGTGCTTGCTGACATGCTCGTGTGCCCAGTTTCAAGACGCTGTTAGCACGCTATCTGTGAACAGGCTTGCGTGACTAGAGCCTTGGCCGAAAACACAAAGACATTGTTTTTAGTTATCAAAACCCCACTTTATGGTAACTCGGCAGCATTCCGGACTTACATTCCTCAGGCACTACTGCTGTGAAGGCTTTTTTCTCCTCCGTGAAGCAGGAAAGTGAGATGTCTTGCATGCCTCTCTGCCTTTACTGATTATTTTGGACTAGGAAACAATTACTGTGAACTGATTTCTACAAACCGAACAAAATAATGCTAAATATTTAAGGCCAATCAGATTTACGGACCAGAACTACCTGTTTTATCTCGAATAACAAAGCCTCTCTGAATAAAGTTAACCACCATTCCCATTGTTGCACTATTCCTTATTTGCACGACTTGCCAGTTATTAAAGAATTCTTAAATGCTTATCTTACACTGGTTCATTGCTTTTCAGGTTTTTTCTCAACTAGATGTTAGAAATAGACAGAAGGGGACATGTGTTTATTCATTAAAGGATGTATCTGTGGCCCCAGCCATTCCTTAGTGGCTCCTGGTTGGGCTCTTGGTCTGTCAGAACTGACCTTCGATCAGAAAGCAATGGTTGACACGTGGCATGCAATAAGTGAAGGTGCATGCAGGATTTATTGCAGTTATAGCATAGCATAGTCATAGCCATGAAGAGTCATGACCTGAAGAGCCTTTTGGCGTTATCTTCATCAGCATGAGGTCATGCATGTTCATGCTGAATATTATCTGTGCCTGTCTGAGAGTAATCCAATTAATTAATAATTAGAATTATTCCTAAATGTACAATACAAATGTATTCATTCAGTGAAGTCCTTTACTGAGGTTTGCATTTCTCACACTTTCAGGGTCAACATTGTGTGATTGGGGGTTTTGGGTCAGGGCTTTACTGAACACTTTATTAACCTAACCTTAATTATTTATTAAGGGTTTAATATTTTTTATTATTTATTTACTATTTATTAATTAATTTTAGGGGCGGCACGGTGGCTTAGTGGTTAGCATGTTCGCCTCTCAGCACTAGGGATTCCCGGTTCGAATCCCCATCTGGGTGGAGTTTCCATGTTCTCCTCGTGTCTGCGTGGGTTTCCTCCGGGTTCTCCGGTTTCCTCCCACAGTCCAAAAACATGGATCAAGTCAATTGAATTCTCAAAATTGCCCCATATAGAGTGTGTCTGTGTGAGTGAGTGTGTGCCCAGCGATAGATTGGCGCCCTGTCCTGGGTGTATCTGCCCAGCGCTCGAGATGTTCTCCCCTGGATGGGCATGGGGAACCCCACCGCAACCCTAATAGAGGATAAAGCGGGAGATAATGAATGAATGAATGAATAATTAATTTTATTTTATTTCCTTTTTCCTTTTTTTTGTTTTACATACATACAAAGATTATCTTAAAATTTAGAAAAATCTTAAAATTTAATTTTATTTATTTCATTTCATTTCATTTTTAATATAATTAAATAAATTTAATTTAATTTTATTTAATTTTATTTTATTTTATTTTATTTTATTTTATTTTATTTTATTTTATTTTATTTTATTATTAAACATTGATCAAAAATAGCAGTAAGTTTTAAAAGCTGAACAAAGTGCAAAATTATTACAATAATATTTATTTTAATTATTGAAAATACATCTCAATAATTCATCTCATCTCATTATCTTCCACTTAATTCTGTACTAGAGGCAGATACACTCGGGACAGGAGGCCAATCCATCACAGGGCACTCTCACTCACACAGACACACGCTATACAAACACATTATATGGGGCAATTGATTTAGAAGCAATTTAAAGCCACCAATTCACCTTGAATCCATGTCTTTGAATCCATAACCACCTGCTTAATTAGTAAAAAGTAACCTTATTTTGACTGTGGGAGGAACCCGGAGGAAACTCCACCAAGATTGGTATTCGAACCTGGATCCCGAATGCTGAGAGGAGAACATGCTAACCACTAAGCCATTGTCATTAATTACTACATAAATGTCCCTTTATTAATAAAAGTGACTTTTAATTCAATTAAGTGATTCTTAATTTTAAAAAATGTGAATAAAATGAGGGCGGCACGGTGGCTTAGTGGTTAACACGTTCTCCTCTCAGCACTAGGGATTCCCGTGTTTCCATGTTCTCCCAGTGTCCACGTGGGTTTCTCCGTGTTTTCCTCCCACAGTCCAAAAACATGGATCACGGTGAATTGAATTCTCCAAATTGCCCTATATAGAGTGTGTCTGTGTGAGTGAGTGTGTGCCCAGCGATGGATTGGTGCCCTGTCCTGGGTGTATCTGCCCAGCGCCCGAAACGTTCTCCCCTGGATGGGCATGGGGAACCTGAAGATGAAGATAAAGCTGAAGATAGATGGATGGATGGATGGGTGAAGAAAATGAGAAAATATAGAAGTATAGAAGTGAATGTGACCCTGGTTTAACAAAAATAACCATCCATCCATCCATTATCTTCTGCTTTATCCTATATTAGGGTTCCGGGGGGGTTCCCCATGCCCATCCAAGGGAGAACGTCTCGGGCGCTGGGCAGATACACCCATCCATCATTGGGCACACACTCACTCACACAGACACACTCTATATGGAGCAATTTTGAGAATTCAATTGACTTGATCCATGTTTTTGGACTGTGGGAGGAACCCGGAGAACCCGGAGGAAACCCACACGGACACGGGGAGAACATGGAAACTCCACCCAGATTGGGATTCGTATATGATCATACCAATGATACGTATATGATCATACCAATATGATCATACCAATGATCAATAAACGTGATCCTTTATTGGTAAACATGGTCCATAATCAGATTAAAAATGAGCCCTGATGGGCTGAAGATGGACGTGTTTCTTTTAAAACTTGTAATGGCTCAGCTGGGCTGAACAGGCATTCGGCAGGTGCTGAGTCAGCATGTAGAAGAATGCCAGAAGTATGGGAAGCATGCATTGGCGTGTGAGTATGTGTGTGCGCATATGCGTGTGTTCGAGGAGTTATGAGGCATGGTGAGTAAGCCTGCGAGTGAGGGTGGGGGTGAAGGCTCTCTGGGGATTGCGTGCAGACATCAAATGTTTACCTGTAACAAAAAAGAGGGAAGGTGAGGCCGAGGGAAAAAAAAAAACAGGGAGCGAGAAAAAAAACCTGCTGTGGTTTACAGGAGTAGGCGGAGACCCGGAGCCAAAAGCATGAGCTTCGCACGCAACTAAACAATACGACCATTATGAATGCTGTATTGCATTAGAAGGTGAGCACACGCACATTGAGTGAGTGAGTGAGAGAGCGAGAGAGAGAGAGAGAGAGAGAGAGAGCGAGAGTGTAAATGGAATTTAATATTTTCAACAGGTTGAATTCTGGGTTGCATTTTTTTTTAAACCTGAAAACATGTATTTTGTATATAAATACAAATATATATATATTTTTTAAATATTCATTCATTCATTCATTCATTATCTCCCGCTTTATCCTCTATTAGGGTCGTGGGGGGGTTCCCCATGCCCATCCAGGGGAGAACGTATCGGGCGCTGGGCAGATACACCCAGGACAGGGCGCCAATCCATCGCTGGGCACACACTCACTCACACAGACACACTCTATATGGGGCAATTTAGAGAACTCAATTAAAAAATTGATCCATGTTTTTGGACTGTGGGAGGAAACCCGAGAACCCGGAGGAAACCCACTCGGACGCGGGGAGAACATGGAAACTCCACCCAGTTGAGGATTCGAACCGGGAATCCCTAGTGCTGAGAGGAGAACATGCTAAACCACTAAGCCACCGTGCCAATTAGAAACATTCATTCATTCATTATCTTCCGCTTTATCCTCTATTAGGGTCGCGGTGGGGTTCCCCATGCCCATCCAGGGGAGAACGTATCGGGCGCTGGGCAGATACACCCAGGACAGGGCGCCAATCCATCGCTGGGCGCACACTCACTCACACAGACACACTCTATATGGGGCAATTTAGAGAACTCAATTAAAAAATTGATCCATGTTTTTGGACTGTGGGAGGAAACCCGAGAACCCGGAGGAAACCCACGCGGACGCGGGGAAAACATGGAAACTCCACCCAGTTGGGGATTCGAACCGGGAATCCCTAGAGCTGAGAGGAGAACATGCTAAACCACTAAGCCACCGTGCCAATTAGAAACATTCATTTATTATCTTCCGCTTTATCCTCTATTAGGGTCGTGGGGGGGTTCCCCATGCCCATCCAGGGGAGAACGTATCAAGCGCTGGGCAGATACAGCCAGGACAGGGCGCCAATCCATCGCTGGGCACACACTCACTCACACACTCAAGCACACTCTATATGGGGCAATATAGAGAACTCAATTAAAAAATTGATCCATGTTTTTGGACTGTGGGAGGAAACCGGAGAACCCGAAGGAAACCCACGCGGACGCGGGGAGAACATGGAAACTCCACCCAGATGGGGAGTCGAACCGGGAATCCCTAGCGCTGAGAGGAGAACATGCTAAACCACTCATTCATTCATTATCTTCCGCTTTATCCTCTATTAGGGTCGCGGTGGGGTTCCCCATGCCCATCCAGGGGAGAACGTTTCAGGCGCTGGGCAGATAGACCCAGGACAGGGCGCCAATCCATCCCTGGGCACACATTTACTCACACACTCAAGCACATTCTATAAGGGGCAATTTGGAGAACTCAATTAACTTGATCCATGTTTTTGGACTGTGGGAGGAAACCCGAGAACCCGGAGGAAACCCACGCGGACGCGGGGAGAACATGGAAACTCCACCCAGATGGGGATTCGAACCGGGAATCCCTAGTGCTGAGAGGAGAACGTGCCGACCACTAAGCCACTGTGCCGCCTTTTTTAAAATATATCTTATTACATATAATTATTAGTGGCTAGCAGGTTCTCCTTCCGAATCCTAATCTGAGGGGAGTTTCCATGTTCTCCCCGTGGGTTTCCTCCAGGTTCTCGGGTTTGCTCCCACAGTCCAAAAACATGCATTCAAGGTCAATTGATTGCTCTAAATTGCCCATATAGTGAGTGTCTGTGTGAGTGAGTGTGTGCCCATTGTTTGGCATCCTGTCCTGGGTGTCCCGAAACGTTCTCCCCTGGATGGGCATGGGGAACCCCCCCGCGACCCTAATAGAGAATAAAGCGGAAGATAATGAATGAATGAATGAATGAAAATGAATTATCAGTAGGGCGGCACGAAGGCTTAATGATTAGCATGTTCTCCTCTCAACACTAGGGACTCTCAATCTGGGTGGGCTTTTCATGTTCTCCCCGTGTCCGCGTGGGTTTCCTCCGGGTTCTCCGGTTTCCTCCCACAGTCCAAAAACATTTTCCAAATTGCCCCATAAAGAGTGTGTGTGTGTGTTTGTGTGAGTGAGTGTGTACCCAGCGATGGATTGGTGCCCTGTCCTGGGTGTATCTGCCCAGCGCCCAAGACGTTCTCCCCTGGATGGGCATGGGGAACCACAGGAAAACATTATCTGTGGTTCATGCTGACTGCAATATAATCCTTTTTCATTCATTCATTATCTCCCGCTTTATCCTCTATTAGGGTCGCGGGGGGGTTCCCCATGCCCATCCAGGGGAGAACGTCTCGGGCGCTGGGCAGATACACCCAGGACAGGGCGCCAATCCATCGCTGGGCACACACTCACTTACACACACACACTCTATATGGGGCAATTTTGAGAATTCAATTGACTTGATCCATGTTTTTGGACTGTGGGAGGAAACCGGAGAACTCGGAGGAAACCCACGCAGACACGGGGAGAACATGGAAACTCCACCCAGATGGGGATTCGAACCGGGAATCCCTAGCGCATACCACTATGCGAACATGCTAACCACTAAGCCACCGTGCCGCCACTGCAATATAATAAAAGTCTAAATTAATTTTAGAAAGACACTGTTTAGTATTGATGTCAGACACTGAAAAAAATGTTTTTGATTATTAAAAATGAGTTTTTAAAGCAAGAGCATCACAGGAAAACACACACACACACACACACACACACACACACACACACACACACACACACACAGAGATGAACAGGATGGACTTAATGGTGGTTCTTGAAGCACTGCCTCCAGCTGCAGTCCACTCTTTGTAAATGTCCCCACATTTTAAAATGAGTTTGGTTTCACAATCCTCTCCAGGGTGCGGTCATCCCTATTGCTTGTACACTTTTTTTCCACCACATCTTTTCCGTCCCTTCTCCTCTCTGTTAATGTGCTTGGACACGGAGCTCTGTGAGCAGCCAGCCTCTTTAGCAATGACCTCTTATCCTCCTTGTGAAAGGTGGCAATGGTTGTCTTTTGGACAACCGTCAAGTCAGCAGTCTTTCTCATGATTGTGTAGCTTACAGAACTGGACTGAGAGACCATTTAAAGACCTCTACAGGTTAATTAGATTCTCATTAGTTGTCAGTTATCATCAAAATTAAAAAAAAAAAATATATATATACATATATATATATATATATATATATATATATATATATATATAGTATATATATAATATATATATATATATTTCCATGTTCTTCCCGTGTCCGCGTAGGTTTCCTCCGGTTCTCCGGTTTCCTCCCACAGGCCAAAAACATGGATCATGGATCCTTTGCAGGTTAATTAGTTTTTCAGTAGTTGTCAGTTATAATCATCAAAATGAAAAAATTATATATATATATATATATATATATATATATTATATATATATATATATTTTCCATGTTCTTGCCGTGTCCATGTGGGTTTCCTTTGGGTTCTCCGGTTTCCTCCCACAGTCCAAAAACATGGATCAAGGTCAATTGAATTATCCAAATTGCCCCATATAGAGTGTGTCTGTGTGAGTGAGTGTGTGCCCAGCGATAGATTGGCGTCCTGTCCTGGGTGTATCTGCACATCGCCCGAAACGTTCTCCCCTGGATGGGCATGGGGAACCCCCCCGCGACCCTAATAGAGGATAAAGCAGAAGATAATGGATGGATGGGTGAAGAAAATGAGGGTGACATGGTGGCTTAGTGGTTAGCACGTTCTCCTCTCAGCACTAGGGTTTGAATCCCAATCTGGGTGGAGTTTCCATGTTCTCCCCGTGTCTGCGTGGGTTTCCTCCGGGTTCTCCGGTTTCCTCCCACAGTCAACAAACATGGATCAAGGTCAATTGAATTCTCCAAATTGCCCCATATTTTTTTTTTTTTTTTTTTTTTGACTGACAACTAATAAAAAAACAAAAAAGCAATTACTGAAAAAAAAAGTTTATGATATTCAAATTTTATATATATAAAATTTGAATATAATATATATATATATATATATATAAAATGTGTGTCCCAATACTTTAGTCCATATAGTAAAAATAAGTGGGTGTGTGTGGCTGCCTCCATTAGTATATATGTCTTTACATGTGTGCGTTGTGGTGAGGGCGGGGAGTTGGTGGGTGGTGGTAAAGCACTCGCACGCGTCCCTGATTATCCACCTTTCTGAAGCAGCAGCGCTGCAGAGTGCTGATACAATGAGTGCCATTGTTCTGGAGACAGGCCCTTGCCTGTTCACACTCTCACCTCTACCTGCACACGCAGACAGGTGTATTCTCCTTTGTCACGCATAGCCACAGTGCCAAGAGCGGCTATTAAACCCTGCTGCGCATGACAGTTACATATGTACATTAAGATATTATTTAAAATACTTATATTAAGCCGTTTCATATCCTGATTATACTCATTATAGACAGTTTTATAATGTAAGTTCTATACCTTTCAAACTCACTTGAAGTCCATATGCAGATATGTAATTTCTTTTGTATTTTATATATAATTTATATATCTATATATAGCGGCACGGTGGCTTAGTGGTTAGCATGTTCTCCTCTCAGCGCTAGGGATTCCCCATCTGGGTGGAGTTTCCATGTTCTCCCCGTGTCCGCGTGGGTTTCCTCCGGGTTCTCCGGTTTCCTCCCACAGTCCAAAAACATGGATCAAGTTAATTGAGTTCTCTAAATTGCCCCATATAGAGTGTGTGAGTGTGTACCCAGCGATGGATTGGCGCCCTGTCCTGGGTCTATCTGCCCAGCGCCCGAGACGTTCTCCCCTGGATGGGCATGGGGAACCCCACCGCGACCCTAATAGAGGATAAAGCGGGAGATAATGAATGAATGAATATAATTTACATATCTATATATAGCGGCACGGTGGCTTAGTGGTTAGCATGTTCTCCTCTCAGCGCTAGGGATTCCCGGTTCGAATCCCCATCTGGGTGGAGTTTCCATGTTCTCCCCGTGTCCGCGTGGGTTTCCTCCGGGTTCTCCGGTTTCCTCCCACAGTCCAAAACATGGATCAAGTTAATTGAGTTCTCTAAATTGCCCCAAATAGAGTGTGTCTGTGTGAGTGAGTGTACCCAGCGATGGATTGGCGCCCTGTCCTGGGTGTATCTGCCCAGCGCCCGAGACGTTCTCCCCTGGATGGGCATGGGGAACCCCACCGCAACCCTAATAGAGGATAAAGTGGGAGATAATGAATGAATGAATGAATATCTAAATATAAGCTGAGGGTACTGACAGCTCACCATGGTCATTCTTCAGACTCAGGAAAATGGACAAGTCAAAGTTAAGGTGCTGGGCTGGCAATTTAAAGGTTGTGGTTTCTGCTGAAGCAACCAGTGTGGGTCCTTGAACAAAACCTTTAACTCTCATTGCTCCAGAGATGCAGTATCATGGAATACTTTGTGTTCTGACCATCAAGTTGGAATACTTCTAATTCGCTTTGAATAAAAGCATCTGCTAAAGTATGAATGAAGTAGAACTCTTTTTTTTCATTTAATCAAACTCATTGACAGATTATAGTCCATCCATCCATTATCTTCAGCTTTGTCCTCTACTAGGGTCGCGGGGGGGGGTTCCCTATGCCCATCCAGGGGAGAACGTTTCGGGCGATGTGCAGATACACCCAGGACAGGGCGCCAATCCATTGCTGGGCACACACTCACTCACACAGACACACTCTATATGGGGCAATTTGGAGAACTCAATTGACTTGATCCATGTTTTTGGACTGTAGGAGGAAACCGGAGAACATAGAGGAAACCCAAGCAGACATGGGGAGAACATGAAAACTCCACCCAGATTGGGATTCGAACCGAGAATCCCTAGCGCTGAGAGGAGAACATGCCAACCACTAAGCCACCGTGCCGCCAGTAGGCAAATAAAAAAAAAATAAATAAACAAATTAAAAAAACAGGAGTAGGATGGTGTGAGGTCATATTTAGTACTCGTGTAAACACACTAGAAGGAAACAAAAGCTACACAGAAGTAATACAATAACATTGATCAAAGAAATTAAAGAGTGACACCTGGGAACCTAGTGCAAAGACTTCCTCCAACTGATCAAATTCGGGGAAATTCTCAGAATTCTGGGTGTTTCCCAAGAATGGTGTTTGAAGAGTAGAGATAAAAGTTAACCTTTAAGCATCTTTTACCTTCAGGTGAAAAATTGTAAGAGGTAGAAGAATCCATCCATCCATTATCTTCCGCTTTATCCTCTATTAGGGTCATGGGGGGGTTCCCCATGCCCATCCAGGGGAGAACGTCTTGGGCGCTGGGAAGATACACCCAGGACAGGGAGTCAATCTATCGCTGGACACACACTCCCTCACACAAACACACTCTGTATGTGGCAATTAGGAGAACTCAATTGACTTGATCCATGTTTTTTGGACTGTGGGAGGAAACCGGAGAACCCAGAGGAAACCCACGCGGACACGGGGAGAACATGGAAACTCCACCCAGATTGGGATTCGAACCTGGATCTCCAGTCCTGTTAGATGAACATGCTAACCACTAAGCCACCGTACCGGAGATTCAGGTTCAAATCCCAATCTGGGTGGAGTTTCCATGTTCTCCTGACCCAAAAACATGGATTTAAGGTAAAATGATTGCTTTAAATTGCCTCTATATGATGTGTAAGTAATTGTGTGTTGTAATGAATTGGTGCCCCGTCCTCCCCTCCCAAGTTTTTCTCACATTACAGACAATGGAGCGTCTAACACCCATCCTCCATCTGCGGGCCAAGGCTTCACAAAGACAATCCAAAGAAAAGAGGCTACTGGGCTTCATCTAGAGAGAAGATTGTGTCAGCATAGTCTTCTGGAGTGGACATTGTTTCGGTGGAGTTGGCTTCACCCTCTTGAGAGGAGAATCTCTCAGTAGCCTGTAACCTTATGGAATGACATTGCGGTCATAAGGTGGATTGTCTGGGCCAGGGATGGGCAATTAATTGGGTCCACCAATGGGCCACATTAGGAACCAGTGCTGTTGTCAAGGACCAAACTTATTGTATGTGTGCACATGTGCTGAAAACCTGGATCTTAGAGGTAGAAGTGCCTCTACACCACCGTGTTACCATTATGGTGTATTGCTTATAATTTTCAGATATATCCTTTGTTTCTTGTCATACGCTTATCTTCTTTTGTTTTGATTGGCTGACTATGTACCTATTAAGTTCCCCGTCCTCCCTTTTATTTATTACCACCTCTATATTAGCTTTATCTGTTTGTCTGTGTGTCTGGTAAAAAGTTTGGAAATGCTATTTCACCCGCTTCCCGTTATCCTATTAAGCTAAAACTTTGCACAATTGTTCATTGTCAATGACAACGAGTCAATTAAATTAATTAATTTTGTTTTCTAATTAATTTAGGATCAAGTCATTTAACATGATATTGGGGTGGTTTTCAAAAACTATTTTTAAAAAATATTTTGCTTGTTTGGTGACTTGTATTGATTTTAAATGATTTCTAATGAAATGATCTTAGCCAACTATCCATCCATTATCTTCCGCTTTATCCTCTATTAGAGTCGCGGGGGGGAGAGGGGGGTTCCCCATGCCCATCCAGGGGAGAACGTTTAGGGCGCTGAGCAGATACACCGAAGACAGGACGCCTATCTATCGCTGGGCACACTGACTCACACACACAGACATGCACACAGTCACACTCTATATGGGGCAATTTGGAGAACTCAATTGACTTGATCCATGTTTTTGGACTGTGGAAGGAAACCGGAGAACCCGGAGGCAACCCACGCAGACGTGGGGAGAACATGGAAACTCCACCCAGGGAAGTTGGGATTCGAACCACTAAGCCACCATGCCGCCCATGAGCTTTTCATTCATTATCTTCTGCTTTATCCTCTATTAGGGTTGCGGTGGGGTTCCCCATGCCCATCCAGGGGAGAACGTTTCGGGCGCTGGGCAGATACACCCAGGACAGGGCGCCAATCTATCACTGGACACACACTCACTCACTCACACAGAAACACATACACACTCTACATGGGGCAATTTGGAGAACTCAATTGACTTGATCCATGTTTTTGGACTGTGGGAGGAAACCGGAGAACCCGGAGGCAACCCACGCAGACGTGGGGAGAACATGGAAACTTCACCCAGGGAAGTTGGGATTCGAACCACTAAGCCACCATGCCGCCCATGAGCTTTTCATCCATTATCTCCCGCTTTATCCTCTATTAGGGTCGCGGGAGGGGTTCCCCATGCCCATCCAGGGGAGAACGTTTCGGGCGCTGGGCAGATACACCCAGGACAGGACGCCAATCTATCACTGGACACACACTCACTCACTCACACAGAAACACATACACACTCTACATGGGGCAATTTGGAGAACTCAATTGACTTGATCCATGTTTTTGGACTGTGGGAGGAAACCGGAGAACCCGGAGGAAACCCACGCGGACACGGGGAGAACATGGAAACTCCACCCAGATGGGGATTCGAACCGGGATTACCTAGCGCTGTGAGGAGAACGTGCTAACCACTAAGCCACCGTGCCGCCCGGCCGCCCATGAGCTTAACCGATTGAATTAATTTTATTGGATATACACAAATATCATGTGTTCTTTGGATTGTTTAGATATAGACAGCAAAGGACCAGCAAACTACACTATGGGTGTATACACAATTTCATATGTGTGTGTGTGTGTATGTGTATGTGTGTGTGTGTGTGTGTGTGTGTGTGTGTGTGTGTATGACCTTAAACTCAGATAGTACATAGTTATCTAAAACAGGGAAATATACTCCTTTATACATTTTTAGATTTCTGCCTTTCCCCAAGCACTTGCTGGCCTCCATCCAAGTTCCTGCTCCTGTAAGATTAATGACAGGTAGTCACGGCAGGACTGCACTATGTGCTTCAGCCAGAGAGAGAGAAATAGATAAAGAGAGAGTGTGCGAGGGTAAGAGAGAGAGAGAGAGAGAGAGAGAGAGAGAGGAGAGAGAGAGAGAGATTACATTTTCTAATGTCAATTCTGCTTTAGAGGGCGGCACGGTGGCTTAGTGGTTAGCACGTTCGCCTCTCAGCGTTAGGGATTCCCGGTTCGAATCCCCATCTGGGTGGAGTTTCCATGTTCTCCCCGTGTCCACGTGGGTTTCCTCCGGGTTCTCCGCTTTCCTCCCAAAGTCCAAAAACATGGATCAAGTCAATTGAATTCTCCAAATTGCCCCGTGTGAGTGAGTGTGTGCCCAGCGATGGAACCCAGCGCCCGAAACGTTCTCCCCTGGATGGGCATGGGCAACCCCCCCTGCGACCATAATAGAGGATAACGTGGAAGATAATGGATGGATGAATTCTGCTTTAGGACATTTACTCAAGTCCATTTATTAATGTGAAATTCATTAAAATAGATCCAGACCTTCATTATTTGAGTGACTTTGCTCAAGTGGCGGCACGGTAGCTTAGTGGTTAGCATGTTCTCCTCTCAGTGCTAGGGATTCCAGGTTCAAATCCCCATCTGGGTGGAGTTTCCATGTTCTCCCCGTGTCCGTGTGGGTTTCCTCAGGGTTCTCCGTTTTCCTCCCACAGTCCAAAAATATGGATCAAGTCAATTGAGTTCTCCAAATTGCCCCATATAGTGTGTCTGCCCAGCGATGGATTGGCGTCCTGTCCTGGGTGTATCTGCCCAGCGCCTGAAACGTTCTCCCCTGGATGGGCATGGGGAACCCCCCGTGACCCTTAAGATAATGGATGGATGTGCTCAAGTGTTATCCACTAACTCTGTCCCCTCTTATATTTAATATAAAGGCATTGTGGTTATGTTTGTGGTCTCTGGGTTTTTAGGTAGTCCTCAGAGAATTCATCCATTATCTTCCGCTTTATCCTCTACTAGGGTCATGGAGGGGGGTTCCCCATGCCCATGCAGGGGAGAACATTTCGGGTGCTGGGCAGGTACACCCAGGAAAGCGTGTCAATCTATCACTGGGCACACACTCACTCACACACTCTATATGGGGCAATTTGGAGAATTCAATTGACTTGATCCATGTTTTTGGACTGTGGGAGGAAACCGGAGAACCCGGAGGAAACCCACGCGGACACGGGGAGAACATGGAAACTCCACCCAGATGGGGATTCGAACCGGGAATCCCTAGTGCTGAGAGGAGAACATGCTAACCACTAAGCCACCGTGCCGCCCTGTCTCATTATCTTATTTCATTAAATTCTCTTCTACTTAATCTTCTACTGAGGTCAAGAGTGCGTTCTTCCATTCATGTTTTTGGCCTTTGGAAGGAAGATCTTTGTATTTTCTCCACCGCCACCTGCAGGCGGCATGTGGTAGACCATTAGTTAATGCCCAGACAATTACCTCAACTGGCACCATTGGGAAAAACAACCCGGACACCTTTCCAAAATAACGAAATCGTTAGTAAGCATTGTCTAAGCAGAAAACCTCACTGTCCTGACCGTAATCACCAAAAGATACCACCACCTCTCCCATGTGACCCTTGAGGTCGAAGATAGGGTCATGAACACTCTGATAAACCTACTGAACAAAACGTGTTATGGTTTCCCGGATAATAGCACTGAGTGAGATTTAGCACTGAGTGAGAGAGCAGGCACTATAAATAGGCATCGGTGTCTCGGTACTTCCTAATTGCCCCATTGATCCTTGGGAAACGTAATTTGTTTCTGCTGCACTTCATTAAGCTGCAGGTCATGAGCTGAGACCTGTATCCAAGGCATTACACACACCACTTTAAACATACCTCCGATTCAATTTTAACCCTTGGTGTACGTTACGCTAGTTTCGAGAGAGGCAATAATTGGCGTTGAGTCAGCCTGGGGATCTACAGAGACGAGGTTCCTAAAATATACATGCAAACCACAAATAACAAACATACATAAACCAAAATACAGGAGAATAAACATCCAGAAACAACCAAAGCAAAGGAACCTCAGTGAGTAAATGTATATCAGGTATTTGAATACACAAAGGAAACATCCATCCATCCATTATCTTCCGCTTTATCCTCTATTAGAGCCAAGGGGGGGGTTGGTTCCCAATGCCCATCCAGGGGAGAACGTTTCGGGCGCTGGGCAGATACACCCAGGGCAGGACGCCAATCTATCGCTGGGCACACACTCACTCACACAGACACACTCTATATGGGGCCCTATTTTCATGCTAACCACTAAGTCACCGTGCTGACCTATTATTATTATTATTATTATTATTATTATTATTCATTCATTCATTCATTATCTTCCGCTTTATCCTTTATTAGGGTTGCGGGGGGGTTCCCCATGCCCATCCAGGGGAGAACGTCTCGGGCGCTGGGCAGATACACCCAGGACAGGGCGCCAACTTATTGCTGGGCACACACTCACTCACACAAACATACTCTACATAGGGGCAATTTGGAGAACTCAATTGACTTGATCCATGTTTTTGGACTGTGGGAAGAAACCGGAGAACCCGGAGGAAACCCACGCAGACACGGGGAGAACATGGAAACTCCACCCAGATGGGGATTCGAACCGGGAATCCCTAGAGCTGAGAGGCGAACGTGCTAACCACTAAGCCACCGTGCCGCCCTGCCAGAGTTCAAGATTAAGATTCTCTCAGCGCTAGGGATTCCCGGTTCGAATCCCCATCTGGGTGGAGTTTCCATGTTCTCCCCGTGTCCGCGTGGGTTTCCTCCGGGTTCTCCGGTTTCCTCCCATAGTCCAAAAACATGGATCAAGTCAATTGAATTCTCAAAATTGCCCAATGTAGAGTGTGTATGTGTTTCTGTGTGAGTGAGTGTGTGCCCAGTGATAGATTGGTGTCATGTCCTGGGTGTATCTGCCCAGCGCCCGAAACGTTCTCCCCTGGATGGGCATGGGGAACCCCACCGAGACCCTAATAGAGGATAAAGCGGAAGATAATGGATGGATGAATGAATTATTATTATTATATTATTATTATTACTACGCATTCCCGGGACCAACGACTTAGTCATTTGTTAGGAATCATAAGGGCTTGCAATTTTGGATTTGGTCCATTTCATTTACCCAGCAATAAACCCCGATGGGCTTCGGACCCCATCGTGAGCAACCTGCTCCAACCGTATAACTGCCCAAGGTATAGAGACCCCAGCTTGCTACATCTGCCACGACTAATACAATGCTAAACGGTCATGCAGTGGAGAGGGAGAATGAGGGTTGGTGAAAGTGCAGATGAAGAGAAGGCCATGAATTGAGGCTTTTGTGGAGGCCAGACTAAGGGCTTCAGAAAGCGAGAGCAAGACCTTCAAATATCTGCTTCAAGTCTCTCCGAGTCTCCCCAGGCAGAGAGCAGCTGTTCTCACAGAGCGAGAGACAGAGGGAGCGAAAAAAGGAAATAGAGATGGTCTATGTGGGCTGGGAGGGTGCCAGGTGGCTGAACACAAGAAAGACCCTCTTTCACTGGGCCTGCTATTTCCTTCTGGATCCCACACAATGTCCCCTTTGAGAAGTCAGAAGAATAACATTTAGACTTACCATTTTATCATTAAGCGTGGGTACATTTGCTTGCCCACACAGGCCCTTTGTAAACTGTGGAGGATCCAGACCGGACCGGGTTCCACTCCTGCTCATATGCTCGAAAGATTCCCACAACTGGATGACCATAGTAACTAAACAAACAGACAGATGATACTCTCCGTTTGCTCTGTCAGCCTGAAGATGGTTCTCAGAAAGGCGGAAGGCTTGGACGGCTGACACAATGAGTCCACAGAGGAAAAAGAGCCGGCGTTCTAAAGAAATAATGGAGAGCTTGATGCTGATGGGGGTAAAAAATCAAAGCGTGAGTCATTTATTGAGTCTTCCGCTTTATCCTCTACCAAGCTCGTGGGGGTTCCTTATGGTCATCCAGGGGAGAACGTTTCGGGCGCTGGGCAGATACACCCAGGACAGGACGCCAAACAATCGCTGGGCACACACAGCAAATTTAGCCTATAGCTGCTGGTTAGCTGGTTCTAGATTCACATTCATTCATTCATTCATTCATTCATTATCTTCCGCTTTATCCTATAATAGTGTCGCGGGGGGGTTCCCCATGCCCATCCAGGGAAGAACGTTTCGGGCGCTGGGCAGACAGACCCAGGACAGGGCGCCAATCCATCGCTGGGCACAAACTCACTCACACAGACACACTCTATATGGGGCAATTTGGAGAACTCAATTGACTTGATCCATGTTTTTGGACTGTGGGCGGAAACCGGAGAACCCGGAGGAAACCCACGTGGACACGGGGAGAACATGGAAACTCCGCCCAGATGGGGATTCGAACCGGGAATCCCTAGTGCTGAGAGGAGAACATGCCAACCACTAAGCCACCGTACCGCCCTAGATTCACATATGATTGAATCATTTTAATAATTCAATAATTGTATAGATTATCTTCTACTTCAGGGGTGGCTTAGTGGTTTAGCATGTTCTCCTTTCAGCGCTAGGGATTCCCGGTTCCAATCCCATCTGAGTGGAGTTTCCATGTTCTCCCCGTGTCCGCGTGGGTTTCCTCCGGGTTCTCCGGTTTCCTCCCACAGTCCAAAAACATGGATTAAGGTCAATGGAATTCTCAAACTGCCCCAATTGACTTGATCCATGTTTTTGGACTGTGGGAGGAAACCGGAGAACCCAGAGGACACGGGGAAAACATGGAAACTCCACCCAGATTGAGATTCGAACCGGGAATCCCTAGTTCTGAGAGGAGAACATGCCAACCACTAAGCCACCGTGCCACCCCAATCAAATATATCTGTTATAATTTCTATTACCGTACTGTAGATGTGATTTAATCTCGTGATCGGAAAACAAAGCCGGAACTTTAGAATGCAATGCACAAATCTTCCAAAATCCTATAAATAAAACAGAAATAAACAGAGCTGCTGAGGTATCCACCTGCTTGACCACAATTTCACCTCCATCCGACGAAAAGCCACATCTGGAGGGTGATTTTCTCCCCAGCCCACAGTTTCTGGTTTCTTCAATTGGCCTATTCATTTGTTCGAACCCGAAGAGAGTGGCTTGCATGACACGCATTTTACACATGCAATTCCTAAATGTTCCCCGTTCATAAGAAGGAATCTAACCGCCAGCTGCTTGTGTTTGCTTTCGGGGTTTGCGTTGCCAATAGGCGGCCATAATTCAAACTCTGTGTTGCTGTTCTTAATGCCTCCCATATGGCCTTGAGGGGAAAAAAAAGAACCAGCCATATTCCTGGGATTTTTCTCATCCCCTTCTTAGCCTGGAGATGCAGAAGCAGGCCACTGTCCTGCCAACGGAGCGATTTGAGGTTATAAGGTTATATAAGCTATTTAAGGCTTTAACAAGGCCAGATAAAAGCATCACCTTTGAGACTTCTCTGTACACAAACCTCTAGCAACTTTATGTTACTTCTGCTTTTAAAGATGTTCGAACATAAAACCGACTCTACGAAGTCCTGGCTTAAAACTCTTTGCCTGCAGATAATCACATGGGATCAATTAGAAAATAGGGCACCAAATAGAGTGTGAGTGCGTGTGTGCCCAACGATAGATTGGCGTCCTGTCCTGGGTCAATTGTATCTGCCCAAAATTGCGCCCCATATAGTAGAGTGTGTGGTGGTGTGAGACGTTCTCCCCTGGATCTGGCGCCCGATGGGGAACCCCACCCCCACCGCGACCCTAATAGAGGATAAAGCGGAAGATAATGAATGAATGAAAAAGGATTATATTGCAGTCAGCATGAACCACAGATAATGTTTTCCTGTGGTTCCCCATGCCCATCCAGGGCAGAACGTCTTGGGCGCTGGGCAGATAGACCCAGGACAGGGCACCAATCCATCGCTGGGTACACACTCACTCACACAAACACACACACACACACTCTTTATGGGGCAATTTGGAAAATGTTTTTGGACTGTGGGAGGAAACCGGAGAACCCGGAGGAAAACCCACGCGGACACGGGGAGAACATGAAAACCCCACCCAGATTGAGAGTCCCTAGTGCTGAGAGGAGAACATGCTAATCATTAAGCCTTCGTGCCGCCCTACTGATAATTCATTTTCATTCATTCATTCATTCATTCATTATCTTCCGCTTTATCCTCTATTAGGTTCACGGGGGGGTTCCCCATGCCCATCCAGGGGAGAACGTTTCGGGACACCCAGGACAGGATGCCAAACAATGGGCACACACTCACTCACACAGACACTCACTATATGGGGCAAAAACAGGGATCAAGGTCAATTGAATTCTCCAAATTGCCCCATATAGAGTGTGTCTGTGTGAGTGAGTGTGTGCCCAGCGATAGATTGGCATCCTGTCCTGGGTGTATCTGCCCAGCGCCCGAGACGTTCTCCCCTGGATGGGCATGGGGAACCCCACCGCGACCCTAATGGAGGATAAAGCGGAAGATAATGAATGAATGAATGGTTATTATTGCCTTTTAAGGGGTGTGGTAGCTCAAAGGGTTATAGTGTTGGGATATCCATGAATGTTACAATAGAGAACGGAGAACCAACAGGGACCAACAACAACAAAGAACTCAGATGGACTACAGTCTGGAATTGGAGAACTACAAAGTCCATCTATATTGTAAGTGGAGGAAATATAACAGCTAGAAACAGCTTGTCTCAATGTTTCCACAAATATATCACAGTTGGGCTTAGTGGTTGGCATGTTCTCCACTCAGCGCTAGGGATTCCCAATTGGAATCCCAATCTGGGTGGAGTTTCCATGTTCTCCCCGTGTCCGCGTGGGTTTCCTCCGTGTTCTCTGGTTTCCTCCCACAGTGCAAAAACATGGATCAAGGTCAATTGAATTCTCCAAATTGCCCCATATAGAGTGAGTGTTTGCCCAGTGATAGATTAGTGATAGCATGTTCTCTCAGCGCATTCATGTTTGAATCCCATGTTCTCCCTGTGTCTGCATGGGTTTCCTCAGTGTATTCTGGTTTCCTCCCACAGTCCAAAAACATGTAGTCACTGTAAACGGAATGATATAAATTGCCCCATATAGAGTGTGTTTGATTATGTGTAAGAGTGAGTGTGCCCAGTGATAGATTGGCGTCCTGTCCTGGGTGTCTGCCCAGCGCCCGAAACATTCTTCCCTGGATTGGCATGGGGAACCCCCAACCCCCCACCCCCGAAGATAATGGATGGATGGATGGATGGATGGATATCACTGATGTCCAACACATATTATTCATTCATTCATTCATTATCTCCCGCTTTATCCTCTATTAGGGTCGCGGTGGGGTTCCCCATGCCCATCCAGGGGAGAACGTCTTGGGCGCTGGGCAGATAGACCCAGGACAGGGCGCCAATCCATCGCTGGGCACACACTTACTCACACAGACACACTCTATATGGGGCAATTTTGGAGAATTCAATTGACTTGATCCATGTTTTTGGACTGTGGGAGGAAACCGGAGAACCCGGAGGAAACCCACACGGACAGGGGGAGCACATGGAAACTTCACCCAGATTAGGATTAGGAACCTGGATCCCCAGCATTGAGAGGAGAACATGCAAATCACAATACCATGATGCCACCCTCTGGAAATACAATAAACAATCTTTTTTTGTGAGATTGTATCCTCATGGGCGGCACGGTGGCTTAGTGGTTAGCATGTTCTCCTCTCAGCACTAGGGATTCCCGGTTCGAATCCCCATCTGGGTGGAGTTTCCATGTTCTCCCCGTGTCCACGTGGGTTTCCTCCGGGTTCTCCGATTTCCTCCCACAGTCCAAAAACATGGATCAAGTCAATTGAATTCTCAAAAATTGCCCCATATAGAGTGTGTCTGTGTGAGTGAGTGTGTGCCCAGGGATGGATTGGCACCCTGTCCTAGGTGTATCTGCTCAGCGCCCGAAACGTTCTCCCCTGGATGGGCATGGGGAACCCCACCGCGACCCTAATAGAGGATAAAGCGGGAGATAATGAATGAATGAGTATGTGTGTTTGTGCCCAGCAATAGATTGGTGCCCTCTCCTAGATGTATCTGCCCAGCGTTCAACATGTTCTCCACTGGATTGGCTTGGAGAACCCCCTTGTGACCCTAGTAGAGGATTAAGCGGAAGATTATGAATAAAGAATGTATTTATAGAGGGTGGCTTAGTGGTTGGCATGTTCTCTCAGCTCTGGGGATTCATTTTCGAATCCCAATCTGGGTGGAGTTTCCATGTTCTCCCCGTGTCTGCATGGGTTTCCTCAGGGTTCTCCGGTTTCCTCCCACAGTCCAAAAACATGGAGGCACTGTTAATTGAATGCTATAAATTGCCCCATATAGAGCGTGTTTGATCGTTTGTAAGAGTGGATCAAGTCAATTGGTACCATGTTCTCCCCGTGTCCGTGTGGGTTTCCTCTGGGTTCTCCGGTTTCACACAATCCAAAAACATGGACCAAGGTCAATCGAATTCTCCAAATTGCCCCATATAGAGTGTGTCTTTGTGAGTGAGTGAGTGCCCAGTGATAGATTGCCATCCTGTCCTGGTTGTATCTGCCCAGCGCCCGAAACGTTCTCCCCTGGATAGGCATGGGGAACCCCACCGCGACCCTAATAGAGGATAAAGCGGGAGATAATGGATGAATGTATCCTCATGAGCTCCTTAAGACACATCGTAGTGTCAAATAAGGTAGAGGAACAGCAACTGACCCCGTCTGCAGTTCATACTTAACGTTTCCAAACACTTTTCATAAATAGGGGAGAGGCAGAGGAGAGTTAGCCATCTGGAGAACATGGAAAAACCCAGTAAGCCTGGCTCTGTCTGCTGCCTCAGCGAGAGACTGACACTGCTGTCGAGGAGGGAGACGCAATCGTTCGTTTGCGAAACCTAAAAACAACCACTGACCGTACCGTAGCTGACCGTACACCATGTGCTCCATTGCCTTCAGCGTTGACACGCTCACAACAAAAGAAAAATAAATAAAAAATCATTACCTTCCACTTAGACGGCCACGGTGGCTTAGTGGTTAGCACGTTCTCCTCTCAGCACTAGGGATTCCCGGTTCGAATCCCCATCTGGGTGGAGTTTCCATGTTCTCCCCGTGTCTGCGTGGGTTTCCTCCGGGTTCTCCGGTTTCCTCCCACAGTCCAAAAACATGGATCAAGTCAATTGAGTTCTCCAAATTGACCCATATAGAGTGTGTTTGAGTGTGTGAGTGTGTGCCCAGTGATAGATTGGCACCCTGTCCTGGGTGTATCTGCCCAGCGCCCGAAACGTTCTCCCCTGGATGGGCATGGGGAACCCCCCCGCGACCCTAATAGAGGATAAAGCGGGAGATAATGAATGAATGAATGAAAAGGATCAATTTATTCATTATCTTCCTCTTAATTCTCTACTAAAGTCACGGGGTGGAGTGGGGTGGGGTGGGGATGTTCCCCACGCCCATCTGAAGGACAACACTTTGGGCGCAGGGCAGATACACCCAGGACAGGGTGCCAATCCATCGCTGGACACACACTCCCTCACACATAGTCACCATATGGGGCATTCATTCATTGAGTCATTATCTTCCGCTTTATCCTCTATTAGGGTCACGGGGGGGTTCCCCCCCATGACCATCCAGGGGAGAACGTTTCGGGCGCTGGGCAGATACACCCAGGACAGGGCGCCAATCCATTGCTGGGCACACACTCACTCACACACACACACACTCTATATGGGGCAATTTGGAGAATTCAATTGACCTTGATCCATGTTTTTGGACTGTGGGAGGAAACCGGAGAACTCAGGAGGAAACCCACCCGGACACGGGGAGAACATGGAAACTCCACCCAGATTGGGATTCGAACCGGGAATCCCTAGTGCTGAGAGGAGAACATGCTAACCACTAAGCCACCGTGCCTCCCCCACCTTTATAGGATCCAAAATAAATCTCCGCTTATCTTCCGCATTATCCTCTATTAGGGTCGCGGGGGGGTTCCTCATGCCCATCCGGGGGAGAACGTCTCGGGCGCTGGGCAGATACACCCAGGACAGGACGCCAATCTATCACTGAACTCACTCACACAGACACACTCTATATGGGGCAATTTGGAGAATTCAATTGACGTTGATCCATGTTTTTGGACTGTGGGAGGAAACCGGAGAACCCGGAGGAAACCCACGTGGACAAGGCGAGAACATGGAAACTCCACCCAGATTGGGATTCGAACCGGGAATGTTCTCCTCTCAGCGCTAAGGATTCCCGGTTCGAAACCCAAAACGTGGGTTTCCTCCGGGTTCTCCGGTTTCCTCCCACAGTCCAAAAACATGGATCAAGGTCAATTGAGTTCTCCAAATTGCCCCATATTGAGTGTGTCTGTGTGAGTGAGTGTGTGTCCAGTGGATGGTCCCCTGGATGGGCATGCGGAAGATAATGGATGGATGAATTTTATGTAGGTTTACAATCATGAACCTAATTGCTGATCCGTGATATTGGGAGCTGATTTTTAATTCCGTTGCTCGTACGATGTTGCTACGCTGTTTTTTCAGTGTCATATTGATCCTCTCAGCGCTAAGGATTCCCGGTTCGAATCCCCATCTGGGTGGAGTTTCCATGTTCTCCCCGTGTCTGCGTGGGTTTCCTCCGGGTTCTCCAGTTTCCTCCCACAGTCCAAAAACATGGATCAAGTCAATTGAATTCTCCAAATTGCCCCATATAGAGTGTGTCTGTGTGAGTGAGTGTGTATCCAGTGATGGATTGGCGTCCTGTCCTGGGTCTATCTGCCCAGCGCCCGAAACGTTCTCCCCTGGATGGGCATGGGGAACCCCACTGCGACCCTAATAGAGGATAAAGAGGGAGATAATGAATGAATGAGTAGGTGTGTGTGCCCAGCAATAGATTGGTGCCCTCTCCTAGATGTATCTGCCTAGCGTTCAACATGTTCTCCACTGGATTGGCTTGGAGAACCCCCTTGTGACCCTAGTAGAGGATTAAGCGGAAGATTATGAATAAAGAATGTATTTATAGAGGGTGGCTTAGTGGTTGGCATGTTCTCTCAGCTCTGGGGATTCATTTTCGAATCCCAATCTGGGTGGAGTTTCCATGTTCTCGCCTTGTCCGCGTGGGTTTCCTCCAGGTTCTCCAGTTTCCTCCCACAGTCCAAAAACATGGATCAAGTCAATTGAATTCTCCAAATTGCCCCATATAGAGTGTGTCTGTGTGAGTGAGTGTGTGTCCAGTGATAGATTGGCGTCCTGTCCTGGGTGTATCTGCCCAGCGCCCGAGACGTTCTCCCCTGGATGGGCATGGGGAACCCCACCGCGACCCTAATAGAGGATAAAGTGGGAGATAATGAATGAATGAATGAATATTGATCCTGAGAAAACCAGTTTAATAAATAATAACTAAAAAATAAAAACAATAATGGTTTTAAAAAGCAAATCCAAGGTAGTTGGAGCTAATTTAAGAACGATCTGATCGATGTGCGTCCACGTCATTTCAGGTTCCTGTTCCTGTAACGAATCCATGGACACCAGCAGGATGAATCAGAGCCGTACAATGGAACCCTTTGTCCTGCAGATGTTATGTCATGTTATATTAAGTTATTAAATAGAAACTGTATCTGCCGTGTGAGTGTCTGCGTGTGTGAACACTGGGCTGGTCATTCAGAAAAACGTGGTCAATCTAAGTTGGGGGTTAGTTAATACATTTAATAAAGTTAATAATTCATGCAGATTGATTTGTTTAAATTAAAAAAAAATATATATATAATATATATCTTTTATATTCGTTCTATTTTCCTTTCTATGGCTGATGGCCAATAGGGGGCAGTGTCGTATAGAAAATAAAAAGAGGTGATGATCATCTGTATTTCTGTTTGGTTTGTGTTTTTAGCTTTTAAATGCTCCAACTCTCATTACCATTTAAATTGGTTTACATTATTAACATCTTAAGGATGGCATGGTGGCTGAGTGGTTGGCATGTTCTCCTCTCAGTGTTAGGGATTCCCGGTTCGAATCTCAATCTGGGTGGAGTTTCCATGTTCTCCCCGTGTCCGCGTGGGTTTCCTCCGGGTTCTCCGGTTTCCTCCCACAGTCCAAAAACATGGATCATGTCAATTGAGTTCTCCAAATTGCCCCATATAGAGTGTGTGTGTGAGTGAGTGTGTGTCCAGCGATAGATTGGCGCCCTGTCCTGGGTGTATCTGCCCAGCGTCCGAGACGTTCTCCCCTGGATGGGCATGGGGAACCCCCCCGCGACCCTAATAGAGGATAAAGCAGAAGATAATGAAAAATAAATGAATAAATTATTAACATCTTAAGGATGGCACGGTGGCTTAGTGGTTGGCATGTTCTCCTATCAGTGTTAGGGATTCCCGGTTTGAATCCCAATCTGGGTGGAGTTTCCATGTTCTCCCCGTGTCTGCGTGGGTTTCCTCCGGGTTTTCCGGTTTCCTCCCACAGTCCAAAAACATGGATCATGTCAATTGAGTTCTCCAAATTGCCCCATGTAGAGTGTGTCTGTGTGAGTGAGTGTGTGCGTCAAGTGATAGATTGGTGTCCTGTCCTGGGTGTATCTGCCCAGCGTCCGAAACGTTCTCCCCACCCCCCACCCCACCCCACCCCACCCACGACCCTAGTACAGGATAAAGCGGAAGATAATGGATGGATGGAACGATTCCAATTGCCCCATATAGAGTGTGTCTATGTGAGAGAGTGTGTGCAGGGGAGAACGTTTCGGGCACTGGGCAGATACACCCAGGACAGGACGCCGATCTATCACTGGACACACACTCACTCACAGAGACACACTCTATATGGGGCAATTTGGAGAACTCAACTGACTTGATCCATGTTTTTGGACTGTGGGAGGAAACCGGAGAACCCGGAGGAAACCCACGTGGACACGGGGAGAACATGGAATCTCCACCCAGATGGGGATTCGAACCTGGAATCCCTAGCGCTGAGAGGAGAACATGCTAACCACTAAGCCACCGTGCCGCCCTGTTCTCAGTTCTAGATTAAGGTTTTTAGATTAATGACAGGGGTTAGTGCAATTTTGGTTCGGCGCTGACCCTCCATGCTACATAAACTTCAGCGAGTCCTGGGTATTATAAATCTTTATCATGGATTCGGTTCTATTGCAGGACCTCGTTTGCCCTCCTAAGGTCAAACCCTTTACCTCGGCTCCAGTATTCAACACCCTCATTTAGAGATTAATTTTTTTTTTTTTTTTTTTTTTTTTTTTTGTGGAGGTAGACGTTTTATCTTATAGAGTAAGAGCATTCTAATGTTACACACTTGATTGGCCTCTGAAGTTACTGGACATTGAGCCTAAAACTAAGAAGCAGAATGAATTAATATCACAATATTATTCATTCATTCATTCATTATCTTCCGCTTTATCCTCTATTAGGGTCACGGGGGGGTTCCCCATGCCCATCCAGGGGAGAACGTTTCGGGCGCTGGGTAGATACACCCAGGACAGGACACCAATCCATCGCTGGGCACACACTCACTCACACACACACACTCTATATGGGGCAATTTGGAGAACTCAATTGACTTGGGCAATGTTTTTGGACTGTGGGAGGAAACCGGAGAACCCGGAGGAAACCCACGCGGACCCGGGGAGAACATCGAAACTCCACCCAGATTGGGATTCGAAATGGGAATCCCTAGTGCTGAGAGGAGAACATGCCAACCACTAAGCCACCATGCTGCCCTATCACAATATTAATTTTTAAATTATTATTTTGAATAAAAACCTGGCAACTAATTAATCTGTGACCCATCCATCCATTATCTTCTGCTTTATCCTCTATTAGGGTCGCGGGGGGGGGTTCCCCATGCCCATCCAGGGGAGAACGTTTCGGGCGCTGGGCAGATACACCCAGGACAGGGCGCCAATCTATCGCTGGGCACTCACTCACTCACAGACACACTCTATATGGGGCAATTTGGAGAACTCAATTGACTTGATCCATGTTTTTGGACTGTGGGAGGAAACCGGAGAACCCAGAGTAAACCCACGTGGACACGGTGAGAACATGGAAACTCCACCCAGATTTGGATTCAAACCGGGAATCTCTAGCGCTGAGAGGAGAACATGCCAACCACTAAGCCACCATGCCGCCCTATCACAATATTCATTCATTCATTATCACCCGCTTTTCCTCTATTAGGGTCGCGGTGGGGTTCCCCATGCCCATCCAGGGGAGAACGTCTCGGGCGCTGGGCAGATACACCCAGGACAGGACGCCAATCCATCGCTGGGCACACACTCACTCACACAGACACACTTTATATGGGGCAATTTGGAGAACTCAATTGACTTGAGCCATGTTTTTGGACTGTGGGAGGAAACCGGAGAACCCGGAGGAAACCCACGCAGACACGGGGAGAACATGGAGACTCCACCCAGATGGGGATTCGAACCGGGAATCCCTAGTGCTGAGAGGAGAACATGCCAACCACTAAGCCACCGTGCCTCCTTAATCTGTGACCACAGTGATATTTTCCTGATATCTAATGAATTTGTATTAATTATTTTAACTTTAAAATATAAATCTTATCTTATTATTCATTCATTATCTTCCGTTTAATCCTATAACAGGGTCACGGTGATCCTCTACACCCAGGACAGGGTGACAATCCAGTGCTGGGCACGCACTCATTCACACAGACACATACACACACCATATTGGGGCAATTTAGAGCAGCCAATTCACCTCGAAGCCATGTTTCTAAACAGTGTACCCTAGTAGAGGATAAAGCGGAAGATGATGGATGGATGGATATTTACCATAAAATCTTTTAAATGCATGAAGTGGTGGCACGGTGGCTTAGTGGTTAGCATGTTCTCCTCTCAGCACTAGGGATTCCTGGTTGAATCCCCATCTGGGCGGAGTTTCCATGTTCTCCCCGTGTCTGTATGGGTTTCCTCCGGGTTCTCCGGTTTCCTCCCACAGTCCAAAAACATGGATCAAGGTCAATTGAGTTCTCCAAATTGCCCCATATAGAGTGTGTCTGTGTGAGTGATGGATTGGCGCCCTGTCCTGGGTGTATCTGCCCAGCGCCCGAAACCCCCCCCCCCCCCCCCCCCGGCACGGTGGCTTAGTGGTTAGCATGTTCTCCTCTCAACACTAGGGATTCCCGGTTCGAATCCCCATCTGGGTGGAGTTTCCATGCTCTCCCCGTGTCTGCGTGGGTTTCCTCCGGGTTCTCCGGTTTCCTCGCACAGTCCAAAAACATGGATCAAGGTCAATTGAGTTCTCCAAATTGCCCCATATACTGTAGAGTGTGTCTGTGTGAGTGAGTGTGTGCCCAGCGATGGATTGGCCCCCTGTCCTGGGTGTATCTGCCCAGCGAACGAAACGCCTGCATTGTGGCTTAGTGGTTGGCATGTTCTCCTCTCAGCGCTAGGGATTCCCGGTTCGAATCCCCATCTGGGTGGAGTTTCCATGTTCTCCCCGTGTCTGCGTGGGTTTCCTCCGGGTTCTCCGGTTTCCTCCCACAGTCCAAAAACATGGATCAAGGTCAATTGAGTTCTCCAAATTGCCCCATATAAAGTGTGCCTGTGTGAGTGAGTGTGTGCCCAGCGATGGATTGGCGCCCTGTCCTGGGTGTATCTGCCCAGCGCCCGAAACGATCTCCCCTGGATGGGCATGGAGAACCCCACCCGCGACCCTAATAGAGAATAAAGCGAAAGATAATGGATGGATGGATAAATGCATGAAAGTTCTCTGTACTAGATGCAGGGTGCAGGTGAAAAAACAAAAAGTGGTCATTCTTTTTCATTCTCTCTCTCTCTCTCTCTCTCTCACACACACACACACACACACACACACACAAGCAAAAGGGTGATGTCAAAGAGCCCCCACGCTGCCGCCGCCTGCCGTCGAGGTTGCAGCAGACGAGCGGACTCTGCGACTCTCGTCATCATAGACCTGCACGCCGTGGCTGACCATGAACAGATACCGTCCTCAGAGGGACGAAAAATGGCTTTTCTTTCATGACTTCAGCCTCTAGAAGGGTAAGCGACCGATGCATGCATTTTTCAATCACTTCCATATCATTTCTAGAATTTTTTCAGACCTCTATGAACAAACTGTGTTACGTATTTAAGACTATTTAAAGTGTTGCCTCAGTTCCATATCAATCCCTTATTAATCCCAATTAATTATTATTATTATTATTATTATTATTATTATTATTATTATTATCGGAATATTCCCCACAACATGTTGCTGTACATGAGATCATATAGAGACTAAATGTACAATTTCTTAAATAGCACATGCGTCCAAATAAAAGGTAATTGAATATATAAGAGATAATAATTATAATAAGTCATTAGAACTAAACACTTGTCGTTATTGCATATGTCGAGGCCCGGAGGACGGCAAACATAAAGCAAAGGCAAATACAAATACTCCCACAAGGTAAATAAAAGCTAGGAGCTCGGACTATGCCAGGACTTTGCTTCGTGAAAAAAAGTTTATTAGGCAATGGACAAGGCCGTCTCGGGTCAGTGACAGAGCAGGGAGGGGGGGGGGGTCTTGCTGTGGATGTTTAAGAGGGATATTCCATTACTGATCAAGTTTTTAATATAGGGCATTAATATACTGTTTATAATATACTCAGTTTATAATTAAAATAATATAATATAATTAAAATTGAAATTGCCCCATATAGAGTAGAGTGTGTCTGTGTGAGTGAGTGTGTGCCCAGTGATAGATTGGCGCCCTGACCTGGGTGTATCTGCCCAGCGCCCGAGACGTTCTCCCCTGGATGGGCATGGGGAACCCCCCCCCCCCCCTCCCCCCCGCGCGACCCTAGTGGAGGACAAAGTGGAAGATAATGGATGGATGGAATTGGAGTGGCATGTGGTTCAGTGGTAAGCATGTTCTCCTCTCAGCGCTAGGGATTCCCAGTTCGAATCCCCATCTGGGTGGAGTTTCTTGTTCTCCCAGTGTCTGCGTGGGTTTCCTCCGGGTTCTCCGGTTTCCTCCCACAGTCCAAAAACATGGATCAAGTCAATTGAGTTCTCCAAATTGCCCCATATAGAGTGTGTTTAAGTGAGTGAGTGTGTGTCCAGCGATAGGTTGGTGTCCTGTCCTGGGGGTATCTCCCCAGCGCCTGAAAAGTTCTCCCCTGGATGGGCATGGGGAACCCCCCCCCGCGACCCTAATAGAGGATAAAGCGGAAGATAATGGATGGATGGAATAGGGGCTGCACTGTGGCTTAGTGTTTAGCACGTTCTTTTCTCAGTGCTGGGGATCCCGGTTCGAATCCCAATCTGGGTGGAGGTTCCATGTTCTCCCCGTGTCCGTGTGGGTTTCCTCCGGGTTCTCCAGGTTCCCACAGTCCAAAAACATGGATCAAGGTCAATCGAATTCTCCAAATTGCCCCATATAGAGTGTGTGTGTGTGTGTGAGTGAGTGTGTACCCAGCGATGGATTGGCGCCCTGTCCTGGGTGTATCTGCCCAGCGCCCGAGACGTTCTCCCCTGGATGGGCATGGGGAACCCCCACTGCGACCCTAATAGAGGATAAAGCGGGAGATAATGGATGAATGAATGAATGAAATGAACAATAAAATAATTCCATATAATGAGTTATTATCTATTTAAGAGAAATAAATCTTTTGCAGCATGTTCTAGACAACCTTCAGACAACGTAGACAAACATCAAAATAACGTAGCGAGTTTAATAATGAAGGAGGTGATGTGTCCAAAGCATGACCATCTGCTTTAAAGGCTAATAAATATGCAGAGATGCACCTGTGCTGGGATAACATTTCGTTTGAACTCAGTCACAGTAACACCTTTCAGCTTCAACTGTTGACAGGCACCTGAGAACGTTAAAACGTTCTCCCATCAGGCCACTTTAAAAAGCAGGCGACATGGCGGACGTTGCCCTGACACAAAAGGTATTCCGTTAGAGACCAGAACGCCAAATAAAGAACGTCTCTGACGTTGTGTCCCCTAACATTTCCTTCCATTTAGATGAAGAACATCAGCTGCCAAGAAATCAACTAAAAGAGCATCATGGATCCTTGGACACCTCCCTCTCTCCTGCCCAACGCATCAGCCCTGGAATTTTTCAACGAGTCGGACGAAAGTCCTCGGAACGCCACGGATCCCGGCTTCGCCCGGACCGGCACGGTGGTCATCACCTTCATCTACTTCGTGGTCTGTGCCGTCGGCCTCGGCGGCAACGCGCTGGTCATTTACGTCATCTTGCGTTACGCCAAGATGAAGACGGTCACCAACATCTACATCCTCAACCTGGCGGTGGCAGATGTCCTCTTCATGGTGAGTCTGCCCTTCCTGGCCATGCAGTTCGCCCTCGTGCACTGGCCCTTCGGCGCAATACTGTGCCGATTGATCATGACCGTGGACTCGCTCAATCAGTTCACCAGCATCTTCTGCCTGATGGTGATGAGCATCGACCGATATTTGGCGGTCGTGCATCCCATCAAGTCCACCAAGTGGCGAAAGCCGCGAGTGGCCAAGACCATTAACCTGGCCGTGTGGGGAGTGTCCCTGCTGGTAAACATGCCCGTTTTTATTTACAGTGGCCTGATCGCTAAGACCGGTGCCCGTTTTTGCACCATCGTCTGGCCCGAACCGCAGGACGTTTACTACACGGCCTTCATGTTCTACACCTTCTTCCTGGGCTTCTTCTTGCCCCTGATGGTGATCTGCATGTGCTACTTGCTCATCATCATCAAGGTCAAATCGTCGGGGATCCGGGTGGGCTCGTCCAAACGGAAACGCTCCGAGAGGAAGGTGACGCGCATGGTGTCCATCGTGGTGGCCGTCTTCGTCATCTGCTGGCTGCCGTTTTACGTCTTCAACGTGACCGCCGTGACGGGCACCGTCAGCTCCACCCCCGTCATAAGAGGCACGTTCGCCTTCGTGGTGGTGCTGGGATACGCCAACAGTTGCGCCAACCCCATCTTGTACGCCTTTCTGTCGGAAAACTTCAAGAAGAGCTTCCAGAACGTTCTGTGTTTGAAAAAGGGGCGGGGGCTGGATGAGATCGAGTGCAGCGACAGCAGGCAGGACAAGACGCGGATTATGATCGACCCCACCGAAACGCAGAGCACCCAGCTGAATGCAGACCGGCAGACCAGTATCTAATTAACTAATTAACTTTTAAACAACGACGTGTGTGTGTGTGGGTGTGTGGGGGGGGGGGGAATCGTTCAAATCGATACGCTTCCTGAGGTCCATTAAACTAGTGAATGCCCGGGAGATCGGTTCTGTGTTCCACGTAAAGACTTGAAGGATCCATCTAGTCGTCGTCTTTAAAAACTCAACCCTATTTAAGCCGTCGCCGCTCGTTCTCGTTCTGTGAGGTCGCCCCAGCGGTTATGGGGCAAAGGGCAAGAAAACAGCCTGGACATGTGGCCGGGAGGATGAAGAAAACACATCGACTCACAGGAAGCCTTTGTTAGATCATCCGTTTAACTTCAAGGAGAAATAAATCCATGCAGACACAGAGAGAACATGCAGACACCTCACTGGGGATACAGCAGTAAACCGTTTTACCCTGAACAATACAACAGCCGGCCATTTTAGTAGGTTCACCTCCTCAGTTCTACCCTCACTGTGTGTGTTTTTGGTACCATTGATCATATAGATGGGACTTTGTAGTTCTAGTCACATTCTGGAGTCCATTTGGTTCTCTACATACTTTGGTAGTCCACTTTAGTATGTTCTCTGATGATCAGAACCCCGATTGGGAGGTATTAGGGTGGTGGCTGATTCTCAGGACGGCAGTGATACTGACATGGTGGTGCTGCTGGCCAGAGAACATCAGACCATCATCCACCACCCTAATAGTACCTGCTCTGTGGGGGGTCCTGACCGATATTTGAAGTTCTTGTTATTATACCACTGGAACCAAATGTTTTGTACTTGCTCACATTCATTGTTTTAACCTTTTGTTTGACTGGAGATTCAATCTTTCATTATCTTCTGCATAGTTCTCCATTGGGGGGGGGGGGGGGTTCCCATGCCCATCCAGAGGAGAACATTTCAGGCACTGGGCAGACACCCAGGCCCCAGGACAGGACGCCAATCTATCACTGGACAGAGAAAAGCTATATTCATAATAATTATGTAGTGGTGGGTAGCACCGTCACCTCATGGGTTCTAAACCCAAAAGGCAAAGACTCTGTAGAATCATGTGAGTGGGGTGATTTATTAATCCTTTAATAGTGACTATGGTCGTGGGGGGGGGGGGGGGGGCAACATTGGGCGCTGGGCAGTTACACCCAGGAGAGGGCGTTAATCCATCGCTGAGCACACACACACACTCTACACTCTACAAGAGCAATTCAGATAGGGGCAATATAAAACAGCCAGTTCACCTTGAATACATAGACTGTGGATGGAAACCAAAAAACCCAGAGGAAACCCACCCAGATCGGGATTCGAACCCGGATCTTCGCAGCACTAAGAGGCTGACATGGATGCCACTAAGCCACCATGCCACCCTTAACATTGAACATTTGTAATAAAGCAATAAGATATGGGAGGGCGTGGCATTATTGTGAATAAATCACGGGAAAGGGGGCGGCATGGTGGCTTAGTGTTTAGCACGTTCTCCTCTCAGGACTAGGGATTCCCGGTTCGAATCCCCATGTGGGTGGAGTTTCCATGTTCTCCCCGTGTCCGCATGGGTTTCCTCCGGGTTCTCCGGTTTCCTCCTACAGTCCGAAAACATGGATCAAGTCAATTGAGTTCTCCAAATTGCCCCATATAGAGTGTGTCTGTGTGTGTGAGTGTGTGTCCAGTGATAGATTGGTGTCCTGTCCTGGGTGTATCTGCCCAGCGCCCGAAACGTTCTCCCCTGGATGGGCATGGGGAACCCCCCCCAGCACACCCCCACGACTCTAGTAGAGGATAAAGCGGAAGTGTGTCCGGCGAAAGATTGGCGCCCTGTCCTGGGTGTATCTGCCCAGCGCCCGAAACGTTCTCCCCTGGATGGGCATGGGGAACCCCCCCCCCCAGCACACCCCCACGACTCTAGTAGAGGATAAAGCGGAAGATAATGAATGAATGAATGAATGGATGGAATCACCGACACGACGCGTAGCAGGAAATACTATCTAAAATTGACGGAAATACTAAATAATACTTTTAATACTAAAATAGATGGAAATGCCATCTAGTGGCCAAATTACAGAACGCAGCTTCTAAAAAACACGCAGGAAAATAATATACAGTACATCACGAATTTATACGTTTGTGACGTAAGTAACTTTTATTTATAGAGCACTCTAAACACGACTTGCGTTGACCAAAGTGCTGTACATCTTTCAACTAAATGTGTGTGTTATTGTCAATAATGTCACGGCTGTTCAAACGGCTCAGCCAAACAGGTTTTAAGGACCCGAACTAGCCGCTATATAATGTTAAATAATGAGATTCATAATCTCTTCTCCCCCCCCCCCCCCCCACATTAAGTAGTAGAGAGTAGATGGATAGATGGATAGATGGAAATGCCATCTAGTGGCCAAATTACAGAACGCAGCTTCTAAAAAACATTCAGGAAAATAATATACAGTACATCACGCATTTATACGTTTGTGACGTAAGTAACTTTTATTTATAGAGCACTCTAAACACGACTTGCGTTGACCAAAGTGCTGTACATTTTTCTAAATGTGTGTGTTATTGTCAATAATGTCACGGCTGGACAAACGGCTCAGCCAATCAGGTTTAAGGACCCGAACTACCCGCTTTATAATGTTAAATAATGAGATTCATAATCTCGTCTCCCCTGGATGGGCACGGGGAACACCCCCCCCCCACCCCCCCCACCCCCCCCCACCCCCCGCGCCCCCCATTAAGTAGTAGAGAGTAGATGGATAGATGGATAGATGGAAATGCCATCTAGTGGCCAAATTACAGAACGCAGCTTCTAAAAAAACACGCAGGAAAATAATATACAGTACATCACGCATTTATACGTTTGTGACGTCAGTAAGTAACTTTTATTTATAGAGCACTCTAAACACTAAACTTGCGTTGACCAAAGTGCTGTACATTTTTCAACTAAATGTGTGTGTTATTGTCAATAATGTCACGGCTGGACAAATGGCTCAGCCAATCGGATTTAAGGACCCGAACTACCCGCTTTATAATGTTAAATAATGAGGCACACAATCTTCAGCTCGCACTGTTTTTGTTTTTATAGCACTCTTTTTGTAATAGTGCGTCATCTCAAAGCAGCTGCAATCCCAAAGTGCAAGCCAAAGCACCAGCAGCACAGCCAGGTGTGTTATGACAACACCATGTGAGGACCGCGGCTCAGCGGAGAACTCCTTCTTATTTATGTTTAGAACGCGGGCCTTTGCTCTGATGGTGTCGTGTAATAATAAATGTTACTGCATTTTGGATTTGTTCTTTATTAAACAGTTTGGTCATGGAAGTGGGTGAAGGTTCTTGATTTCAAAAGTGTCTCTGGAGTTTTGAGTGTGTGAGGCATCGTGCTTCTTACCCCAGTGCCTGGACTTTACTTCTCTTGTTCAAGTGTTAGTAAGTAGGGCAATCAAAATAAACCTCCCTGTAGGCAGAAACCTTCAGAATCATTAGTCCATCCATTATCTTCCGCTTTATCCTCTATTAGGGTCGTGGGAGGGTTCCCCATGCCCATCCAGGGGAGGACTTTTCGGGCGCTGGGCAGATACACCCAGGACAGGACGCCAATCTATCGCTGGGCACACACTCACTCACACAGACACACTCTATATGGGGCAATTTGGAGAACTCTATTGACTTGATCCATGTTGTTGGACTGTGGGAGGAAACCGGAGAACCCGGAGAAAACCCACGCGGACACGGGAAAACAGGGAAACTCCACCCAGATGGGGATTCGAACCGGGAATCCCTAGTGCTGAGAGGAGAACATGTTAACCACTAAGCCACCACTGGCGTGCTGTCCTGGGTGTATCTGCCCAGCGCCCGAAACGTTCTCCCCTGGATGGGCATGGGGAACCCCCCCCGCGACCCTAATAGAGGATAAAGCGGAAATGATGTCAAACATGAGAAACGTATGACATTGTGATATACTAATCACGTAGTCTTGCTTCTAACATTGGTACATTGGTCTCACAGCTGCTTTAGCCTTCAGTTCTAAGCCTAAACCCCCGAAGAACAAGCCGAAGCGACAGTGGCAAGGACACTCACTGTTGTTGTTGAAAGAAACCTTGAGAGGACCGAGGCTCAGCGGGGGACTCATCCTTGAGCAGCAAAGCAGCATCAGCGTCGCAGGACATCAGTGTAGAGACAGTTTAATGATCAAAAGACAACGTTCCAAAATTAGATAAACTGCATCAATATGATGAGGTCATCACGGCAGGACTGCAAAGCATGTAAACATGAAAAATACAGAGAAGTTATTTAAAAACCAAACCTGTTATTTTTAGAGGGACCTCACAAGAAAGCCATATACATTATATATATATATACACATACACATCCATCATCTTCCACTTTATCCTCTATTAGGGTCGTGGTGGGGTTCCCCATGCCCATCCAGGGGAGAACGTTTCAGGCGCTGGGCAGATACACCCTGAACAGGACGCCAATCCATCACTGGGCACAAACTCACTCATACAGACACACTCTATATGGGGCAAGTAGGAGAACTCAAATGACTTGATCCATATTTTTGGACTGTGGGAGGAAACCGGAGAACCCGGAGGAAATCCACGCAGACACGGGGAGGACATGGAAACTCCACCCAGATTGGATTCGAACCGGGAATCCCTAGAGCTGAGAGGAGAACATGCCAACCTCTAAGCCACCGGGCCGCCCGTAATAAATAATATTATATATAATTCATTCATTCATTATCACCCGCTTTATCCTCTATTAGGGTCGCGGTGGGGTTCCCCATGCCCATCCAGGGGAGAACGTCTCGGGCGCTGGGCAGATAGACCCAGGACAGGGCGCCAATCCATCGCTGGGCACACACTCACACACTCAAACACACTCTATATGGGGCAATTTTTAGAGAACTCAATTAACTTGATCCATGTTTTTGGACTGTGGGAGGAAACCGGAGAACCCGGAGGAAACCCACGCGGACACGGGGAGAACATGGAAACTCCACCCTGATGGAGATTCAAACCGGGAATCCCTAGAGCTGAGAGGAGAACATGCCAACCTCTAAGCCACCGGGCCACCAGTAATAAATAATATTATATATAATGATATTTTAAATGTATTTCTTCATTCATTCATCAATCATCTACTAGGGTTCCCCATGCCCATCCAGGGGAGAACATTTCGGGCGCTGGGCAGATACACCCAGGACAGGGTGTCAGTCTACCACTGGACACACTCACTCACATAAACACACTCTATATGGGGCAATATGGAGAACTCAAGTATACACATACATATTTACACACACATCACTCTCTCTCTCTTTATCTATCTATATCTATCTATCTATATATATATTATATATATTACTATTTTGGCGGCACGGTGGCTTAGTGGTTAGCACGTTCTCCTCTCAGAGTTAGGAATTCCCGGTTCGAATCCCCATCTGGGTGTAATTTCCATGTTCTCCTCGTGTCCACGTGGGTTTCCTCCGGGTTCTCCGGTTTTCCTCCCACAGTCCAAAAACATGGATCAAGTCAATTGAATGCTCCAAATTGCCCCATATAGAGTGTGTCTGTGTGAGTGAGTGTGTGTCCAGCGATAGATTGGCACCCTGTCCTGGGTGTATCTGCCCAGCGCCCAAAACGTTCTCCCCTGGATGGGCATGGGGAACCCCCACCCCACCCCACCCCACTCCGCAACCCTAATATAGGATAAAGCGGAAGATAATGAATGAATGAATATTACTATTTTATTTTGCGTGGTAAGCTAAATTACTCATTTAAAGTGACATTAAATTTGAAAGGCTTCAAAACAGACCACAGACTGATAAAGGAAGCGCAGTACTGCTGACCCCTGCTGGTCAGGGAACTGTTTAAGTGGTTTGTGATGAAAACAATCCAGTGATTTAAGTTAACAACGTGGTGCTGACATTTACACACTGTAGTTCTTCTTAAAAAGGTTCCAAGACTTATTTAGCCTGAAATAAAACAAGGACTTTACAATTTAGTGTCACTAAATTCACACTTACCAAACCATCTGTTCATAACTATATCTTGAAAATCATGATGGAGGTTGTAATTCATCACAGTGAATGGATTATGATCAGGTGATGGATTATAGCTCAGTGGTCAGGGTGTTGGGCTCTCAATCTGATGGTTGTGGGTTCAAATCCCAGGTCCACTGAAGTTACCACTGTGGGTCCTTGAGCAAGACCCTTAACCCTCATTGCTTCAGGGATGTTGTGACCAACCCTGTGCTCACCTTGTAAGTCGCTTTGGATAAAAGCGTCTGCTAAAATGACCAAACGAAATGTAAAATGACCAAATGTAATTATAAAAATGCCGAGCGTGTCATTTTCGGTTTTTAATTCTCATTAATCAGGAACAGTCAAGCATTTTTTTTAAACCAAATCTCCATCCACAGACTCTGTAGTGCACAGGTACAGTAACACACTTTCCAAAAGAATTAATATCCAAAAAAAGGTAATACTGCAAGTCTAACACCAATAGACATCTCATCCTTGTTCACGTTCTCCAAAACAGAACTGAAGAAAAAAAACAATGCATTAAGACCTTTGAGATGTAAGAATTTCTACATTTGTAACAAATGCTTCTTAAAGAGAAAAACATTTGAGTCGTTGATCAAGTTTTCAGATGCATCGGACGACGCAGCTCACCTCCTGCATATTTCATCAGAGAACAAAAGAAGGACGTGGACACAGCGGTGCGGAGCTCACGTCCCTAACGAGAAAACACACTCCCGACATTTTAACGTGGAATTAAGAGCAGGTGCTCAACTCTAAGCGACCGAGACGTCGTTTCCAACGTCCACCTGCAGCTCGGAGATGTTTGGAGATTGGAAAAGGAGTCCATGTGGTCCAGCCATAACTACAGTCTGATTGGTCGACACCCATGGAACTTCTGAATAACGTGATCTTAAAGCTAATATCGTGACAAAAATCGTTACAGTAATTAGCAGACGCATTATGATCAAGGCTTCAACAGTAGCAGCTTATAAATTAGAAGGGGAATCTGAGCCGAGTGTTTCAGAACTGAACAGAACCAAATCATCAGAACTTTTAGGACGTCAGAACTAACCGGTCATGATTAGTAATTGTCCGCCAACATTGAAAGCATAGATCCATTGATTTATTTCATTTAATACAATATATTTTTCGTAATCGGTAACATTGCTATGTGAAGTTTTGTTTTCACAACATGCGTTTGGTTTCTTTAGAAATTGTTCTCTCGTCGCCATGACGACGGTGTTGCTTTAAGCTGCAGGGATTACCCAAACTCCTGCAAGAACCCCGTCAGTCAGCATTTCTTAAGTTTTTTTTTTAAATCTTATTTATTATAGTTATTAATGTCATCGCTTCCAAAAGTATTTTGGGCGATTTGAGCAACAAGCGATTCCTATATGTTTGCTGTACACTAGAAATTTGGTTTTGCTAAGAGATGGCGAGATTTTTGGTCTGATTTACATCTTTGTGTTAAGCAACACAGAATTTGGCAACGTATCAGATCTGATGGCAATCGAAACTGAGAACAGATCAGATTTGGTCTGTCACTAATAGAACCTTCGTCATGCGGCTGAATGGTGGTTCTTGCGGCCTATATCAGATGATTCTTTGCAGGCTGCAAGAACACCAACAGCCACCACCACCTCATATCTAATACTACAAATTGGTCTGATGGCGAATGTGCCGTTTAATTGTCAGATTTAAATGTAAATACAATACCACCTTCCATCCCGCCCTGAACAAAAGTTTCATCCGAGACCTAAATGTGTTTAATGTACAGCAAAAACATGAGTTATTATATTCGAAGAATTTGGGGGAACGGCATACAGAAAACGCAATTTGAAAGAAATCAAATAAATATTCAGAAAAAGGGCAAATAATAATAAAGCATTTAACTGGGGGTTTCATTTGAAATTTCATTTACGACATTGACATTCACGTTTTCTCCTATTTATTTGTCTTGGTGCCATTTCTTGCTTTAATTTTGCATTAAAGGTCACGTCGGTTTTTCTTGACGGTGACGGCACCTACGCAAACCTCATAAAGCTCACGTCCCTAACGAGAAAACGCACTCCCGACATTTTAACGTGGAATTATGAGCAGGTGCTCAACTCTAAGTGACCGAGACGTCGTTTCCAACGTCCACCTGCAGCTCGGAGATGTTTGGAGATTGGAAAAGGAGTCCATGTGGTCCAGCCATAACTACAGTCAGGTTGGTCGACACCCATTGAACTTCTGTCGTCTTAAAGCTAATATCGTGACAAAAATCGTTACAGTAATTAGCAGACGCATTATGATCAAGGCTTCAACAGTAGCAGCTTATAAATTGGAAGGGGAATCTGAGCCGAGTGTTTCAGCACTGAACAGAACCAAATCATCAGAACTTTAAGGACTTGGTGCCATTTCTTGCTTTAATTTTTGCATTAAAGGTCACGTCGGTTTTTCTTGACGGTGACGGCACCTACGCAAACCTCACAATAAGCAATGATAACATTCCAATCAGGTGAGGGCTCTCGGTTACTAATCCCAGACGAACTGAACATGACCGGGTGCAGGTTTAGGCAACATTTAGGGCAAAAATCTCAACATTGATTTGGAACGAGGGTTCACGAAAGCTGTTTTCAGTCCAGGATTTGACGGCGAATGGAATGGTTTATAGGATCACAAAAGAATTTGCTGGAAATAGCAGCATTTTGGAGTCTTTTAAATAAGAAAAAAAAATTGTGAAGGTGTCCCTGAGCCTTATTTCCTCTAACCAGTAACGGAAGTGACGCCCGCGGAACTGGCATCTGCTGTTGGGTAAGCATAGTGGGAAAAAAAATGGAAAACCCGTTGCGTTGGTGAGACGTGTTTTGTTAAACCATAGGAACCTTGTGAAGAGCACGACATGCTCATTGTGAGGGACAGATTTTCCATGTGATGATATAAGACGACCGATATTGAGGCATCATTAAATAATTCCACAAAATGGAAAGGTCCGTTTAAAGGATACATTTACCAAATTGTGAAGATCCACCACCGCGATTGCCACAGTGTTGATGCTCAGCCCATAGAATGTGTTGAAATTGGCATGGGGACAAATTTTCGAAGAGTGAACATCTCATACGAGCACCTACAGAATGAGGAGTCATTTGGAGGCACAGGAGTGGGTACAGTAGCACTAAAATAGCAGTTCTTCGAAATACTGACTCGGCGGCCACTCGTCTTTTTTAGAGCCAATAACACAATGACAAAATCGTACTGAAGGTCACAGCACAACATAGACCAACCTCAACTTTAACTGGTAAACCGACAGCGAAGAACGGACTCAAAATCAGCTTAAAAAAAATTTAAAATGGATGAGGAGGTAAAGACTGAGTACAGGCAAGCGTGGGGGCGGGCAAAAAAATCAAATAAAAATACTGGGAATGCTGAAGCCTTCAGCCTTCGTGGCAGTGCTGACCAGGACCCACACGGTTTCTCCACTCCGTTCAGATGTCCACAGTTTAAAAATAGAGACTAGGTTTATACAGTATCTCATGATCAATCACAAACAATATTCAGAATTATTTCTTTCCAAAACATAACTAGTGGAAATCAAGCCGCCTTGTGGCGTTTTTCTGCCGTATTCATTCCGTATGCATAATGCCAGACTAATGTCAAACCCCACCAAGGTTTTAAAGCTTGGCCAGGTTGGATGAAAGCACCATGGAGAGGAAAAGAAAAATACACTGGGGGGAAAAAAAAAAAAAAAAAAAAAAAAAAAAAAACAACGTAAGAAAAGAAAAAAAAAAAAAAGAAAAAAAAAAGACTAGAGTCCGGATGAGATGCACTCTCCTGTTTTTTTTTTTTACAGATCCGAAATTCCCTTCTTTTCTGCGGTTCATGAAGTGAACGGAGAGCAGTCATGCACTTCTTCCTCCCGTTTGCTCGACCACCTTTCGGTCCAGTTTAGCTCAGCGCCGCTTCCAATGGGTTTCACGGGTCGTTTGTTGCCGTCTCTTTACTCAGTCGGCCCATCTCGAGGAGGGAGGCGATCGGTGGTCACAGTTTCAGGTAGGTTTGTGGTGATATTGTCTTCTGGTGCATGCGTGATTGTTCTTCCCATTACACTCACGTGATGAACGAAGCGCTCCATGGACGGTAGCTTGCTGCAGTAAGGCTACTCATACTCCAGGAACTGTTTATGGTAGAATAACAAATACCTGAAATAATAATAATAATAATAATAAAAAAAAGACAGTCAATCAATACTGCCATCACACTATAAGCATGCACCCCCCCCACCCCCCAACAAAAACAATTACAATAAAACGTTTGAGACGATGTACCATTGTAAAAACAGCTGAACCCCCAATGAAAAGCTGAAGTGACAGTGACCTTGTGAGGACCGAGGCTCAGTGGGGGCTAGGGGTGAGCTGCAATATTCGCTGATTCGACGACTCGATTCGGAGAACCGTAGTCGACTATGAACCTCATAGTCGAATGTACCGTTTTGACCACATGGGGGCGCCCATGGCTGCTGCTAAGCATTAGTTTTTACATGATATGTCTTTGTTTTCAATATATATACATAGCCTTTTGTCAAATAAAATCATCCTAATTTCTGTTCATTTTTTTTTTAAATGATGTGTGCGCTTTAACAATAGGCTACACATTAATAAAGCTCCCCCTGCAGTTAGTCGCACATTCCAAATGAGCAGAGCTGAACACGCTACAGGGCCGTTAGCATCTACCGGTGTATTTTTCCATGATGGCTGTGGCTACTAAAAAAGCTTCCAAAGTATGGGGAGTTTTTTGAAAAAGATAAAAACGAACCCAAGAAAGTAAAGTGCAAGTTATGTCGTCTAATTCTTGCGTATCACACGACAACAACCACCATCAGCGCAAAAGTCCAGAACGGGGATCCCATTTACGGTGCTCTAAAAAAACAAGTAAAATATTTTTGAAAAATCTTTTTTAAAAACCACGCTTATAGCGCCATCTTGTGGTGAAATTTTAACTGATTCAACTATAGGGAAAATCTGACGAATCTGACGATTCGACTATGAAAATCCTTAGTTGAAGACACCCCTAGTGGGGGCCTCATCCTCCTTTATCACCTGAGCAGCATGGACAGTGCAGGACACCCATGTACACATTGCATAATGATCAGAAGTCCATTTTCCAAAATCAGAGAACCTGTGAGGTCATCCTTCAGGACTGCAAAGCCACTTGTCCAATAGAAATCCACATTCTGTTGGGTATTTCTCTTCGCTGCAATGCTTTGGCAGCGTTATGGATCCTCTCAAGCATCAGGACATTTAAATGAGTAATAAATTTAACTGTTTTTAACTGTTAAATTTAATCATTTAATCATGTGTATTATGTTTCTATATCTGTATACCTGTCCATAATGTTTATTAACGCATAAGACACAAGAGGTTGTCCATTACTGTGAACAAATCTTGTGGAAAAAAGGTGTTATTGACTTAATAAGAAATTATATTTGGGTCTAAGACATGTTGCCGTTTAATGTATATTCAATGAGACCTTCCCTTTTTCAAATAGTAGTTATTAAACAATAAAATACGAGAGGGTGTGGCATTATTGTGAATAAATCACGGGAAAGAGGTGTTATTTGTTTCAATAATGATCACTTTCCCGTGATTTATTCACAATAATACACAACCTGGAGTGTCTTATTACTTTTATAAAGGTTATAAAACCATATAATGAAAAAAAGGAAAGCAAATGTTGCTTCAGCATCTTGGTTCAGAGTCGAGTTGGGATGCAGTATGATGCTCAGCTGATTCACTCAAGTGGACACTTACAGACATCATCCTTACTTCCAATATTATTAATAACAACTTAGCTCATTGATACAAATGTGAAGCGGTCAGAGGTGTGCGTTATTGTTACTATTTGTATGTTATTGTTAATGTCACGGCTGGACAAACAGCTCAGATGATTTATCCTCTATTAGGGTCACGGGGGGTGTCTCCCATGTCCATCCAGGGGAGAACATCTCGGACGCTGGGCATACACTCAGGACAGGGTGCCTCACTTACACAAACACACTCTATATGGGGCAATTTGGAGAACTCAATTGACCCTGATCCATGTTTTTGGACTGTGGGAGAAAACCGGAGAACCCGAATGAAACCCACGCGGACACGGGGAGAACATGGAAACTCCACCCAGATTGGGATTCGAACCAGGAATCCCTAGTGCTGAGAGGAGAACATGCCAACCACTAAGCCACCGTGCCGCCCTGCTGAGACAATCAGATTTTTTTGATAGAGACTAAATCTCAGCTCACCCTTCACTATCCAGGACATCCTTAATGCTGGCCTTGGTAATGATGGCATCATCACACTTGAACCACTGGTCCTTGTGCTGGCGGATAAAACTGGTATAGTGACCACTTTCCAAAGTGCCTTGGTGATTCACCACAGCAAACAGGGCATACCTAAATAAAAATAATAATAATACACAGTTAAATTCAACATGCTCCGAGGTGCAATAGTACGATGTTTTCTCATTATTTGATTTAATTTCCATCCATTATCTTCCGCTTTATCCTCTATTAGGGTCGCGAGGGGGTTCCCCATGCCTATCCAGGGGAGAACGTCTCGGGCGCTGGGCAGATACACCCAGGACAGGGCACCAATCCATTGCTGGACACACACTCACACAGACACACTCTATATGGGGCAATTTGGAGAACTCAATTGACTTGATCCATGTTTTTGGATTGTGGGAGGAAACCGGAGAACCTGGAGGAAACCCACGCGGACACGGGGAGGACAGGAAATTCCCACCCAGATTGGTATTCGAACCGGGAATCCCTAGCGCTGAGAGGAGAACATGCCAACCACTAAGCCACCGTGACGCCCCATCATTTGATTTACAGATATCTATATATCTAAGCCCTATGAGACGGTGGGGTTGCATGTGATTGCTGCTTATCACTATAGATTGTAAGAATGGATGTATGTAGAAGATTGAAATGAACTATTGGGTCGCGGGGGGGTTCCCATGGCCCATCCAGGGTGAGAACGTTTCGGGCGCTGGGCAGTATACGCCCAGTACAGGACCGCCAATCTATCACTGGACACACACTCACTCACACAGACACACTCTATTTGGGGGCAATTTTTGGAGACTCTCAATTAACTTGATCCATGTTTTTGGACTGTGGGAGGAAACCGGAGAACCCAAAGGAAACCCACACAGACACGAGGAGAACGTGGAAACTCCACCCAGATGTGGATTCGAACCAGGAATCCCTAGTGCTGAGAGGAGAACATGCCAACCATCAAGTAAAACTGTTTACATCCTCATTTTATTTTGAAAATATACATCTGACTTCAGTCCTGTATGTTTCCCGACGTGCATAACTTGACGTTTCCCAACATGGTGCACTAAAACTCCTTTCTGCAGTAACTTTGAAGGTCTTTACCTTTGAAAAGGCAAATCCCCAGATGGGGATTCGAACCGGGAATCCCTAGCGCTGACGTTTTATACATTTGGATGTAACTGTACACACGTTTTATTAAGTAAACACATATAAAGCCAAATTTAGCAATGTTTCCCTGTATTTTGCACATCTCTTGTAGAATTGATAGCCGCACTGGGTTTTTTCTTGCTCTGCAGTAAGATGAGTAATATTAAGAGTGATGAATGTGTGGATTTGGTGAAATAGGCAAAGAATAAAAAAAGAAGAGCTGTTACTTACTTATTGTCATTGTTTATTATGTCTACTGCCTGCTGGTACTGTCCGTTTACTCGATTCTCCTTACTGTCAGGAGAACATAAAAGCAAAACATAAAAGCAGATTGGTAAGATGGTCCGAGATACACTTTCCTAACACGTCCATGTCCTGAAGTATACATCTGACCTAGGTTCTATGTTTACCGATGTGCATCACATGACAATTTACAACCTGGAAAACTAAAACTCCTTTTGCAGGAACATTGGAGGTCTTTGCATTACATTAGATTTATATAAATATAATACTTTTATCCAAAGCGACTTGGTTGGGGGTCAGAACACAGCCAATTGAATAATAATAATTATTATGTAAAACTGTTTACATTGTCACTTTATAATCCTTTCATTCATTATCTTTCGCTTTATCCTCTATCAGGGTCCATGCCCATACAGGGGAGAACGTCTCGGGCGCTGGGCAGATACACCCAGGACAGGGCGCCAATCCATCGCTGGGCACACACTCACTCACACCGACACACTCTATATGGGGCAATTTGGAGAATTCAACTGACTTGATCCATGTTTTTGGACTGTGGGAGGAAATCGGAGAACCCGGAGGAAACCCACGCGGACACGGGGAGAACATGGAAACTCCACCCAGATGGGGATTCGAACCGGGAATCCCTAGTGCTGAGAGGAGAACATGCTAACCACTGAGCCACCGTGCCGCCCGTCACTTCATAATATATAATATAAAAAAATAACAATCATAATATAATCAAGTACTAACCATTCATTCATTCATTCATTATCTCCCGCTTTATCCTCTATTAGGGTCGCGGTGGGGTTCCCCATGCCCATCCAGGGGAGAACGTCTCCGGCGCTGGAGGTCAGATACCACCCTAGGACAGGACGTCCAATCCATCGCTGGGGGGGCACACACTCACAACTCTAATATGGGGCAGATTTGGAAGAATTTCAATTGACTTGATCCATGTTTTTTGGACTGGTGGGAGGAAACCTGAGCGAACCCGGAAGGAAACCCTGCGGACACGGGGAGAACATGGAAACTCCACCCAGATGGGGATTCGAACCGGGAATCCCTAGTGCTGAGAGGCGAACGTGCTAACCACTAAGCCACCGTGCCGCCCGTCACTTAATAACATATAATATAAAAAAAAAAAATGAGCATAATATAATCAAGTACTAACCATAAAACTGTAAAAAGTTTAATGATTGATTATAAATAAATAATTCGTAATGCTGTTATGAATAGAAACATAAGGTTACGGCATTAACGTAAACAGTGAAGGGGGGGGGGTGTAAAGGAGCTCACCTGGAGGCCATGAAGGGCGTCATGTCCAACTCTAATGGGAAAGACACATAGGTAGTGATCTTCCTGCGCAATTTGGCCGAATGCTCAAAGCGCTATTGCAGTGAGGACGAGCGGAAGCGGAAGCGGCTGAGTGATCAGGGTGTGGGGGACCGGGGGAATAACGAAACACAGTCTGTAAATGGTCTGCACCATAAGATCTACCACAACTCATTCTGTTCATTATGGTACCTTTAGACCTTAAAGTTATGCACTATGTCTGCCACATTTCGCCAACCGTAAGATTGGAGCACAAGAGGTTGTCCCTACTTTGAAAAAAAGGTGTTATTGACACTAATAGGAGGTGGGATGGGCGCCCAAATGATATTTTGTGGGTCCTAAGACATGTTGGGCGTGGGGGCCGTGAAAGTAGATTCAATGAGACGCTTCCCTTTTTTTCAAATAGTTAGTTTATTAAACGATAAAATACCGAGAGGGCGATGGCATTATTGTGAAAGAAATCACGGGACACGAGGTGTTTATTTGTTTTTCCATATAATCACTTTCCCGTGATTTATTCACAATAATACACAACCTGGAGTGTCTTATTACTTTTATAAAACCATATAATGAAAAAAAGGAATCAAATGTTGCTTCAGCATCTTGGTTCAGAGTCGAGTTGGGATGCAGTATGATGCTCAGCTGATTCACTCAAGTGGACACTTACAGACATCATCCTTACTTCCAATATTATTAATAACAACCTGGCGCATTGATACAAATGTGAAGCGGTCAGAGGTGTGCGTTATTGTTACTATTGTATTTTTTATTGTTATGTCACGGCTGGCAACCAGCTCAGATGAAATTATTCCTCTATTAGGGTCACCGGGTGGGGTGGGGGGGTGGGGGGGGGGTTCCCATGTGTCCATCCAGGGGAGAACATCTCGGACGCTGGGGCATATACACTCAGGCACAGGGGCGCCTCACTCACACAAACAACACTCTATATGGGGCAATTTTGGAGAACTCATTGCTCAATGACCTTGCTCCATTGTTTTTGAACTGAACTGGTGGAAGAAACCCGGAGAACCCGGAGGGAAAACCACAACGCGGACACGGGAGAATCATGGAAACTGCCAACCCAGAATGGGATTCCGAACGTGGAATCCCTAGTGGGGACGGGGATAAAGAAAACAAGTCGGTAAATGTCGGCACAATAAGAGCTCCACAACTCATTCTGTTCATTATGGTACCTTTAGACCTTTAAGTTATGCACAAGTCATGCACATTTGCCCCCGTAAATGGTAATAACGATCTTACTTTTAGATGAAAACATGCCACTATGGGCAGTTTCTTCATCGTCAACTGCTTAGTGGATTCTTGATAGCTATGACAACCCCCACATTTGATTTTGGCACTGCTGCCAAGATGCTCAGGCCGAGTAAACCTGCAAAGCAGGAGGGGTGGTGATGAGAGAGGAATAACACGAGATGCAAGAGGTGTCACAATCTATAATAACGACACCGTCATTTATTCAGGAGAAATCAGTGAAATGATCGCACCGACGCAGGCAGTCTGTGAGCGTGGTGGAGCCAGAAACATGACCTTCTCCATTAACCACAGCACCATCACCTCCTGGACTAAGTGGCCAGAACGGCGTGGAGGAGCCGGGCAGGTCAAGACTGATGTCCCAGAAGGGGTCTATAGTAGTGGAAACACCACTGCAGAATAAAACAGATAAGAATTAAAGGCCATTTGCACAAAATACTTTGAGCTAAGTGAGATTCACAGCCATTAAAACAAAACACGTTGCACAAAGTCTCAGCATATGATATTGGATCATTAAAATATTACCTTGTGTATAAGGTTCTCATCTCATTTTATGCCAAATACTAAAGGGAGAACGTTAGGCAGATACAAAGAAAGGTATAGAAAGTGGTGCTGAAATGCTGTTATTCCAGGGAGCCCCCGTGACTAAGTTCCCTGCAGTAACTGCCCCTTTTAATAATTATAATAATACATTTTATTTTTAGATGCCTTTCTTGGCACTCAAAGCAATCTAAAATAAACAAAGAAAATGAATCCATCCATTATCTTCTGCTTTATCCTCTATTAGGGTCGTGGGAGGTTCCCCATGCCCATCCAGGGGAGAACGTTTCGGGCGCTGGGCAGATACACCTAGGACAGGACGCCAATCCATCACTGGACACAAACTTACTCACATAGACACACACACACTATTTGGGGTAATTTGGAGATTTCAGTTGACCTGGATCCATGTTTTTGGACTGTGGGAGGAAACCGGAGAACCCGGAGGAAACCCGCGGGGACACAGGGAGAACATGGAAACTCCACCCAGATTAAGATTCGAACCGGGAATCCCTAGCGCTACTTGAATTCTTGAACACTTGAATTCTATAAAGCAGCTTAAAGACAATATACTATTTCACGATTGAAATAAATAGACGGGCGGCACGGTGGCTTGGTGGTTGGCATGTTCTCCTCTCAGCACTTGGGATTCCCGGTTCGAATCCCCATCTGGGTGGAGTTTCCATGTTCTCCCCGTGTCCGCATGGGTTTCCTCCAGGTTCTCCGGTTTCCTCCCACAGTCCAAAAACATGGATCAAGTCAATTGAGTTCTCCAAATTGCCCCATATAGAGTGTGTCTGTGAGTAAGTGTGTTCACAGTGATAGATTAGCGCCCTGTCCTGGGTCTATCTGCCCAGCGCCCGAAACGTTCTCCCCTGGATGGGCATGGGGAACCCCCCCACGACCCTAATAGAGGATAAAGCGGAAGATAATGAATGAATGAATGAATGAATGAATGAAAAATAAATAAACTTGAAGATTAAAAGATAAATGATGAGCTTACTGGCAAACTTGGCAGGTCACATCTGACTGAAGTCCACCAGTAAAGATTTGGTCAATGATACAGTTACAGTGATTTGGATTGTTGGCCTTCTTTCCGTTGTCATCGTCTGTTGAAAAAATAAATTAAAAAAGATTCTACAGATCAGATATTCAGCAAAGAAAAACGTGACTCATCTGATGCTCTAAGTGCGCGCATGCAGCCCATTACGGTCACTCCACTGTAATTTACCCCTGGGGTCAATAAAGTATTCTGATTCTGATGACGGAGCTGAAATGAAGACGCTTATTAACAACGGTTATAAAACGCATAGCTCTGGTCCTTAAATCTGATTGGCATTATTAACAATAATGCACACCCTTTACCACTTCACATTCCTATCAATGTGTAATATGCAATATATTATTTTCTCAATGTTTTTCATAAACTGCAGCTGTATTTGGCCACTAGATGGCAGTATTTGGTTGCTGTTTGAACAGGAACCACAGGAGCTGTTTAAATAGGAGAAATTCTGTTACTCAGTGTTCAGTGTTCACTTTAAAAACTGGACTAGATTACATAGCAGACTATTTAATTTGAATAAACACATTTATAAATCAAACCTTATATTTATAATTGTTTTATAAAAGCAATAAGGCACAGACATTGTGTATTGTTGTGAATAAATCGCAGGAAAAATCCCTTTCCAGTGATTTATTAATCTCTCGTGCATTAATATTTTATAAGAACACTGTTTGTGTGGTTACAATGCATGTAAGGTGTGAATAATTAATTTACAAACGAACTACTAAAACTTAATATAAGAAAAACTGTCAGGTTAAAACTTATATAATTATATTATAAATATTCCGTTTTTTAAAAATCAACTCTAGTTCTGGAATTGATTATTGATAATCCTCTAAATGCCTTTAAATTAATTATATTATAAATATTCATGGCCATGTGTGGCGTTGAGGTTAGCACGTTCGCCTCTCAGGGCTGGGGATCCAGGTTCGGATCCCAATCTGGGCGGAGTTTCCATGTTCCCCCGTGTCCCCTATAGATCTTCACCCTGTCCTTGGTGTTTCGGCCCAGCGCCCAAAACGTTCTCCCCTGGATGGACACCCCCTACAACCCTAGTAGATGATTAAGTGGAAGCTAATGAGACAAAACCAAAAAACAGCCAATTGTTTTTACTGTTGTGGATTTCATAAAACGGGACGGCACGGTGGCTTAGTGGTTGGCATGTTCTCCTCTCAGCACTAGGGATTTCCGGTTCGAATCCCAATCTGGGTGGAGTTTCCATGTTCTTCCCGTGTCCGCGTGGGTTTCCTCCGGGTTCTCCGGTTTCCTCCCACAGTCCAAAAACATGGATCAAGGTCAATTGAATTCTCCAAATTGCCCCATATAGAGTGTGTCTGTGTGAGTGAGTGTGTGCCCAGTGATGGATTGGCGCCCTGACCTGAGTGTACCCCCCCCCCCCCAACCCTAATAGAGGATAAAGCGGAAGATAATGAATGAATGAATGAAATGTATTGCATGTGTTTGTTAAAAATAATAATTTTTGATAAGGAGTTTTAGTTTTAGTCCTTTAATTAAAGATCAGATTAGTCCATTAATCGGAGTTTAATTTAACCCTTGTACTCATTTCGCCAACGGTGTGTGTATGTTTAGTAGGGCTGTATTCAACTACAGATTTTCGTAATCGAATCTGATTCGTCAGGTTTTCCCTATAGTCGACTGATAGTCGAATCAGTTAAAATTTCACCACAAGATGGCGCTATAAGCATAGTTTTTAAAAAAGTTTTTTTTTAAATATATTTTACTTGTTTTTCTAACAAAAGAAAACCTTTTTTGTTGTTTATCTTTTTTCTTTTTTTTCTAGAAATTAGGATGATTTTATTTGACAAAAGGCTATATATATAACGAAAACAAAGACATTTCATGTAAAAACTAATGCTTAGCAGCAGCCATGGGCGCCCCCATGTGGTCAATATGGTACATTCGACTATGAGGTTCATAGTCGACTACGGTTCTCCGAACCGAATCGTCGAATCAGCGAATATTGCAGCTCACCCCTAATGTTTAGTCTATATGATGCAAGAGGTTTATTACCTAATAAGACAATATTTTATATATTATATTATATATGAATGTTTTTAACAGCAGAACTTAATAAACGGGACTTTTAATACTTTTGGAGCTGCAGACAGTGATGTGTGTGCATAATGTGAGTGTGTTTGTACAGACCTTTGCAGTGACGGTGCAGGACATCCAGCGCAGCTATTAGGAACTCGTGGGCGTCCTGCTGCTCATACCCTGCCAGGTGCCGCGCGTGAGTCCAGACGAGGTGCAGTAGGCGAAAGGGGATGTGAGGTGAGCGATGGCCTGAGTAGAACTACATAAACACAAACGGTCACCATGTCTGCTGATGGAGTGAAGCTTACTTCTCTTTATCTGACACTGCACTCCATCTGAGACAACGGACGGATCCTGAATGACTCAAATTTACTCCAATGGAAAAAAAACAAAAAGGTACACAAAAAAACAACCAGCGCAGCAGGTTCTGACTCCAGATCAGAATCCAAAGCTTCTGAACTGAACATATATAATCAAGTAATTAGAAACATCCATCCATTATCTTCCACTTTATCCTATATTAGGGTCGCGGGGGGGTTCCCCATTCCCATACAGGGGAGAACGTTTCGGGCGCTGGGCAGATAATCTATTGCTGGACACACACTCACTCACATAGACATACTCTATATGGGGCAATTTGAAGAACTCAATTGACCTTGATCCATGTTTTTGGACTGTGGGAGGAAACCTAAGCCACTTTGCCGCCCCAATTAGGAACATTCACTCATTATCTCCCGCTTTATCCTCTATTAGGGTCGCGGTGGGGTTCCCCATGTCCATCCAGGGGAGAACGTTTCGGGCGGTGGGCAGATAGACCCAGGACAGGGCGCCAATCCATCGCTGGGCACACACTCACTCACACAGACACACTCTATATGGGGCAATTTGGAGAATTCAATTAACTTGATCCATGTTTTTGGACTGTGGGAGGAAACCGGAGAACCCGGAGGAAACCCACGAGGACACGGGGAGAACATGGAAACTCCACCCAGATGGGGATTCGAACCGGGAATCCCTAGCGCTGAGAGGAGAACATGCTAAACACTAAGCCACCGTGCCGATTACAAACATACTTTAGCAAATTCACTTTTTAAGAAAACTGTTGGGTGGCCAGTGGCACAGTGGCTTAGTGGTTGGCATGTTCTCCTCTCAGCGCTATGGATTCCCGGTTCGAATCCCAATCTGGGTGGAGTTTCCATGTTCTCCCCGTGTCCATGTTGGTTTCCTCCGGGTTCTCCGGTTTCCTCCCACAGTCCAAAAACCTGGATCAAGGTCAATTGAATTCTCCAAATTGCCCCATATAGAGTGTGTCTGTGTGAGTGAGTGTGCCCAGTGATGGATTGGCGCCCTGACCTGAGTGTATCTGCCCAGCGCCCGAAACGTTCTCCCCTGGATGGGCATGGGGAACCCCCTCGCGACCCTAATAGAGGATAAAGCGGAAGATGATGGATAGATGGATGTTGCGTGGCGTTGAGGTTAGCACGTTCGCCTCTCAGGGCTGGGGATCCAGGTTCGGATCCCAATCTGGGTGGAGTTTCCATGTTCCCCCGTGTCCCCTATAGATCGTCACCCTGTCCTTGGTGTTTCGGCCCAGCGCCCAAAACGTTCTCCCCTGGATGGACACCCCCTACAACCCTAGTAGATGATTAAGTGGAAGCTAATGAGACAAAACCAAAAAACAGCCAATTGTTTTTACTGTTGTGGATTTCATTAAACGGGGCGACACGGTGTCTTAGTGGTTTGGCATGTTCTCCATGGTTCGAATCCCAATCTGGGTGGAGTTTCCATGTTCTCCCCGTGTCCGCGTAGGTTTCCTCCGGGATCTCCGGTTTCCTCCCACAGTCCAAAAACATGGATCAAGTCAACTGAGTTCTCCAAATTGCCCCATAGAGCGTGTCTGTGTGAGTGAGTGTGTGCCCAGCAATGGATTGGCGCCCTGTCCTGGGTGTATCTGCCCAGCGCCTGAAACGTTCTCCCCTGGGTTGCCATGGGGAACCCCCTCCCCCCCCCATGACCCTAATAGAGGATAAAGCGAAAGATAATGAATGAATGGATTTCATAAAACGTCAGAATTTTTTTTTTTTTTTTCAAGGTTTAAGGGAACGTCAAGGTTTAATTTTTACATGCAGTAAAGATTTTGTATTCTCTTTTTTAAGAAACAATGTCCAAAAATGATCTTGTATTCCTACAACCTTTATTCTTCGTATGTTACGCACCTTACGATGGTATCTACGTACTATTTTATTCGTAAAGTTGTGTTGTCTTGTGAACCGGTAATGTCCTGTTATTTGACAATAAAGGAATCTTAGGTCATAAATGGAGTTGCTTTATAAAAGCAGCAGAGCTCAGACACCTACAGTTTAGCAGCATGATGGAAATCAGAGCTCCGAGATTGTAAATTCACAGATTCTAATACATAAATTATTGTTTCCACAGTAACGGTAACCGGCTGATGCCTTTTATAATCTGCCTATAAATAAAAATTGACCGTAAGATGTAGCTGTAATGCTTACGCAAGCGTCTGTTCGAAAGCACCAGCTACATATTGGTGTTTATTTGACATACCTGAAGTCATGAAGACTCTCTAATTAAAAGCCTAATTACGATTTGAAACGTCCCATTTAGACGCAAACTACCTGCTAAACGCAGCCGTGATTAGACGATTAGTCCGAGCAAACCCGTTAACGGTCTCCCATCTGGTACAGAACCACGCAGGCTCCCGCTGCAAACCCAGACACTCGGCCTCGCCATGACAACCAGACCTTCACAGCGAGCGTATTCCTCCAGCTCACCTCCTGAAAGAGCTGAGACATCTCACACACCAGACAGGAGTTCGCCTGCATCTCACACTTGTGTCGATCCGACAGGAAAAAGTCCCGCAGCAGAGGAGTGTGTGTGAGCGCCTGCACGATGCAGTTCATGAAGCATGTGTTTCCGAGGTTGATCAAACCTCGTAAACCTGCAGTGAACACACACATTTGACAAAAAATTAAGGTTACATAAATCAACAGATAAAATATTAAGAGTTACAGGAAAAAAAAAACGTTTATTTGCCTTTTTTTTTCTTTCTTTTTTTAAAATCCAGCCTTCAAATCACACAAACTGCACACAGTGTACTAAAAACATCTGGGTATCGGACACCCAGAGGATTTTGGAGTTTGTGACCAAGCAACCAGTGGTTTTCTGATACCCTGTTGGACCAAATATAATACATCCATCCATTATCTTCCGCTTTATCCTTTACTAGGGTCGCGCGGGCACTGGGCGTTTTGGGCACTGGGCAGTTACGCCCAGGACACACACTCACTCACACAAACACACTCTATATGGGGCAATTTGGACAATTCAATTGCCCTTGATCCATGTTTTTGGACTGTGGAAGGAAACCGGAGAAACCCACGCGGACACGGGGAGAACATGGAAACTCCACCCAGATGGAGATTCGAACCGGGAATCCATAGCGCTGAGAGGAGAACATGCTAACCACTAAGCCACCGTGCCGCCCCTGACCAAATATTATCCATCCATCCATTATCTCCCGCTTTATCCTCTATTAGGTTCGCGGGGGGGTTCCTCATGCCCATCCAGGGGAGAACGTTTCGGGCGCTGGGCAGATAGACCCAGGACAGGACGCCAATCTATCACTTTACCCACTCACTCACACACTCTATATGGGGCAATTCGGAGAACTCAATTGACTTGATCCATGTTTTTGGACAGTGAGAGGAAACCGGAAAACCCGGAGGAAACCCACGCGGACACGGGGAGAACATGGAAACTCCACCCAGATTGGGATTCGAACCGGGAATCGGTAATAACGGACCTGACTAATGACCCGCAGGTTACGGTGTAGTTAAATTAGACTACAACATTAATCCATCCTGTACCTTCTTTGGAGCAAAAGTCCTCTCATGCATGGCTTCAGAAGATCAAAGTGAAAGGTAAGCATCATAAAGTGAACCTTTACCTATGGTGCAGTTGGCAGTAATTTTTCTTCGCTTTGGATTGTGGCGTAGTAACTCCAGCTCTCGCTTCGTGGGCTCCCATGTTGAAAACTTTTCCCCGATACCTGCAGAAAAAACACAATCCGCCTCATAAACATCAAAAAGAAATCATACAAATGTGTTTACACCCTACTCTAGTGATGTCACACTATAGTATAGTGAAGTCACACTGTAATGCTGAAATTACCCTGTGGCATAGTGCTAATAATAGCATCATTACTGTGTTGCATAAGCACTTTAGTACAGAGTAACATAAGCACTATACTGCAGGGTAATATTAACATTACAGTGTGACATCAGCCCTATACCGCAGGGTAATATTAACATTACAGTGTGACATCAGCCCTATACCGCAGGGTAATATTAACATTACAGTGTGACATCAGCCCTATACTGCAGGGTAATATTAACATTACAGTGTGACATCAGCCCTATACCGCAGGGTAATATTAACATTACAGTGTGACATCAGCCCTATACTGCAGGGTAATATTAACATTACAGTGTGACATCAGCCCTATACCGCAGGGTAATATTAACATTACAGTGTGACATCAGCCCTATACTGCAGGGTAATATTAACATTACAGTGTGACATCAGCCCTATACTGCAGGGTAATATTAACATTACTGTGTGACATCAGCCCTATACTGCAGGGTAATATTAACATTACAGTGTGACATCAGCCCTATACCGCAGGTAATATTAACATTACAGTGTGACATCAGCCCTATACTGCAGGGTAATATTAACATTACAGTGTGACATCAGCCCTATACTGCAGGGTAATATTAACATTACTGTGTGACATCAGCCCTATACTGCAGGGTAATATTAACATTACAGTGTGACATCAGCCCTATACTGCAGGGTAATATTAACATTACTGTGTGACATCAGCCCTATACTGCAGGGTAATATTAACATTACAGTGTGACATCAGCACTATACTGCAGGGTAATATTAACATTACTGTGTGACATCAGCCCTATACTGCAGGGTAATATTAACATTACAGTGTGACATCAGCCCTATACTGCAGGGTAATATTAGATTTACTGTGTAATATCAGCACTATACCACAGGGTAATATTAACATTACAGTGTGACATCAGCCCTATACCGCAGGGTAATATTAACATTACAGTGTGACATCAGCCCTATACCGCAGGGTAATATTAACATTACAGTGTGACATCAGCCCTATACTGCAGGGTAATATTAACATTACAGTGTGACATCAGCCCTATACCGCAGGGTAATATTAACATTACAGTGTGACATCAGCCCTATACTGCAGGGTAATATTAACATTACAGTGTGACATCAGCCCTATACCGCAGGGTAATATTAACATTACAGTGTGACATCAGCCCTATACTGCAGGGTAATATTAACATTACTGTGTGACATCAGCCCTATACCGCAGGGTAATATTAACATTACAGTGTGACATCAGCCCTATACTGCAGGGTAATATTAACATTACAGTGTGACATCAGCCCTATACTGCAGGGTAATATTAACATTACTGTGTGACATCAGCCCTATACTGCAGGGTAATATTAACATTACAGTGTGACATCAGCCCTATACTGCAGGGTAATATTAACATTACTGTGTGACATCAGCCCTATACTGCAGGGTAATATTAACATTACAGTGTGACATCAGCACTATACTGCAGGGTAATATTAACATTACTGTGTGACATCAGCCCTATACTGCAGGGTAATATTAACATTACAGTGTGACATCAGCACTATACTGCAGGGTAATATTAGATTTACTGTGTAATATCAGCACTATACCACAGGGTATGCCATATTAGCAATACGGTGTGATATTACCAAGAAGTATAGTGCTGATGTCACCCAGTAGTATAGTGCTGATGTCACACTGTAGTACTAATATTACCCTGTAGTATAGTGCTGATGTCACACAGTAGTATAGCGCTGATGTCACACTGTAGTACTAATATTACCCTGTAGTATAGTGCTGATGTCACACAGTAGTATAGCGCTGATGTCACACTGTAGTACTAATATTACCCTGTAGTATAGTGCCGATGTCACACTGTAGTACTAATATTACCCTAAAGTATAGTGCTGATGTCACACTGTAGTCCTAACATTACCCTGTAGTATAGTGCTGAGGTCACACTGTAGAGCTAATATAACCCTGTAGTATAGTGCCGATGTCACACTGTAGTACTAATATAACCCTGTAGTATAGTGCTGAGGTCACACTGTAGTGCTAATATAACCCTGTAGTATAGTGATAATGCTAATATTACCCTGTAGTATAGTGCTGAGGTCACACTGTAGTACTAATATAACCCTGTAGTATAGTGCTGAGGTCACACTGTAGTGCTAATATAACCCTGTAGTATAGTGCTGAGGTCACACTGTAGTGCTAATATAACCCTGTAGTATAGTGCTGAGGTCACAATGTAGTGCTAATATTACCCTGCAGTATAGTGATAATGCTAATATTACCCTGTAGTATAGTACTGATGTCACACTGCAGTATAGTGCTGATGTCACACTGCAGTACTAATATTACCCTGTAGTATAGTGCTGAGGTCACACTGTAGTGCTAATATAACCCTGTAGTATAGTGCTGAGGTCACACTGTAGTGCTAATATAACCCTGTAGTATAGTGCTGATATCACACTGTAGTACTAATATTACCCTGTAGTATAGTGCTGAGGTCACACTGTAGTGCTAATATAACCCTGTAGTATAGTGCTGAGGTCACACTGTATTACTAATATTACCCTATAGTATAGTGCCGATGTCACACTGTAGTACTAACATTACCCTGTAGTATAGTGAGGTCACACTAGTGCTAATATAACCCTGTAGTATAGTGCTGAGGTCACACTGTAGTGTTAATATTACCCTGCAGTATAGTGATAATGCTAATATTACCCTGTAGTATAGTACTGATGTCACACTGCAGTATAGTACTGATGTCACACTGCAGTGCTAATAATACCCTGCAGTATAATGTTACTCTGAGGTGATTAATGGTACATTATAGCAGTGAAGTTAAAGGGTGCACATTACAAGAAACTCACACTTTAGTGCATGTAAAGGGAAATGTGTGGTATTTGGACCAAAACAATGACACACAGTGAATCAAGTCTTTAAGAAGCATGTGGTAACTTCACACAGTCTTCTATAGTTCAAAGTAAAGCGAGAATTTCCACCACTAACATATAACATAATAATATATAACACCCACCTTGAAGCTTCCAGGCCTTTCGCTGTTCTTCTTTGGCAATTTGCTCCAAGTCTTTATCGTATATGTAGTCTTGACAAACGAAGCAATATATTCCACCATATAATAAATCTATAGCTAAAGAGGGTGAGAGCAAAAGAGAGGGGTCACGTTACCTAATAGTTTTAAGTATTAGCAATATTATAAAAGATTGAGTATATTTGCCCTATTATTAAGTTTACAGTCACAGAATATAGTTTAGTATTTGTACAACTGCAAAACAAACTGGCTGACATCCATTCGTGAAAATATTAAACATCCATCCATCCATTATCTTGCGCTTAATCCTCTATTAGGGTCGTGGGGGGGTTCCCCATGCCCATCCAGGGGAGAACGTTTCGGGCGCCGGGCAGATACACCCAGGACAGGGCGCCAATCCATTGCTGGGCACACACTCACTCACACAGACACGCTCTATATGGGGCAATTTGGAGAACTCAATTGACTTGATCCATGTTTTTCGATTGTGGGAGGAAACCGGAGAACCCAGATGGGGATTTAAACTGAGAATTAAATTCCCTAACACTGAGAGGAGAACATGCTAACCACTAAGCCACCGTGCCGCCAATATTAAACATAACAAATTATTTAATTGTGATTACATAAATTATGTAATATTCATTCATCCATTATCTTCCACTTTATCCTATATTAGGGTTGCGGTGGGGTTCCCCATGCCCATCCAGGGGAGAACGTTTCGGGCGCTGGGCAGATACACCCAGGACAGGACGCCAACCTATCGCTGGGCTAATTATGTAATATATAGTACCAATTAATAGTTTTGACGCACTCTCTTCTTGCTTCAATATCTATGTCCTCCACTTATCATATAGATGGACTTTGTAGTTTTCCAATTCCAGACTGTAGTCCTTTGTAGTTCTTTGTTGTTGTTAGTCCCCTGTTGGTTCTCTGTTGGTCAGGAGCATCACAGAACAGGTATCATTTGGGTGGTGGATTGTTTATTGTCAGTTCTGCAGTGACACTGATGTGGTGAGGGGGTTTTAATGCACCCACCCAATAACCCCTGCTCTGTGGTGGTACTATTGGGGTTCTGATCATTCGAAGATATTATTTTATTGAGGACATTAATGGGGAGTCCACGGTAGTCCACAAACCCATTTGTTCATTTGCGCTCCATCGTAACAGGCTACACGGTTTTGATGAGCATCACTTACCTAGGTTGTGTCGTTTGCTTTTGGCATGCTCATGGATGTGTTTCTTAGAGAAGCACCCAAAGAAGACACAGTACAGGCAGGAGTGCAGTCGGTTCAGGTGGGCGCCACACAGGTGACACATGCATGACTTCGCCTGTTGGACAGAAAAACAGAATGTTCAGGACGAAGCTGAATAAAGCCTTTTATTTGTTTAATTAGCCATAAAACCTGCATTGCTTTTGTTATTCAGTATATTATAAATGGGGGGGGGGGGGGGGGGGGGGGGGGGGGGGTGGGGTGGGGGCGGGGGGGGGGGGGGGTGGGGGGGGGGGGGGGGGGGGGGGGGGGGGGGGGGTGGGGGGGGGGGGGGGGGGGGGTGGGGGGGGACTTTATCCTCTATTAGGGGGGGGGGGGGGGGGGGGGGGGGGGGGAGGGGGATGGGGGGGGGGGGGGGGGGGGGGGGGGGGGGGGGGGGGGGGGGGTTCCCATAGGGGGGGGGGCATGGGGGGGGGGGGGGGGGGTGGTTTCGGGGGGTGGGGGGGGGGGGGGGGGGGGGGGGGGAGGGGGGCCGGGGGGGGGGGGAGGGGGGGGGGGGGGGGGGGTGGGGGGGGGGGGGGGGGGGGGGGGGGGGGGGGGGGGGGGGGGGGTGGGGGGGGGGGGGGGGGGGGGGGGGGGAACGTTTCGGGGGGGGGGGGCGGGGGGGGGGGGGGGGGGAGGGGGGGGGGGGGGGGGGGGGGGGGGGGGGGGGGGGGGGGGGGGGGGGGGGGGGGGGGGGGGGGGGGGGGGGGGGGGGGGGGGGGGGGGGGGGGGGGGGGGGGGGGGGGGGGGGGGGGGGGCGGGGGGGGGTGGGGGGGGGGGGGGGGTGGGGGGGGCGGGGGGGGGGGGGTGGGGGGGGGGGGGGGGGGGGGGGGGGGGGGGGGGGGGGGGGGGGGGGGGGGAGGGGGGGGGGGAGGGGGGGGGGGGGGGGGGGGGGGGGGGGGGGGGGGGGGGGTGGGGGGGGGGGTTCCATGGACCAGGGGAGAACGTTTTCATCTAGATACACCAGGAACGGACTTCTTATTACTGACCAACACACTCCGTCACCATCTATATGGGGGCAATTTTTGGACAACTTCCTTGACCTTGATCCATGTTTTTGGACTGTTGGGAAGGAAACTGGAGAACCCGGAGGAAACCCACGCTGACGCACGGGGAGAGCATGGAAAACTCCACCCCGAGAATGGGGATTATCGAACCGGGAATCCAACAACGCTGAGGAGGAAGAACATGGCTAACCCTACTAAGAGCCATGTTACAGGTGTAATATAATTTATAAATTCTTTGTGCAGTCTAGAGCTCTAGTTTCTATACAAGATATTACCTTATGGGGCACGGTGGCTTATCTGGGTGGAGTTTCCATGTTCTCCCCGTGTCCACGTGGGTTTCCTCCGGGTTCTCCGGTTTCCTCCCACAATCCAAAAACATGCATCCAGGTCAATGGAATTCTCCAAATTGCCCCATATAGAGTGTGTCTGTGTGAGTGAGTGTGTGCCCAGCGATGGATTGGCGCCCTGTCCTGGGTGTATCTGCCCAGCGCCCGAAGCGTTCTCCCCTGGATGGGCATGGGGAACTCCCCCGCGACCCTAGTAGAGGATAAAGTGGAAGATAATGGATGGATATTTGATTTGGGGTGGCACGGTGGCTTAGTGGTTAGCATGTTCTCCTCTCAGAACTAGGGATTCCCGGTTCGAAGCCCAATCTGGGTGGAGTTTCCATGTTCTCCCCGTGTCCATGTGGGTTTCCTCCGGGTTCTCCGGTTTGCTCCCACAGTCCAAAAACATGGATCCAGGTCAATGGAATTCTCCAAATTGCCCCATATAGAGTGTGAATGTGTGAGTAAGTATGTGCCCAGCGAAATATTGGCGCCCTGTCCTGGGTGTATCTGCCCAGCGACCAAAACGTTCTCCCCTGGATGGGCATGGGGAACCCCACCGCGACCCTAATAGAGGATAAAGCAGAAGATAATGGATGGATGGATATTACCTTATGCATCTACAGTACCAGCAGCTGCACAGTAATGGTCATCCTTTAATCCATCATCACTGCCCACAGGATGCTGCATTTCAGTGTTTAAAAACGTGTGGTGTTTAAAAACTTCAGCAGAACTACATGTGTACCACCACCATCCCCACACCCCAGGGTGTTAGCTCAGTGGTTATGGTGTTAAACTAGCAATTCAAGGGTTGTGGGTTCAACTCACAAGGACCTTATCCCTCATTGATCCAGGGATGCTGTACATAACCCCCTGTGTTCTGACCACAACCCATACCTGCAAGTTGTAATGAATAAAACCTTTGCTGAATGACCAAATGTAATGTACCACATCAGTGTCAACACCGTGGTCCTGAGCACAGTACTCTACAGAACAGTGGAACAGCAGAACATTGTAAACCCGTGTACATTTATAAGGAAATATAAATATTAAATATAAATAAAATAACGGCAGCACGGTGGCTTAGTGGTCAGCACGTTCGCCTCTCAGCGCTAGGGATTCCCGGTTTGAATCCCCATCTGGGTTTAGTTTCCCATGTTCCATCCATGCTCTCCCCACCTCATCTCATCTCCTCCCCGTGGTCCGCCATGGGTTTCCTCCGGGTTTTCCCGGTTTCCCTCCCACAGTCCAAAAAACATGGATCAAGTCAACTGAGTTCTCCAAATTGCCTAAATGTAGATGTGTGTCTGTGTGAGTGAGTGTTGTGCCCAGCGATAGATTGTGGCGCCCGAGTCCTGGGTGTATCTGCCCAGCGCCAACAAAACGTTTTCTCCCCCTGGAGTGGGCATGGGGAACACCCCCCCCACGACCCTAATATAGGATAAAGCAGAAGATAATGGATGGATAATGTAGAGGGCAGCATGGCGGCTTAAGGAGTGAAGTTAGCATGTTAGCATCCTCTCTCGCAAGCGCTAGGGGATTCCCATTTTCGAATTCCCATCTGGGTGGGAGTTTCCATGTTGTTCATTCATTATCTTCCGCTTTATCCTCTACTAAGGGTCACAGTGGGGTTCTGCCCATACGCCCATCCAGGGGAGTAACGTTTCGGGCCGCTGGGGCGCATGGACCAGACATACACCCAGGACAGGACGCCACAAATCTATCACTGGCACACACTCGTCACTGCACTCACCAACAGACACAACTCTATAGGGGCAATTTAGGAGAACTCAATTGACCACTTGATCCCCAGTTTTCCACGTGGACTGTGGGTGGAAAACCGGGAGACACCCGGAGGAAACCCACGCGGACACGGGGAGAACATGGAAACTCCACCCAGATGGCGATTCGAACCGGGAATCCCTAGCGCTGAGAGGAGAACATGCTGACCACTAAGCCACCGTGCCGCCCTTAACCGAACCAAACCTGACATACCGCTATACCGTTACAGCATGCCTAATTAACTAATAGTGTTCTAAAACATTTACATACTCCACCGGTTCATTACAGGTACCACAGGTGTATCCCTGGTACCCCTTAGCACTCATACGCGCTCCTTACATCGCACGGAACGTTGTCCCGATGGTATACACACACACACACCACCCGGTCCACACTTCTCCCCGAAAAAGCCTAAGATCCTAAACGAAGCTGACTCCACGTCAACATCTGTGCCCATTAGCGGCCAACCCAGAAGCCTGCAACCTGCTGATCACTGGCAGGACGTCAAAAACGGGGACGGTGAGGGGAACATGGTCTAAGACAGGAGTTGCAGGGAACGCGGGAAGGCCATTTTCATCCGAACGGGGGTTCGAGCTGTGGATGTGCAACCTCTCCAGTCCAGGAGGTGCAGAGGAGGCCGTGAGCATGGTGTGGATGTGGATGTGGATGTGGGCTGCTGGTGTGCGCAAGGTGCGAATGACCAGACTGCAGCAGAGTGCTAAGCAGCTACCTTGATCCCTCACACACACACACACACACACAGAGAGGCGATGGTGGGCGTTGTTCCAGCCGAAGCCCCTCACACACACGACTGAACTACAGCGGACTGCGGCATGCAGGACAAGAGATGCCCACCAGCGTGGGCTTCGACCTGGAGACAACCCCCCACGGTCCGTGGGAGACAGGCTCATGTGTGGTGTGGTGTGGTGTCCCCCGTGTCTCCCTCCTCCCCCCCACCCACGGTCCATGGGAGACAGGCTTGTGTGTGGTGTGGTGTCCCCCCACAGGTCTCATGTGTGTGGTGTGGTGTCCCCCCACCCCCCACGGTCCCTCGTGTGGTGTCCCCCCACCCCCCACGGTCCGTGGGAGACAGGCTCATGTGTGGTGTCCCCCGTGTCCCCCACCCCAAGGTCCGTGGGAGACAGGCTCGTGTGTGGTGTGGTGTCCCCCGTCCCCCCAAGGTCCGTGGGAGACAGGCTCATGTGTGGTGTGGCTGTGGGAGACAGGCTGTGGTGTCCCCCTCATCCCCCCCAAGGTCCATGGGAGACAGGCTGTGGTGTCCCCCTCATCCCCCCAAGGTCCATGGGAGACAGGCTCGTGTGTGGTGTCCCCGTGTCTCCCCCCCCCCCCGTGGGAGACAGGCTCGTGTGTGGTGTCCCCGTGTCTCCCCCCCCCCGTGGGAGACAGGCTCGTGTGTGGTGTGGTGTCCCCCGTGTCTCCCTCGTCCCCCCAAGGTCCATGGGAGACAGGCTGTGGTGTCCCCCTCATCCCCCCAAGGTCCATGGGAGACAGGCTGTGGTGTCCCCCTCATCCCCCCAAGGTCCATGGGAGACAGGCTCGTGTGTGGTGTCCCCGTGTCCCCGTGTCTCCCCCCCCCCCGTGGGAGACAGGCTCGTGTGTGGTGTCCCCGTGTCTCCCCCCCCCCCCCCCCGTGGGAGACAGGCTCGTGTGTGGTGTCCCCCGTGTCTCCCCCCCCCCCCCCCCGTGGGAGACAGGCTCGTGTGTGATGTGAGGTGGTGTGTGTCCCCCGTGTCTCCCTCGTCCCCCCCACCCCCCACGGTCCGTGGGAGACAGGCTTGTGTGTGGTGTGGTGTCCCCCCACCCCCCACGGTCCGTGGGAGACAGGCTCGTGTGTGGTGTGGTGTCGTGTCTCCCTCGTCCCCCCCAACCCCCCCAAGGTCCGTGGGAGACAGGCTCGTGTGTGGTGTCCCCGTGTCCCCCCCCCCCCCCCCCCCCCCCCCGGTGGGAGACAGGCTCGTGTGTGGTGTGAGGTGGTGTAGTGTCCCCTGTGTCTCCCTCGTCCCCCCCACCCCCCAACAACCAACCCACCCACCCACCCACCCCACGCCGGATGCATCCCATAGTGGTTCGAATCGAATGCTTGTGTGTGTGTGTGTGTGTGTGTGTGTGTGTGTGTGTGTGTGTGTGTGTGTGTGTGTGATGTGCTTGCGACCGTGTGCAGGGCGGAACAGCCGAGACGTCGTGAGGCGGACTGCGGCGTGAGGTTCGAATCCGGCTCGTGATTCTCGGCTTTTACCTTTCGACTCCTGGTCTCGGCGGTGCCGCTCCACACAAAGCACTGGTAGATGAGGCGCACATTTTGCTTCCAGTTGTCCACTTTGTAGCCGTTCACATGGGAGCAGCCGGCGGGACACATGACAGACCGCACATCGAGCCCGCGGCGTGCCGAGAGAGGAAGCGCAGCCCGAGCGGAATTCAACGTTAACTCGAGCGCGACGCGACTAGCAGGCCAACCGTCCACAGCGCCTCCCCGAGCGACACGGAGCCACCGAGCTTCCCGCAAGGTCCAGCGTCGAAAGCGGACATCTGCCAGGCGGGGGCTTGGCTTTGTTGTTGGTTCTTTTTTGTTGTTGTTGTTGCTTTTTCACATTAGGCTCGGCTGCGGGGGAGCGCACCGCGCTGGGCGGCCGGGCTCGGTAACGCGGTACCGCGGACTTCCACTTCCACTGAACCGCTCTCACGCTCGGCGGCGGCGGCGGCGGCAGCAGCGGCGGCTAAGACCGACTCAGACGCTACACCATGAGCTCGCCCGGGCCCGCCCGCGTCCCCGGCGGATTGGCGGACGCGCGGGGACGGCGGCACGCCATTGGCCGGGCCGCGCGGCACTTTCGAGGGGAGCGACGCCCGTAAGTTGGGGGACCGCGCTGTGATTGGTGAAGCGGCACGTCTGCCGGGCGAGGCGAGCCAATCCGAGGAGGCGCGATGGGTTTTCCGTTCAGGACAGAGATTTGAAAGCACGTAGAAGGCATTCATCCATTAGCTTCCGCTTTATCCTCTATCAGGTTCTCCATGCCCATCCAGGGGAGAACGTTATGGGGGCGGGGCAGATACACCCAGGACAGGACGCCGATCCATCGCTGGGCACACACTCACTCACACAGACACACTCTATATCCATGATCCATGTTTTTGGACTGTGGGAGGAAACCGGAGAACCCCGAGGAAACCCACGGGGACACGGGGAGAACATGGAAACTCCACCCAGATGGGGATTCAAACCGGGAATCCCTAGCGCCGAGAGGAGAACATGCTAAACCACTAAGTCACCGTGTAGCCCTCATACGTAGAATCCATCCATCCATTATCTTCCGCTTTATCCTCTATCAGGGTCGCGGGGGGGTTCCCCATGCCCATGCAGGGGAGAACGTTTCGGGCGCTAGGCAGATAGACCCAGGACAGGGCGCCAATCTATCGCTGGGCACACACTCACTCAAACAGACACACTCTATATGGGGCAATTTGGAGAATTCAATTGACTTGATCCATGTTTATGGTCTGTGGGATGAAACCGGAGAACCCGGAGGAAACCCAAGGACACGGGGAGAACATGGAAACTCCACCCAGATGGGGATTCGAACCGGGAATCCCTAGCGCTGAGATGCGAACATGCTAACCACTAAGCCACCGTGTGGCCCTCGTACATAGAATCCATCCATCCATTATCTTCCGTTTTATCCTCTATTTGGGTCGCGGGTGGGGTGGTTCTCTATGCCCATCCAGGGGAGAACGTTTTGGGCGCTGGGCAGATACACCCAGGACAGGGCGCCAATCTATCGCTGGGCACACACTCACTCACACAAACACACTCTATATGGGGCAATTTGGAGAATTCAATTGACTTGATCCATGTTTTTGGACTGTGGGAGGAAACCGGAGAACCCGGAGGAAACCCACAAGGACACAGGGAGAACATGGAAACTCCACCCAGATGGGGATTCGAACCGGGAATCCCTAGCGCTGAGAGGAGAACATGCCAAACACTAAGCCACCATGTGGCCCTCCATCCATTCTTTATCTTTTACGTTTTTACGTTTTATCCTCTATTTGGGTCGCGGGTGGTGTGGGGGGGGTTCCCAAATTGCCTCTGTATAGTGTGTGTGGGGCGGCATGGTAGCTTAGAGGTTAGCACATTCTCCTCTCAGCACTAGGGATCCAATCAATCTGGGTGGAGTTTCCATGTTCTCCCCGTGTCTGCATGGGTTTCCTCCGGGTTCTCCGCTTTCCTCCCACAGTCCAAAAACATGGATCAATTCAATTGAGCTCTCCAAATTGCCCCATATAGAGTGTGTCTGTGTAAGTGAGTGTGTGCCCAGCGATAGATTGGCGTCCTGTCCTGGGTGTATCTGCCCAGCGCCCGAAACGTTCTCCCCTGGATGGGCATGGGGAACCCCACCGCGACCCTAATAGAGGATAAAGCGGGAGATAATGAATGAATGAATCAATGACATTAAGCAGGCGACATGGAATCTTAGTGGTTGGCATGTTCTCCTTTGAGCACTAGGGATTCCCGGTTCGAATCCCAATCTGGGTGGAGTTTCCATGTTCTCCCCGTGTCCGTGTGGGTTTCCTCCGGGTTCTGCGGTTTCCTCCCACAGTCCAAAAACATGGATCAAGGTCAATTGAATTCTCCAAATTGCCCCATATAGAGTGTGTCTGTGTGTATGAGTATGTGCCCAGCGATACATTGGCACCCTGTCCTGTGTGTATCTGCCCAGCGCCCAAAACGTTCTCCCTTGGATGGGCATAGGGAAACCCCCCCCCCCCCCCCGCGACCCTAATAGAGGATAAAGTGGAAGATAATGGATGGATGGATTATGCTTCCACCTGATGAACATGTGCGCCATTTGTAACCGGTAACAGCACATGCTGCAGGAAGACAGAACGTCCACGGTCCACAGAACGGGACAACACGTCATTAACACCAGCCAGCATTGTATTTTAAATGTATGTTTTAAATACAGTTTTAATAAAGTCTGCCCCTGAACTTACGAAATCTGGTTTGGCATGTTCTCCTCTCAGCGCCATGGATTCCCGGTTCGAATCCCCATCTGGGTGGAGTTTCCATGTTCTCCCCGTGTCGGCGTAGGTTTCCTCTAGGTTCTCCGGTTTCCTCCCACAGTCCAAAAATATGGATCAAGTCAATTGAGTTCTCCAAATTGCCCCATATAGGGTGTGTCTGTGTGAGTGAGTGTGTGTCCAGCGATAGATTGGCGTCCTGTCCTGGGCGTATCCGCCCAGCGCCAGAAACGTTCTCCCCTGGATGGCCATGGGGAACCCCCCCACCCCACCCAACTTGCTACCCAAATAGAGGATAAAACGGAAGATAATGGATGGATGGATTCTATGTACGAATGAGAGTGTGTGTCCAGCGATAGATTGGCGTCCTGTCCTGGGTGTATCTGCCCAGCGCCCGTGTCCGCGTGGGTTTCCTCCGGGTTCTCCGGTTTCCTCCCACAGTCCAAAAACATGGATCAAGTCAATTGAGTTCTCCAAATTGCCCCATATAGAGTGTGTTTGTGTGAGTGAGTGTGTGCCCAACGATGGATTGGCGTCCTGTCCTGGGTGTATCTGCCCAGCGCCTGAAACGTTCTCCTCTGGATGGGCATGGGGAACCCCCCCCCCCCCCGACCCTAATAGAGGATAAAGCGGAAGATAATGGATGAATGAATGATGAAACTCTACCAACTGGAAAACTATATGTGAGTCCATTAGGGGGCGTCCTGCAGGACCGCCAATCCAATTAATATCCAGGTTCCATCCAGTATTCATCAGCAGAGCCATGGATGAAGATCTGACTACACCTCCAGGACGCCGGTCACACCGTTCCTCATTCGTTGCCCCCCCCTCCCGTTACCCTCATGCTTCAAATCTAATACTTGTGAAGTTGAGGGATTGAAGGAGACACCAGCTTTACATTTTTGAATGATAACAAACACACATCAGCTGTTCTTTCAGCCAATGGGGATTAAGCACTGCTGTCATTTCAGAGGTCTCTCAGTGTCTCCGCACATGGAAGGCAACGGCAGCACCTGGCTCTGGAGAACCACAGCTGTCTCACACGTGTTAGCTTACAGAAGCGCATGTCATTGTGATGCGCTGACATTAACAGAACCTCACTCGTACGGTTCCAGGCCAGGTGGCCATCGTTCTGCCCGGCGTCACATCAAGTCCAACAAGCTTATTAACATTTACGTTGTTGGTTAAGTGAAGCAGGACATGCTTTAATTAAGTAAACAGCTGGACCCCTTAGAGCCTGTTTTAATTCATCCCAAAAGATACATTCATTCATTCATTATCTCCCGCTTTATCCTCTATTAGGGTCGCGGTGGGGTTCCCCATGCCCATCCAGGGGAGAATGTTTCGGGCGCTGGGCAGATACACCCAGGACAGGACACCAATCCATCGCTGGACACACACTCACTCACACAGACACACTCTATATGGGGCAATTTGGAGAATTCAATTGACTTGATCCATGTTTTTGGACTGTGGGAGGAAAGCGGAGAACCCAGAGGAAACCCACGCGGACACGGGGAGAACATGGAAACTCCACCCAGATGGGGATGCCGCCCGAAAAGATACAACACTTAATAATCGGATTTTGAGATCTTCATTTTGAACCTGGATTTCTTTTGGACTCGTGACTTTGCTTCACATATATATCCTTCCACTTTAGGGCGGCATGGTGGCTTAGTGTTTGCATGTTCTCCTCTCAGCGCTAAGGATTTCCGGTTCCAATCCCAATCTGGGTGGAGTTTCCATGTTCTCCCTGTGTCTGCGTGGGTTTCCTCCGGGTTCTCCGGTTTCCTCCCACAGTCCAAAAACATGGATCAAGTCAATTGAGTTCTCCAAATTGCCCCATATAGAGTGTGATTGTTTGTGTGAGTGAATGTGTGTCCAGCGATAGATTGGCGTCCTGTCCTGGGTGTATCTGCCCAGCGCCTGAAACGTTCTCCCCTGGATGGGCATGGGGAACCCCACCGCAACCCTAATAGAGGATAAAGCGGAAGATAATGGATGGATGGATGGATAATAAAAAATACCCAAAGAGACCAGCAGAGGGCGCAACTGTATCACCACTTAATGGGCAATTCTCTTGTGGAGGATTAATTTAATGGATGGATTTAATATAACCATTTCTCTTCATTCATTCATTCATTCATTCATTCATTCATTATCTTCCGCTTTATCCTCTATTAGGGTCGCGGTGGGGTTCCCCATGCCCATCCAGGGGAGAACGTTTCCGATGCTGGGCAGATACACCCAGGACAGGACGCCAATCTATCGCTGGGCACACACTCACTCACACAGACACACTCTATATGGGGCAATTTGAAGAACACAATTGACTTGATCCATGTTTTTGGACTGTGGGAGGAAACTGGAGAACCCGGAGGAAACCCACGCGGACACGGGGAGAACATGGAAACTCCACCCTGATTGGGATTCGACCCGGGAATCCCTAGCGCTGAGAGGAGAACATGCCAACCACTAAGCCACCGTGCCACCCAACCGCATCATCAGACAGACATTCATCCATTATCTTCCACTTTATCCTCTATTAGGGTCGCGGGGGGGGTTCCCCATGGCCATCCAGGGGAGAACGTTTCGGGCGCTGGGCAGACACACCCAGGACAGGACGCCAATCTATCGCTGGACACACACTCACTCACACAGACACACTCTATATGGGGCAATTTGGAGAATTCAATTGACCTTGAGCCATGTTTTTGCACTGTGGGAGGAAACCGGAGAACCCGGAGGAAACCCATGCGGACATATTTTAAAACTCTTTCATATGGAGTGTTTTCTGCTCTTGTTATGATTCAACATGATTTTATGTGCGTTTTGCTTTTTGGCCACAAGAGGGCAAACTAACCTAAACTCGAAATACTGGACTACTGAAAATGCCCTAAAATGAGCTTATAATGTAGCGTTTCAAGGCATTAAAATTGTCCAAAGCTGTGAACATTGTTAAAGGTGCAAAATGAGATGGTGAAGAGTGACGCAACCAAATAAGTATGTGACGTCATAAAAGGATCTTGTAGGTTTAATGTTTCGATGTCTCAATGTGTAAACATACAGAGTGCAGAGTGACTTATGACGTCAGACGCTCACGTAAAAAAAAGAACTATTACCAAAAATATTCATAACATTTAAAAGAAAAGTCTGTCTGATGCTGCGGGTGGGTGGCATGGTGGCTTAGTGGTTTAGCATGTTCTCCTCTCAGCGCTAGGGATTCCCGGTTCGAATCCCCATCTGGGTGGAGTTTCCTGAGTCAACTGAGTTCTCCAAATTGCCCCATATAGAGTGTGTATGTGTGCATGGCTGTGTAAGTGAGTGTGCCCAGCGAAAGATTGCCCCCCTGTCCTGGGTGTATCTGCCCAGTGCCCAAAACGTTCTCCCCTGGATGGGCATGGGGAACCCCCCCGCGACCCTAATAGAGGATAAAGCGGAAGACAATGGATGGATGTCTGTCTGATGATGCGGGTGGGTGGCACGGTGGCTTAGTGGTTGGCATGTTCTCCTGTTCTCCTCTCAGCACTAGGGATTCCCGGTTCGAATACCCATCTGGGTGTATCTGCCCAGCGCCCAAAACGTTCTCCCCTGGATGGCCATGGGGAACCCCCCCACCCCACCTAACTCGCAACACAAATAGAGGATAAAACGGAAGATAATGGATGGATGGATTCTACGTAGAGGGCCACACTGTTGCTTAGTGTTTGGCATGTTCTCCTCTCAGCGCTAGGGATTCCCGGTTCGAATCCCCATCTGGGTGGAGTTTCCATGTTCTCCCCGTGTCCGCGTGGGTTTCCTCCGGGTTCTCCGGTTTCCTCCTACAGTCCAAAAACATGGATCAAGTCAATTGAATTCTCCAAATTGCCCCATATAGAGTGATTGGTGCCCTGTCCTGGGTCTATCTGCCCAGCGCCCGAAACGTTCTCCCCTGGATGGGCATGGGGAACCCCCCCCCGCGACCCTAATAGAGGATAAAGCAGGAGATAATGGATGGATGTATGATGCTGCAGGTCAGAGGAGAAGTGTGTAACAGCGGTTTGTCATGGCGGTCAGCACTGCATGACCAGATCAGTGCAGAATTCTCACCAGAACTCAAATGAACCCGAACACTTTTGAGGGAAAATGATCAAAGAGAAGGTGTTTTTATTTTTGAAATATTAATTAAATAAAACAAGAAAAAAAGGTAGAAAGGGCACTTTTCTCATCCAGGGCAAAAGGGCAGATGCTTAATATCATCCATCCATTATCTTCTGCTTTATCCTCTATTAGGGTCATGGTGGGGTTCCCCATGCCAATCCAGGGGAGAACGTCTCGGGCGCTGGGCAGATACACCCAGGACAAGACGCCAATCCATCGCTGGGCACACACTCACTCACACAGACACACTCTATATGGGGCAATTTGGAGAACTCAATTGACTTGATCCATGTTTTTGGACTGTGGGAGGAAACCGGAGAACCAGGAGGAAACCCACATGGACACGAGGAGAACATGGAAACTCCACGCAGATGGGGATTCGAACCAGGAATCCCTAGTGCTGAGAGGAGAACATGCCAACCACTAAGTCTTCTGTGCCATCCCATCCATTTATTAACTTCCGCTTTATCCTCTACTAGGGTCGCAGGGGGTTCCCCATGCCCATTCAGGGGAGAACGTTTTGGGCGCTGGGCAGATACACCCAGGACAGGGCGCCAATCTATCGCTGGGCACACACTCACTCACACACACACACTCTATATGGGGCAATTTGGAGAACTCGATTGACTTGATCCATGTTTTTGGACTATGGGAGGAAACCAGAGAACCCAGAGGAAACCCACACGGACACGGGGAGAACATGGAAACTCCTCCCAGATTGGGATTCGAACCTGGATCCCCTGCCCTGAGAGGTAACCATGCCAACCACTAAGCCTCTGTGCCGCCCCAGAATGCATATATTCTCAAAAATAAAAGTCAATAGAATATATTTCCAAAATTCCTAAGGATTATTAAAATGGGAGACAAGCCTTTCAGTTCCTTTTGGTCAGCAGGGGTCTTGACCTTGGACGCTACCATGGATACCATTTTTGCTTAGTCTCTTTCCTATTGGTGAGTCTTAAACCTTGACCCTAACTGAGGCAAGTGAGGCCTGCAGTGCTTTGAATGTTGTTCTTGGTTCTGTTGTTAGCCCCTGGATGAGTCAGTGATGTGCTCTTGGATTCATTTTTGTAGGCCAGCCACTCCTGAGAAGGTTCACCCCTTTCCATGTTGTCTCCACTTGGGAATAATAGCCCCCCCCCCCCCCCCCCGAACTCTGATACCCTTAAAAATACTTCAGAAGTCACATAATTAGTGAATATAATCACCTGTGGATAATTACAGCTGTTCTGTAAGGGCTTCGGGGGTTTGCTCGAGAACATTGGTCATCAAACAGCATGATATCATGAAAACCAAGGAACACACCCAAAAGGTCAGGGATGAGGTTTTGGAGAAGTATAAAGCAGGGTTAGGTTCTAAAATAATTTCCCAAGCTATGAAGACCTAATGGCGGCACGATGGCTTAGTGGTTGGCATGTTCTTCTCTCAGCGCTAGGGATTCCCTGGTCGAATCCCCATCTGGGTGGAGTTCCCATGTTCTCCCCGTGTCCGCGTGGGTTTCCTCCGGGTTCTCCGGTTCCCTCCCACAGTCCAAAAACATGGATCAAGTCAATTGGGTTCTCCAAATTTCCCCATATAGAGTGTGAGTGTGTGTGTGAGTAAGTGTGTCTCCAGTGATAGATTGGCGCTCTGTCCTGGGTGCATCTGCCCAGCGCCCGAAACGTTCTCCCCTGGATGGGCATGGGGAACCATCCCCCCCATGACCCTAGTAGAGGATAAAGCGGAAGATAATGGATGGATAATAATGGATGGTACGTTGGTGTAGTTGTTAGCATGTTCGCCTCTCAGTGCTGGGGATCCAGGTTTGAATCTCGAACTGGGTGGCGTTTCCATGTTCTCCCTGTGGGCTTGTTTTCCAGGTTTTCCAGTTTCCTACCGCAGTCCAAGAACATTCAAGGTGAATTGGCTGCTCTAAATTGCCCCTATCTTTATTGCCCCTATATACTGTGTGTGTGTCTGTGTGAATGAGTGTGTGCCCAGTGATAGATTGGCGTCCTGTCCTGGGTGTATCTGTCCAGCGCCCGAAACGTTCTCCCCTGGATGGGCATGGGGAACCCCCCCCGACCCTAATAGAGGATAAAGCGGGAGATAATGGATAGATGAAGATCTTAAGGAGCAGTGTCCACGCCATCATTTGAAATGGAAGAAGAATGCCGTTCCAGGGAGCCCTCTCAACTAGGTAGAGTGCAGTATCTGCCCCTTTTAGTTCTGCTGCTCTAGTACGTTTTGCCGGGGTCACATGATGCACTGTGTCAATCAAACTCTGGTTATTACTTAAATGCTAAATGTTTTATTTGCTCTAACTGCTTTTCTTGTTTGTTTCTTTTGAGGCGTTCCCAATTTCCTGGAGGTGTCATCAGATCTTCATCCATGGTTCTGCCAAAGCAATTACAGGATGGAACCTGATTTCTATTGGACTAATTAAATACGGGTCACGGGCGGCACGGTGGCTTAGTGGTTATCACGTTCTCCTCTCAGCGCTAGGGATTCCCAGTTCGAATCCCCATCTGGGTGGAGTTTCCATGTTCTCCCCGTGTCCGCGTGGGTTTCCTCCGGGTTCTCCGGTTTCCTCCCACAGTCCAAAAACATGGATCGAGTCAATTGAATTCTCCAAATTGCCCCATATAGAGTGTGTTTGTGTGAGTGAGTGTGTGTCCAGTGATAGATAGGCATCCTGTCCTGGGTGTATCTGCCCAGCGCCCGAAACGTTCTCCCCTGGATGGGCATGGGGAACCCCCCCCCCTCCCCGCACGACCCTAATAGAGGATAAAGGCGGAAGATAACGAATGAATGAATGAATGGCAGTCCTGCAGGACGCCCTCTAATGGACTTATATAGTTTTCAATTGTAAAATATGGGTCACCTGACCACCACACAATCTGTGTGCCCGGCCGCTCAAGGAGGATGGGTCCCCCACTGAGTTTTGGTCCTCACAAGGTTTCTTCCTTAAAATATCAACATAACAGGGAGTTTTTTCTTGCCACTGTCACTTCGGCTTGCTCTTTGGGGGTTTAAAGGCTTATAACACTGTAAAGCTGCTTTGTGACGTTGTACTGTTGTAAAAAGTGCTCTATAAATAAATTACTTGAACTATGGCAATAAGCATTTTGTAAAAGCAAGCCATAAAAAGCCCCATTTGCCCCATTTGCCACAAGTGCTCCGGTCAGATGAGGCCAAAGTTGGCCTAAAAGTGTGGCTAAATACGAGCATTAACCTGAATACATCATCCATATCACTTAAACATGATTGTGGCATCATCGTGATGTGGGAATGTTTTTTTTCCATGCCCATGCATTTCCCTATGCCCATACAGGGGGCGCTTTCCCATGCGCATCCAGAGGAGAGAAATTCAGACACTAGGCAGATACACCCAGGACAGGGCACCAATCCATCTCTGGACAGACACTTACTCATACAAACACACATTACAAAGGCGCAATTTATATAGGGGCAATTTATAGCAACCAATTCACCCTGAATCCATGTTTTTGGACTGTAGAACCGTAAAACTGTCGAAACTGAAGGAAACCCACATTGACACGGTAAGAACATGGACACTCCACCCAGATCAGGATTCAAACCTGGATGCCTTGTGCCGAGGAGCGGATGTGCTAACCACTACGCCACCATGCTGCGATAAGGATAATTGTTTTTATATATACACTATACAACAATGCAACATCACATTGCTATTGTTCCAAAATACATTACGACATTTCTGTTATTTAATGTGTATTTCAGTACATTTCTGAATTAATGCCAACATTATTAAGAAGTCATTACAAGTCTATACCATAGGACCGCTCTCCTAAGTCTATACCATAGGACCGCTCTCCGTTTGTGTCTCAAATGCTTCGACTTGACATGAAAGCCAGCACATTTCTAATAAACCTTATAAATATTTACACAAAATCTTTACCCTTAAATAAAGTGTTAGCAGGCACTGACAATTTATATAGGGGCAATTTATAGCAACCAATTCACCCTGAATCCATGTTTTTGGACTGTAGAACCGTAAAACTGTCGAAACTGAAGGAAACCCACATTGACACGGTAAGAACATGGCCACTCCACCCAGATCAGGATTCGAACCTGGATGCCTTGTAACCACTACGCCACCATGCTGCGATAAAGATAATTGTTTTTATATATACACAATACAACAATGTTACATCACATTGCTATTATTCCAAAATACATTACGACATTTCTGTTTTTTAATGTACATTTCAGTACATTTCTGAATTAATGCCAACATTATTAAGAAGTCATTACAAGTCTATACCATAGGACCGCTCTCCGTTTGTGTCTGAAATGCTTCGATTTGACATGAAAGCCAGCACATTTCTAATAAACCTTATAAATATTTACACAAAATCTTTACCCTTAAATAAAGTGTTAGCAGGCACTGACAATTTATATAGGGGCAATTTATAGCAACCAATTCACCTTGAATACCATGTTTTTGGACTGTAGAACCGTAAAACTGTCGAAACTGAAGGAAACCCACATTGACACGGGAAGAACATGGCCACTCCACCCAGATCAGGATTCAAACCTGGATGCCTTGTGCCGAGGAGCGGATGTGCTAACCACTACGCCACCATGCTGCGATAAAGATAATTGTTTTTATATATACACTATAAAACAATGCTACATCACATTGCTATTGTTCCAAAATACATTACGACATTTCTGTTTTTTAATGTACATTTCAGTACATTTCTGAATTAATGCCGACATTATTAAGAAGTCATTACAAGTCTATACCATAGGACCGCTCTCCGTTTGTGTCTGAAATGCTTCGACTTGACATGAAAGCCAGCACATTTCTAATAAACCTTATAAATATTTACACAAAATCTTTACCCTTAAATAAAGTGTTAGCAGGCACTGACATATGGAATGGAGATAGGATGGATGTGACACAGTTGAGGCGTGCCTGTGTTATCTTAATATTAATCGTCTACGCTTAAAGGAAAAGCAGAAAGTGTGTAGTAAGTATAAAAGTGTGGTAGTCATTTAAAGTATTTAAAATAATTAAAATGGCCTTATATATTGGGATTGATGCATATTAGTTTAGTATATTAATACTAGTATAGTATATATGAATATATTAATATATAGTAATACTAGTGCAGTAAATAAATGACCCACAAGTGCGATATAATTCAATATATAATCAACAACTTTACTTACCATTCAATTTTTTATATAATATCTATTCTTGTATTTTCATTTTATTACTATAGTACTGTGGCGGCACGATGGCTTAGTGGTTAGCACGTTCGCCTCTCAGCGCTAGGGATTTCCGGGGAGTTTCCATGTTCTCCCCGTGTCCGCGTGGGTTTCCTCCGGGTTCTCCGGTTTCCTCCCACAGTCCAAAAAGATGGATCAAGTCAATTGAGTTCTCCAAATTGCCCCATATAGAGTGTGTCTGTGTGAGTGAGTGTGTGCCCAGCGATGGATTGGCGCCCTGTCCTGGGTCTATCTGCCCAGCACCCGAGACGTTCTCCCCTGGATGGGCATGGGGAACCCCACCGCGACCCTAATAGAGGATAAAAGCGGGAGATAATGAATAATGAATGAAACTATGTTACTGTATTCTTTGATTTTATTATTATTATTCTAACACTATGATCTGGGAATATTAATAGAAATAAAATTATATTCATATATTTATAATTATAATTTATATATATAATTATATATATATATATATATATATATATATATATATATATATATATATATATATATATATATATATATATATATATATATATCCATTATTAGGGTCCATTATATCCATTAATAGGGGGGGGTTCCCCATGCCCATCCAGGGTAGAACATTGCGGGCGCTGGGCAGATACGCCCAGGACAGGACACCAATCTATCGCTGGACACACACTCACTCACACAGACACACTCTATATGGGGCAATTTGGAGAAATCAATTGACTTGATCCATGTTTTTGGACTGTGGGAGGAAATCGGAGAACACGGGGAGAACATGGAAGAGAACATGCTAACCACTAAGCCTCTGTGCCGTATATATATATATATATATATATATATATATATATATATATATATATATATATATATATATATATATATACAAAGTCTCACACATACAGTTTTCTTCATGCCTATCCAGATACACCCAGGACAGGGTGGCAATTCATCACTGGGTACACTCTTACACAGACACAGTATATGGGGCAATTAAGAGCAGCCAATTCAACTTGAATCCATGTTCTAGAATGGTGGAAGAAACCAGACCGAGCCCACACGGACACAAAGACAACATGGAAACTCCACCCAGATTGGGATTTGAACCAGGATCACCTGTGCTGTAAGGTGGACATGCTGACCACTAAACCACCATGTCGTTCTTTGACGAGTTTAGTTATTAAAATTTACTTTCACACCATTAATTTCAGAACGTCCCTGACTGCAGAACCACATCCACACAAACTCTGCTCTTATTGTCAGATTAAATCCCTATTGCGTCCACAGTTGCTTAATTTTGCCCTCAGCACATGTTTGCCAGGCTAACTGTCCGATTTTCCCTCTAATTATATGGATCTTGCCAAAGTTTTGAATAAACAAAGGGCCTTTTCTTTACGCCCAGACAAAGAGTATGATTATGAAAGTCTTTTTAATATTATTGTCCCAAACAATGTGCTAGTAATCATATTTATGTCCTGTCTCCGTTTTGTTCAGAATTAATCACATGTGCTCATATCTTATTTATCTCTGTTTTTTTTGGGTGGCTTACTATGCTCAAAAATATTGGTGGGACACTTTGCACGCTGATATTCATTCTTATCCAGGCTTACAAATTCCCTGCACCCTGCCTGGAGGTTCACTTCACTTTTATCTAGATCTGCTAAGGTGGCGGGTTGGGGGGGGGTTCCCCATACCCATTGGGGGAGAACATTTCGGATGCTGGGCAGATACACCCAGGACAGGACGCCAATCTATCACTGGGCACACACTCACTCACACAAACACACTATATGGGGCAATTTAGAGCATTACAATTTACCTTGAATCCTGGAGAAAACCCACACAGATATGGGGAGAACATGCTAACTCCACCCAGATTGGCATTCGAACCTGAATCCCCAGCACTGAGAGACCAACGTGCTGTTTTGGAATCATTCATCCATTATCTTCCGCTTTATCCTTTATAAGGGTCGTGGGGGGGTTCCCCATGTCCATCCAGAGGAGAACGTCTCGGGCGCTGGGCAGATACACCCAGGACAGGGCGCCAATCTATCACTGAGCACACACTCACTCACACAGACACACTCTATATGGGGCAATTTGGAGAACTCAATTTGAGACTTGATCCATGTTTTTGGACTGTGGGAGGAAACCGGAGAACCCGGAGGAAACCCACGTGGACACGGGGAGAACATGGAAACTCCACCCAGATGAGATTCGAACCGGGAATCCCTAGTGCTGAGAGGAGCGTGCCAACCACTAAGCCACGTATGTATGGGAATCATCTTAATGATAAAAGAACTTTTAATTCTTTTATATGACTCTTTCATCATCTCAGTTCTTACTATGGGGTTCCATCTTATCAGATAAGGTTCTCCACTTCACTTCTGGCATGTGGCATTGATTTATGGAAAAGCTTTGTATCAGTATCAGTTCAACACGTGAACCGGAAGTCGAGCAAATTTTTAAATCCTTTATAAATGCTACCATATTAAAGGGATAATAAATAAATAAATTCATACGCACATGTGCCGCGCTAGAACAAAATCCAGCCAACTCACATCGTGGTTCTACGTCCATCCATTATCTTCCACTTTATCCTCTACTAGGGTCGTGGGGGGGGGGTTCCCCATGCCCATCCAGGGGAGAACGTTTCGGGCGCTGGGCAGATACACCCAGGACAGGGCGCCAATCTATTGCAGTATATCGGGGCAATTAAAGCATTAATTTCACATTATATTCATGTTTTTGCACTGTGAGAGGAAACTGGAGAACCCACATGGCCATGGGGAGAACATGGGAACTCCAGAGTGGAACGTAGATCTGAGAGGGGAACGTGCTACTTTGTGTTAAAGGCTTTGTGCATCCCCAACTATAACCCAATATTGCAATAAAAAATACTATACATGGCACGGTGGCTTAGTGGTTGGCATGTTCTCCTCTCAGCGCTAGGGATTCCTGGTTTGAATAACCATCTGCGTGGAGTTTGCATGTTCTCCCCGTGGGTTTCCTCCGCATGGGTTTCCTCCGGGTTCTCCGGTTACCTCCCACAGTACAAAAACATGGATCAAGTCCAAATTGCCCCATATAAGAGTGTGTGTGTGTGTGAGTGAGTGTGTGCCCAGTGATAGATTGGCGCTCTGTCCTGGGTGTATCTGCCCAGCGCCTGAAACGTTCTCCCCTGGATGGGCTTGGGGAACCCCCCCCCCACCCCCGTGACCCTCATATAGGATAAAGCAGAAGATAATGGAATGGAAGTATTTTCCATCCATCCATCCATTTCCTTCCGCTTTGTCCTCTACTAGTGGCGCCCATCCAGGGGAGAACGTTTCGGGCGCTGGGCAGATACACCCAGGACAGGGCACCAACCTATCACTGGGCACACACTCACTCACACACACACACACACTATATATGGGGCAATTTGGACTTGATCCATGTTTTTGTACCGGAACCCGGAGGAAACCCATGCAGACACGGGGAGAACATGGAAACTCCACCCAGATGGGGATTCAAACCGGGAATCACTAGTGCTGAGAGGAGAACATGCTAACCACTAAGCCACTGTTCCGCCGGATGGAAAATACTCATTCATTCATTCATTTATTATCTTCCGCATGGGGTTCCCCATGCCCATCCAGGGGAGAACGTTTCGGACGCTGGGCAGATACACCCAGGACAGGACACCAACCTATCGCTGGGCACATACTCACACACACAGAAAATACTATACATTTATAATATATAACATTTAGAGGTACTGTTTAGGTAGGGCGGCACGGTGGCTTAGTGGTTAGCATGTTCTCCTCTCAGCGCTAGGGATTCCCGGTTCGAATCCCCATCTGGGTGGAGTTTCCATGTTCTCCCCGTGTCTGTGTGGGTTTCCTCCGGGTTCTCCGGTTTCCTCCCACAGTCCAAAAACATGGATCAAGTCAATTGAATTCTCCAAATTGCCCCATATAGAGTGTGTCTGTGTGAGTGAGTTTGTGTGTGTCCAGCTGGGTTGGCGCCCTGTCCTGGGTGTATCTGCCCAGCGCCCGAGAAGTTCTCCCCTGGATGGGCATGGGGAACCCCACCGCGACCCTAATAGAGGATAAAGTGGGAGATAATGAATGAATGAATGAATGTTTAGGTAGGTACCAGGGTGAAATTTGGGTACTTCCTAGACCCCATGGTGTGGTACGAGGGTTTATTCTAAGGACAACAGACTAAACTCTTTTGGAAGGAGAACAAAGTGGACGGCTTTGTTGTTTCATTTCTCATTCAAGACAACGAAGTTCACCACATGGGTAATGCAGAACTGATGACATGAGAAATTAGCATAAAGCGCTGTGAAAAAGCCACAGCTATGTTGGCGCGGAACGTCCGACCATAAAACCTATATTTCAAAAAGCATTTTGACCTTGAAATGCACGTGAACTCGGTTGGCCCCGCTTGTGTTTTGACTGAATCTTTTGCAGACATCATGTCATGGTGGTGTTACTGAGGAAACAAGGAAATTACTCATGTCAGTCCTTTCCTACTACAGAGAACCCGAGAGATGGATTGAAGAACAAATAATCTAATCAAGCTGGCTGAGGTGGCTGCTAGTTCAAAAGCCATTGTTCCATAGCATTTAAGGTTCTCTTAAAGGATACCCTCATGTTTAAATAATTAAATAACGGAACCATGGTCCATATAACCTTTAGGCAACTTGAGATCCGGCTCGAATGATACTGCATTCGTTAAACCTTCAGACTTGGGGACATTGTATTTAGAAATTAATATATAAGCATTAGTGGTTGGCATGTTCTCCTCTCAGCACTAGGGATTCCCGGTTCGAATCCCCATTTGGGTGGAGTTTCCACGTTCTCCCCGTGTCTGTGTGGGTTTCCTCCGGGTTCTCCGGTTTCCTCCCACATTCCAAAAACATGGATTAAGTCAATTGAGTTCTCCAAATTGCCCCATATAGAGTGTGTCTGTGTGAGTGAGTGTGTGCCCAGCGATAGATTGGCGTCCTGTCCTGGGTGTATCTGCCCAGCGCCCGAAACGTTCTCCCCTGGATGGGCATGGGGAACCCCCGCGCGACCCTAATAGAGGATAAAGCGGAAGATAATGAATGAATGAATGAATGAAGGAATATATAAGCGTAAAGCTAGGGATTCCCGGTTCGAATCCCCGTCTGGGTGGAGTTTCCATGTTCTCCCCGTGTCAGCGTGGGTTTCCTCCGGGTTCGCCGGTTTCCTCCCACAGTCCAAAAACATGGACTAAGTCAATTGAGTTCTCCAAATTGCCCCATTTAGAGTGTGTGTGTGTGTGTGTGTGTGAGTGAGTGTGTGCCCAGCGATAGATTGGCGTCCTGTCCTGGGTGTATCTGCCCAGCGCCCGAAAGGTTCTCCCCTGGATGGATGGGGAACCCTCCCCCACCCCACGACCCTAATATAGAATAAAGCGGAAGATAATGAATGAATGAATGAATGAATGAATGAATATATAAGTGTAAAGCTAGGGATTCCTGGTTCGAATCCACATCTGGGTGGAGGTTCCATGTTCTCCCCGTGTCTGCGTGGGTTTCCTCTGGTTTCCTCCCACAGTCCAAAAACATCTTGAGAACGTCTTGAGCGCTGGGCAGTTACACCCAGGACAGGACACCAATCTATTGCTTGACACACACTCACACACACACACGCTCTATATGGGGCAATTTGGAGAACTCAATTGACTTGATCAACTGACTTGATGGAGGGCAAGGTAGATCAGTGGTCAGGGTGTTGGGCTATCAATCTGAAGGTTGGGGGTTCAAATCCTAGGTCCACTGAAGTTACCAATGTGGGTTCTTGAGCAAGACCCTTAACCCTCATTGCTCCAGGGATGCTGTGATTAACCCTGTGTTCGCCTTGTAAGTCTTGTAAGCTTTGGATAAAAGCTTCTGCTAAATGACCAAAAATGACCAAACGACCAAATGATCCATGTTTTTGGACTGTGGGAGGAAACCGGAGAACCCCGAGGAAACCCACGCGGCCAGAGAGAATGGAACATTCCATGAAATGTCCCAACGCTCCACCTAATTTCTCCTATTTGATTAATCCCAACACGAAAACTCATATTTCCAGCCGTCGCCCGTCTTTTTGCTCTCTGAGCCTCTTTTGTCCTTTGCTCTCCTTTATCGGTGCGTTTTTCGAGCCTCTCTGGCTTAATTTGCTGACAATAGCTTCCCTTACATAACAAACTTTCATCCATATAGGCAAACAGACTGGAAGAGACAGTGGGCTCCTTTCAATTACCATAAAACAGGCCAAAACACATGGGAGAACAAAATCTCTCTTCCTGCTGCCCAATCTCTTCCTCTGCTCTGCTCATTGTAATCCAGTAAGATTTGGAACGCGGGGGTTGGAACATATGTTGATGATCAAGTCGAAATTACTGATGCACATCTTTTCCAAAGGATAAAAATGGTGGTGGTCCAATAGGTTTATTGTGAGCGTTGCACAGAAAGCCATTATTAGGGAAGATCTTTTCGATATACGCTATACACCAGGGACAGATCACAGTGTTTCGCTGAGAAATTATCACAATAGGGTCATTGTTTTGTAAGCCTAGATGTGTTTAGCCATTCGGTGCTAGAGGAGCTAGCTGACAGGCTTGTGTGTGCCAGCAGGGCGCATGCATTGCTATGCCAACACATACCAACATTGAGAACTCTGGTCTTGCTGTCCCCTGCTTTTAATTGCCAAAGAACTTAAGGACGGGAAAGGAAAAAAAAACAAAAAAAAAATGTCTCCCTCATTCTTACTGACCCCCTCTCTCACCCTCCAGTGCCTCACTTTTTTTTTTTTTCACTCCTGCCCTTCCACTCGCAGTCTATCTCTCTCTTTTTCATTTTTTTTTTTTTTTTTTTTTTTTTTTTTTTTTTTCTTTCTCCACCTCCATCTTGCAAGAGTTATGAGAAGTCTTTGCGAATGTTCAGCCCACGCACGACATTCCAAGGGCGACAGAAACCCACACACTGGTGGCGAGTCTGCTGAGAGACAATGTCTGAAAGTGGGCTAAATCACAGTGTGTGCAACATCTGACTCCGGAGTGACGGCGTCTACGAAGTTAGCGTTGAACGGCATTCCGCTCGCTGTATGTACAAAGACCTACACCGTTTAGTAGCCATGGTTTGGTTTAGTCTACATTAACCCGTTTATGATTTATACTTAGTAACCTTATAGTAACCTTAGGGATTCCCGCTTCGATTTTCGTTTCCGTGTTCAATTTCCATTGGGTCAAGTCGATTGAGTTCTCCAAATTGCCCCATACAGTGTGTGTGTGTGAGTGAGTGTGTGCCCAGTGATAGATTGGCGCCCTGTCCTGGGTGTATCTGCCCAGCGCCCGAAACGTTCTCCCCTGGATGGGCATGGGAAACCACCGCGACCCTAATAGAGGATAAAGCGGAAGATAATGGATGAATGAATGATTTATAGATAGGTGGCTTAGTGTTTAGCATGTTCTCCTCTCAGCGCTAGGGATTCCAGGTTCGAATCCCAATCTGGGTGGAGTTTCCATGTTCTCCCCGTGTCTGCGTGGGTGTCCTCCGGGTTCTCCGGTTTCCTCCCACAGTCCAAAAACATGGGTCAAGTCAATTGAATTCTCCAAATTGCCCCATATAGAGTCTTTCTGTGTGAGTGAGTGTGTGCCCAGTGATAGATTGGCGCCCTGTCCTGGGTGTATCTGCCCAGCGCCCGAAACGTTCTCCCCTGGATGGGCATGGGGAACCCCACCGCGACCCTAATAGAGGATAAAGAGGAAGATAATGGATGGATGGATGAATGAATGAATGATTTATAGTTAGAGCAGCACGGTGGCTTAGTGGTTAGCATGTTCTCCTCTCCACTCCTCTCGAAACCCCATCTGGGTGGAGTTTCCATGTTCTCCTTGTTTCCACGTAGGTTTCCTCCGGGTTCTCCGGTTTCCTCCCACAGTTCAAAAACATGGGTTAAGTCGATTGAGTTCTCCAAATTGCCCCATATAGAGTGTGTCTGTGTGAGTGAGTGTGTGCCCAGTGATAGATTGGCGCCCTGTCCTGGGTCTATCTGCCCAGCGCCCGAAACGTTCTCCCCTGGATGGGAATGGGGAACCCCCCGCGACCCTAATATAGGATAAAGCGGAAGATAATGGATGGATGGTATATAAGTTAAATAAATAATGTAATGTATTGCAATGACAGATTGATACGAATGTGAAGGTTTATTTACAGAAATCGGTCTAAGGACGGGTGGCATGGTGGCTTAGTGGTTGGCATGTTCTCCTCTCAGCACTAGGGATTCCCGGTTCGAATCCCAATCTGGGTGGAGTTTCCATGCTCTCCCCTCTGTCCGCGTGGGTTTCTCCGGTTCTCCGGGTTCTCCGGTTTCCTCTCACAGTCCAAAAACATGGATCAAGTCAATGGAGCTCTCCAAATTGCCCCATATAGAGTCTTTCTGTGTGAGTGAGTGTGTGCCCAGTGATGGATTGGCGCCCTGTCCTGGGTGTATCTGCCCAGCGCCCGAAATGTTCTCCCCTGGATGGGCATGGGGAACCCCCCCCACACACACACAACCCTAATAGAGGATAAAGTGGAAGATAATGGATGGATATTATTGAAAATGTACTATTGTGAAAAAAAGCTCTATATAAATAATTAAACTTAAACTGAGGAGAAACACAAAGCACAACGTTTAATAACAGCGTGACAACGAGGAAGCTAAAACCCGGTGGCAACTTGAGTAAATCAACGTAAAGACCCAGAGCACAGAGACTAATAAATAGGGAAGAGAGTGAGGGAACTAATTAAAGCAAAGTGCATTCAGGTGCAAGAACTCAGAGGAAGATGAACTTGAGATGAAGCAGGTGTGACAAATAAAAAATGATTACAATTATTGTATAAAAAAATATTAATATATACTTTCCAGAATATATATATATATATATATATTCATTCATTCATTATCTCCCGCTTTATCCTCCATTAGGGTCGCGGGGGGGGTTCCCCATGCCCATCCAGGGGAGAACGTCTCGGGCGCTGGGCAGATACACCCAGGACAGGACGCCAATCCATCACTGGGCACACACTCACTCACACAGACACACTCTATATGGGGCAATTTTGAGAGTTCAATTGACTTGATCCATGTTTTTGGACTGTGGGAGGAAACCGGAGAACCCGGAGGAAACCCACGCAGACACGGGGAGAACATGGAAACTCCACCCAGATGGGGATTCGAACCGGGAATCCCTAGTGCTGAGAGGAAAACGTGCTAAACCACTAAGCCACAGTGCCGCCTATATATATATATATATGTATTGGGCGGAACGGTCGGGGTCGGGGGAGGGGGGGTTCCCAATGCCCATCCAGGGGAGAACGTCTCGGGCGCTGGGCAGATACACCTAGGACAGGGCGCCACAGTCCAAAAACATGGATCAATGTCAATGGAATTCTCCAAATTGCCCCATATAGAGTGTGTCTGTGTGAGTGAGTGTGTGCCCAGTGATAGATTGGTGTCCTGTCCTGGGTGTATCTGCCCAGCGCCCGAGATGTTCTCCCCTGGATGGGCATGTGGGAACCCCCCCTCCCAGATACAACCCCCTGCATGGGTTTCCTCTGGGTTCTCCGGTTTCCTCCCATAGTCCAAAAACATGGATCAAGTCAATTGATTTCTCCAAATTGCCCCATATAGAGTGTGTGCTTGTCTGTGTGAGTGAGTGTGTGCTCAGCAATAGATTGGTGCCCTGTCCTGGGTGTATCTGCCCAGCGCCTGAAACGTTCTCCCCTGGATGGGCATGGGGAACCCCCCCCCCCCCCTGGGTGTGTGGAACCCCATCTGTGACCCTAATAGAGGATTTAGCTAAAGATAATGGCTGGATGGACATAGAGAGGACGGCAAATATAGTGTTTAAGCGAATTCTTAGTCTTTGATGTCAATTTTTAAAACCACAGAGGTTCTATTCTTGGACGTTTGTCTATAAGATTTTCGAGTGTGTCCATAGAAATGTTTGTACCCACAATCCACATAGGAAATACAGCAGGATGTGGCTCTGCAGGCCGTACGGAACACTCTGACAGCGGCGTGCGAACAGCAGCACATTCAAAAAGCTGCCCTGACAACGCTGATAGATGGCGTTCTAGAAGCAAAGGGCACGAAGCCCGTTGTGTATGCCACACACAGAGAGAACCGGCGCCAAGTGCTGCGTCACAATCGACACTTAAGATGGTGAAGTCAAGATGGTCTGGAATCGGGTTGATGGCCAGATGTTTCATTCAATTCAGATTTGGGGGTGACATGGTGGCTTAGTGGTTGGCATGTTCTCCTCTCAGCACTAGGGATTCCCGGTTCGAATCCCAATCTGGGTGGAGGTTCCATGTTCTCCCCGTGTCCGCGTGGGTTTCCTCCGGGTTCTCCGGTTTCCTCCCACAGTCCAAAAACATGGATTGAATCGATTAAGTTCTCCAAATTGCCCCATATAGAGTGTGTGTGTGTGTGTGTGTGTGAGTGTGTGCCCAGTGATAGATTGGCGTCCTGTCCTGGGTGTATCTGCCCAGCGACCGAAACGTTCTCCCCTGGATGGGCATGGGGAACCCCCCCACAACCCTAATAGAGAATAAAGCGGAAGATAATAAATGAATGAATGAATATTTAGCAGCACCGTGGTTTAGTGGTTTGCATGTTCTCCTTTCAGCACTAGGGATTCCCGGTTCGAATCCCAATCTGGGTGGAGTTTCCATGTTCTCCCCGTGTCCGCGTGGGTTTCCTCTGGGTTCTCTGGATTCCTCCCAAAGTCCAAAGATAATGAATGAATGAATGAATGAATGAATATTATTGAAATGGGCGGCACGGTGGCTTAGTGGTTGGCATGTTCTGGGTGGAGTTTCCATGTTCTCCCCATGTCTGCGTGGGTTTCCTCCAGGTTCCTCCCACAGTCCAAAAACATGGATCAAATCGATTGAGTTCTCCAAATTGCCCCATATAGAGTGTGTCTGTGTGAGTGAGTGTGTGCCCAGCGATAGATTGGCTCCCTGTCCTGGGTGTATCTGCCCAGAGCCTGAAACGTTCTCCATTGTATGGGCATGGGGAACCCCCCCGCGACCCTAATAGAGGATAAAGCGGAAGATAATGGATCCAAAGCAACTTACAACGTGAGAACAACATCCCTGCAGCAATGAGGGTTAAGGGTCTTGCTCAAGGACCCACATTGGTATCTTCAGTGGACCTGGGATTTGAACCCCCAACCTTCAGGTTGAGAACCCAACCCCCTGACACCCTTGCATCGTGACTGTAAGTGGCACGGTGGTTTAAACACTCGTACGGTATCTTCAGCAGACCATTTTTCAGGTCTACGTGGTGTCGTAGCCTGGCAACCACCCAACAGACACAGAACAGTTGTCTTTGCTGACAGGGGATCTGTAGACGCTACAGTCTGGCACGTTCCTGCATGTTCTACAACAGACATCAACTTTTGCGTTTGGTAAAAAAAAAAAAAGTGATATGTGCTGCATGTGTGACAGAGGAGGCACATGGCGGTTTTTAAAGTGAAAGAGCGGAGAAATGAATTATTATTATTATTATACACTCACCGGCCATTGTGTCAGGTTCTACCCTCACTGTGTGGGTTTGCACCCGGTGTACCTGCCATTGTTAATGATGGAGGTGTGGCCTGTGTACCTGCCATTGTTAATGAAGGAGGTGTGGTCTGTGTACCTGCCATTGTTAATGATGGAGGTGTGGTCTGTGTACCTGCCATTGTTAATGATGGAGGTGTGGTCTGTGTACCTGCCATTGTTAATGATGGAGGTGTGGCCTGTGTACCTGTCATTCCTAAATAAGGAGGTGTTGATCATACAGATGGACTCTGTAGTCCATCTGTTTCTCTGCTTACTCCGTTAGTCCACTTTAGTATGTTCTCCAATGATCTGAAACCCACTGGGAGGTATTAGGGTGGTGGCTGATTCTCAATACTTCAGCACACACACTCTATATGGGGCAATTTGGACAACTCATTTGACCTTGATCCATGTATTTGGACTGTGAGAGGAAACCGTAGAACCCGGAGGAAACCTACGCGGACACGGGGAGAACATGGAAACTCCACCCAGATTGGGTTTCAAACCGGGAATCCCTAATGCTGAGAGGAGAACATGCTAACCACAAAGCCACTAAGCCAATAATATATATATATATATTCATTCATTCATTCATTATCTTCCGCTTTATCCTCTACTAGTGTGGGGGGGTTCTCCATATCCATCCAGGGGAGAACATCTCGGGCGCTGGGCTGATACACCCAGAACAGGGCGCCAATCTATCACTGGACACACACTCACTCACACAGACACACTCTATATGGGGCAATTTGGAGAACTCAATTGACTTGATCCATGTTTTTGGACTGTGGGAGGAAACCGGAGAACCCGGAGGAAACCCACGCAGACACGGGGAGAACTTGGAAACTCCACCCAGATGGGGATTCGAACCGGGAATCCCTAGCGCTGAGAGGAGAACATGCTAAACACTAAGCCACCGTGCCGTCCCATTTATTATTTATCCATCCTTCCATTATCTTCCGCTTTATCCTATATTACAGTCGCGGGGGGGGGGGGGTTCCCCATGCCCATCCAGGGGAGAACGTCTCGGGCGCTGGGCAGATACACCCAGAACAGGACGCCAATCTATCACTGGACACACACTCACTCACACAGACACACTCTATATGGGGCAATTTGGAGAACTCAATTGACTTGATCCATGTTTTTGGACTGTGGGAGGAAACCGGAGAACCCGGAGGAAACCCATGCAGACACGGGGAGAACATGGAAACTCCACTCAGATGGGGATTCGAACCGGGAATCCCTAACGCTGAGAGGAGAACATGCCAACCATATATATATATAAGAACGGGGTAAGTGTTATGTATATTAAAAAACACATAGTGTGTATAGTCAGATTATTTCAGGTTGCCAGATACTGCGCTAGAACTCTTTATCTGAAGTTAAAGCATACATGTACGGTTTAGAAGGATTAATTTTGGACACGGTGTCATGACGTATAGATTTATCGATCATACAGTGCAAGTCGTTCTCAATCCCGCAGCATGGATGAGATTTTTTTTTTTTTTTTGTGAATGCAGCTGACATCCAGGAAAGAATTTGCAGCTGTGCTTGGGCAGGGTAACTGATCACACTCGCTGTGTGCTGTTCTAAAGTCTGACTGAGCAGCACCTCTTCAAGCACATGGTGTGGAGTTATCATTAAACGTTTGGGGGTCAAATCTACTCAAGAAGTGGATAATCCACACAGTGAGAGACACAGACAGAAAAAGGAATTTTTTTTATAATAATAATCTGACAAGAAAAAAAAATATTGTACTAAATCATAAGTGAGGGTGCCATGGTGGCTTAGTGGTTAGCATGTTCTCCTCTCAGCGCTAGGGATTCCCGGTTCGAATCCCAATCTGGGTGGAGTTTCCATGTTCTCCCCGTGTCCGCGTGGGTTTCCTCCGGGTTCTCCGGTTTCCTCCCACAGTCCAAAAACATGGATTAAGTCAATTGAGTTCTCCAAATTGCCCCATGTAGAGTGTGTCTGTGTGAGTGAGTGTGTGTCCAGTGATAGATTGGCGCCCTGTCCTGGGTGTATCTGCCCAGCGCCCAAAACGTTCTCCCCTGGATGGGCATGGAGAACCCCCCCGCAACCCTAGTAGAGGATAAAGCTGAAGATAATGACTGAATATATATATATATATATTATTGGCTTAGTGGCTTAGTGGTTAGCATGTTCTCCTCTCAGCACTAGGGATTCCCGGTTCAAACCCCAATCTGGGTGGAGTTTCCATGTTCTCCCCGTGTCCACGTGGGTTTCCTCCGGGTTCTCCGGTTTCCTCCCACAGTCCAAAAACATGGATCAAGTCAACTGAGTTCTCCATATTGCCCCATATAGAGTGTGTTTGTGTGAGTGAGTGTGTGCCCAGTGATAGATTGGTGCCCTGTCCTGGGTGTATCTGCCCTGCGTCCGAAACGTTCTCCACTGGATGGGCATGAGGAACCCCCCCGAGACCCTAATAGAGGATAAAGCGGAAGATAATGACTGAATATATATATATATATATATATATTATTGGCTTAGTGGTTAGCACGTTCTCCTCTCAGCGCTGGGGATTCCCAGTTCGAATCCCAATCTGGGTGGAGTTTCCATGTTCTCCCCGTGTCCACGTGGGTTTCCTCCGGGTTCTCCAGTTTCCTCCCACAGTCCAAAAACATGAATCAAGTCAATTGAGTTCTCCAAATTGCCCCATATAGAGTGTGTCTGTGTGAGTAAGTGTGTGCCCAGCGATGGATTGGCGCCCTGTCCTTGGTGTATCTGCCCAGCGCCCGAAACGTTCTCCCCTGGATGGGCATGGGGAACCCCACCGCGACCCTAATTGAGGATAAAGCGGAAGATAATGAATGAATGAATAAATAACGCCAGTGGATTGTCTGTCAGTAATAAGTAACTTCACGTCTAGCTGTCCGTCTCAATGCAGCAGCCCCATTTCCATGTTGAGAGACTTATGGGAACCACTCACTTTAGTCTTTATTGTTTTAGTAATTTAGTCTTTACTAAGAGCCCCGGAAAGGCAAGCAGCCACTATTTTCTACTTACGAGACCCAAGCACTCTGAAGGGCCCTGTTTCAATGAACTGGATCCATGTCTGTTCCTTCTCAAGAGTTCTTTCTCAAACTATTTGGTGAACAATGAAACGTGAGAGTGAGAAGAGTTGGAAGAAGGGAAAACGAAGAGTTGTTGTCCAACCAGCCACCCACATGCCATCTGCTCACCAAATATCCGTTTTATTATTATCGCGGCTGTTGTCACAGTTACAGGTTTAAGTTTCATGTCTTCTTTATCATCTCCGTCGCCGTGTTTTCTTGGGAGAGCAGGGGGAGAAGGGAAAAAAAAAAAAAAAAAAAAAAAAGCATCCTACCCCGATGTGCATCTAATCTCCCATTCACAAGTCTCCTAATGACTTGCCAGTTGCCCCAATTAATTCTTTTCTTTTTCACTGGATAGAAGCAAACAATAAGGCCCATCCACACACGGGCGCTCGCACACAGACGTGATCTCACACACACACACACACACACACACACACACACACACACACACACACACACACACACACACACACACATTAAATCATTAAAATTCAGCAGCATTTACCTTCCAGCACTTTGGAACAGCTTCTTGGCGTGCATGCTAAGCATGTCCTGAAACTCTGCCCAACGCAAAAGGCTGGACAATTCCTCATTCCTCTAAACTTTAGTTTGATAGAAACATTTGTGTAAAACTTTGCGTTCGCTCTTTTTTTTACTTTAACAGCTGAATCATACGAAGCCTGCAGGAGCGCAAGGTGTGCCTTTAAATCAAATGTCTGATCTAAACTAATAAAGTAAACCTAGTAACCAATAGGGCGGCACGGTGGCTTAGTGGTTGGCACGTTCTCCTCTCAGGCACTAGGGATTCCCGGTTCGAATCCCCATCTGGGTGGAGTTTCCATGTTCTCCCCGTGTCCGCGTGGGTTTCCTCCGGGTTCTCCGGTTTCCTCCCACAGTCCAAAAACATGGATCAAGTCAATTGAGTTCTCCATATTGCCCCATATAGAGTGTGTCTGTGTGTGTGAGTGAGTGTGTGCCAGTGATAGATTGGCGCCCTGTCCTGGGTGTAGCTGCCCAGCGCCCAAAATGCCCCCCCCCGGAGGACCCGGAGTAAGGTTTTTTTTTCATTCATTCTCGAATCCCCACTTTGGAGTTTCCATGTTCTCCCCGTGTCCGTGTGGGTTTCGCAGGGGAGATTAGTCCAAAAACATGGATCTATTGAGTTCCCCAAATCCCCATATAGGGTGTCTGTGTGAGAACATCTCGGGCCTGCCTGGGCATGTTCTCCCCTTGATGGGCATGGGGAACCCCCCCCGCAGGACAGTGACGCCAATCCATCGCTGGACACCATGCCCACCACGTTTCGGGCTCACATACACCCAGGACACAAACTCTATATGGGGCAATTTGGAGAACTCAATTGACTTGATCCATGTTTTTGGACTGTGGGAGGAAACCGGAGAACCCGGAGGAAACCCACGCGGACACGGGAAGAACATGGAAACTCCACCCAGATGGGGATTCGAACCGGGAATCCCTAGTGCTGAGAGGAGAACATGCTAACCACTAAGCCACCGTACTGCCTAGTAGAGGTTTAAGCAGAAAATAATGAATAAATGAATAATTTAATGCTTCATTTTGTACATTATTTACATTTGGAGGTTTAACTGTGATATTAATTATCCATAAAACATACTTTATGATATATTTTGTTATGTTTTGTTATTATGAGGCATAATGTGTGTTTAGGAATGTTCTGAAAATGTTCTGAAGATGCTCTTTTAAAACCACATGGAGCACCATGGCTGTTCTAGCTGGCCTGAGCTGCGTGGCCTTCCTTGTCACCGTCCATCGTGAGTTACATCCCAACATCTTCATGTAAAGTGGAATGTCCAAATCAGATGACCAGATGTCCAGTAATAACAGTAGAGAGTGGTGTGATAAATTAAAATATATGTGTATTTATGTGAGAAATATTGCAGATGGAAACATTATCTGTTACTATTCATCCATCTGGTGGCACGGTGGCTTAGTGGTTGGCATGTTCTCCTCTCAGCGCTAGGGATTCCCGGTTCGAATCCCAATCCTGGTGGAGTTTCCATGTTCTCCCCGTGTCCGCGTGGCTTTCCTCCAGGTTCTCCAGTTTCTTCCCACAGTCCAAAAACATGGATCAAGACAATTGAGTTCTCCAAATTGCCCCATATAGAGTGTGTCTGTGTGAGTGAGTGTGTGCCCAGCGATGGATTGGCGCCCTGTCCTGGGTGTATCTGTCCAGCGCCCGAGACGTTCTCCCCTGGAGGGGCATGGGGAACCCACCGCGACCCTAATAGAGGATAAAGCGGGAGAGAATGAATGAAAAAAAAAAAAACTCTACTAGGGTCACCCGGGGGGGCATTTTGGGCGCTGGCCAAATACACCCAGGACAGGACACCAATCTATCACTGGGCACACACTCACTCACACACACACACTCGATGTTGGGGCAATTTGGAGAACTCAATTGACTTGATCCATGGTTTTTGGACTGTGGGAGGAAACCGGAGAACCCGGAGGAAGAAACCCATGCGGACACGGGGAGAACATGGAAACTCCACCCAGATTGGGATTCGAATCGGGAATCCCTAGTGCTGAGAGGAGAACATGCCAACCACTAAGCAACCGTGCCGACCTATATAAAATATGTATTTGTATAAATGTTAAAGAGACGAGGCTACGGGAAGTATTTTAGTCAGGTCACCAAAGCATGACGTTAATAATTAATTAATATCCCTGAACAAAAACCATGACTTCTTGTTTTATTAGATCCCAGTTCGCCGTTCAGATGACCTGAGATAAAGCTGCTTCACTGAACAGATTAGAAAACATTCTAACATTGTGTGTTAACTGTTCTGACCACACAAACATAAATTAGGAACAGTATTAGGACCCCTGCTGTTCTTGCTTCATATTCATTCATTCATTCATTATCTCCCGCTTTATCCTCTATTAGGGTCGTGGTGGGGTTCCCCATGACCATCCAGGGGAGAACGTTTAGGGCGCTGGGCTGATACCCCCAGGACAGGACGCCAATCCATCACTGGGCACACACTCACTCACACAGAGACACTCTTGTGTTTCTATATTCCTATTTGTATTTTTAATCTTAGTTGCCTCCTTCCCGGGGGGCACGGTGGCTTAGTGGTTAGCATGTTCTCCTCTCAGCGCTAGGGATTCCCGATTCGAATCCCAATCTGGGTGGAGTTTCCATGTTCTCCCCGTGTCCGCGTGGGTTTCCTCCAGGTTAGATTGGCGCCCTCTTGGGTTTCCTCCCCAGTCCCCGAAACATGGATCAAGGTCAATGAGGGAACCCCCCCCGCGCCCTAATAGAGATAAAGCGGAAGATGTGTGGATGGATGTGTGCGGGCCAGCGATGGATTGGCGCATGTTCCTGTCCTGGGTGCATCTGCCCAGCGCCCAAGACGTTCTCCCCTGGATGGGCATGGGGAACCCCACTGCGACCCTAATAGAGGATAAAGCAGAAGATAATGGATAAATAATAATGCTTCCTTCGCTGTTGTTCCTCATAATCTGTGGTTCTTCACTGGAGCTCCACACTGTCGGCATCTACGTTGCTTTTCATCCAGCCATGAAGACACCAGTTTCAGTCTAGGTACAATATCCATGCGCCTGCCTGCCCATCCATCCATTATCTTCTGCTTTATCCTATATTAGGGTCGGGGGGGGTTCCCCATGCCCATCCAGGGGAGAACATCTCGGGCGCTGGGCAGATACACCCAGGACAGGATGCCAATCTATCACTGGACACACTCACTCGCACAGACACACTCTATATGGGGCAATTTGGAGAATTCAATTGACTTGGTCCATGTTTTTGGACTGTTAGAGGAAACCGGAGAACCCGGAGGAAACCCACGTGGACACGGGGAGAACATGGAAACTCCACCCAGATTGGGATTCAAACCGGGAATCCCTAGAGCACTGAGAGGAGAACATGCCAACCACTAAGCCACCGTGCCGCCGGTTTTATTTACATCCATCCATCCATTATCTTCCACTTTATCCAATATTAGGGTCACGGTGGGGTTCCCCATGCCCATCCAGGGGAGAACGTTTTGGGCGCTGGGCAGATACACCCAGGACAGGACGCCAATCCATCGCTGGGCACACACTCACTCACACATACACACTCTATATGGGGCAATTTGAAGAACTCAATTGACTGATCCATGTTTTTGGACTGTGGGAGGAAACGGAGAACCCGGAGGAAAGCCACGCGGACACGGGGAGAACATGGAAACTCCACCCAGATTGGGATTCGAACCGGGAATCCCTAGCGCTGAGAGGAGAACATGCCAACCACTAAACCACATCCGGTTTTATTCTTTTCTCAATATCTTCTGCTTTTCCTCTAATAGTGTAGCTGGAGGTTCCTCATGAGGTTCCATCATCCAGGGGAGAACGGTGGTTAGCATGTCCATCACTCAGTGCTGAGGATCCAGGTTCAAATTCCTCATCTGGATGGAGTTTCATGTTGGTCCGTGTTGGTCCAAATTGCCCCATCTAAATTGCCTCTCTAGATTGTGTGTGTTTTTGTATGAGTGGATGTGTACACAGCTATGACTTGGTGCTCTGTCCTGGGTGTATCTGCCCAGCCCCCAAAACGTTCTAACCTGGATGGGCATAGGGAACCCCAACCCCCCACTCCTGCCCGACCCTAATAGAAGATTAAGTTTCTGAATTTGGGGTGGCACGGTGGCTTAGTGGTTGGCATGTTCTCCTCTCAGCACTAGGGATTCCCGGTTCGAATCCCCATCTGGGTGGAGTTTCCATGTTCTCCCCGTGTCCGCGTGGGTTTCCTCCGGGTTCTCCGGTTTTCTCCAACAGTCCAAAAACATGGATCAAGTCAATTGAATTCTCCAAATTGCCCCATATAGAGTGTGTCTGTGTGAGTGAGTGTGTGTCCAGCGATAGATCTATCACTGTCCCCCCTGCGACCCTAGTAGAGGATAATGTGGAAGCTAATGGATGGATGGAGGGGTGGATGGATAATCTGAATTTAATTTTGCCCTTTAACCAATGATTACACTTTTTTATTTATTAAATTTAGCGACTAGGGCGGCACGGTGGCTTAGCGGTTCGAATCCCCATCTGGGTGGAGTTTCCATGTTCTCCCCGTGTCCACGTGGGTTTCCTCCGGGTTCTCCGGTTTCCTACCACAGTCCAAAAACATTGATCAAGTCAATTGAATTCTCCAAATTGCCCCATGTAGAGTGAGTGTGTGTCCAGTGATAGATTGACACCCTGTCCCGGTAGGTATCTGCCCAGCGCCCGAGACGTTCTCCCCTGGCTGGGCATGGAGAACCCACCGACCCTGATATAGGATAAAGTATAAGATAATGGATGGATGGATAATCTGAATTTAATTTTGGCCTTTAACCAATGATTACACCTTTTTATTTATTAAATTTAGCAATATTTACCCTGTGAGATGCTATAATCTCCATCCAAAAAAAAGCAAGTGGTCCTAGTGGAGGTACTAGTGGAGGTACTAATGAGTCCTGTCTAATTTTTGACACCAAAATCAATAAAAGTCATTATGTAGGAAAAAAAAAGATTTATTGTTTTCACAAATATGGCCAGCAGTTAAGGTTAGCTATATATATAGGAATGCATTTATTAACACGATAAAAATTCACAGCTGACTTTTAAAAACAAGCTTAAAAAAGGTAGAGAACACTGTTTTGACTCGAAACCAAAAGCAATATTTTACAAAATAATTACAGTGAGTCTCAAATGCACTCGGTACAAAAAAACTGTTAAGACATTAAAATGCGCAACGGAGCAAGAGATCAGAAGTTAAGCCGAAAAGAAAAACAACGGTTGTTTAATATGGTCACACAAATAAAAAGTATACATGGAAAAACCGTGGTCCGTCCGGATGCAAATCCAGAAACTCAGATATGAACGCTCGATGTTCTTAACACACAAGGAATACATTATTAAAACTGGTTTGGATGCGAAGATGAGCTACGAGATTAATCTGCCTTGTGCACGAGCCGGCTAGATCATTACAGAACGACGAGGCATCCGTTGGGATGGTGATGGTTTGTGGTCCCTATACATCTTCTGCTTAAATAATGCGCGATGGGTGATGATCACCTTCCAGAAATGTTATCGTTCATGTGGAAGATCAAAAAGACAGTGCAGAATCCGCACAAAATCCACCGTTTGTTATGAAAAGTGTTTGAGTTCCCCACCGATTCCCATCCACCTGATCCAAAAAACGAAGAACGATTAACGCAAATACGAAGGAAATCCGTCGTCGTCTCGGCAAAACTGGGTTTGTGGTGGATTGGCGATTGTGTTGGAGGCGACGCTTCAATTTTTCCTCCTCCACCATTCAGTGGCATTAAAAAGGTCCTTAAAAAGGACTCCAGGAGAAGGCCGGTGTGTTTGGCAAGAAACAGTGACAGGTGGTCCTCAGAGGAGTTGGGTTTTCTATACAGGCACCAATATATCAAGTTCTACGTCGGGCATGTGGAAGTAGTGGAGGAGGGGTGTTAGGATGGAGCATAAAGGTAGAAAAATCAGCAGGCACTTTTTTTTTCTTTTATTTCGAAGTAGCAAACACTAACCTTCTTGTCTTGGCTACTGCTATTCCTTCATAAGTGTATTCAGAGTATGGATAAGCTCCCGTCATTTTATCAGGGTCTGGATAAGGCGGTGTAAACCGGCTGCTCCCAGTTTGCTGTGGGGCTGTGAGAAGAAGGAATGTTGAAGCCACTGAGGATGGTGCCTCCATATGGTCTTCGTGAGGAATGGAAATATGGATACTGGTAAAGACTGGAGGTGTAGCTGGAATAAGGGCTGTAGTAGCCCGGGCTTTGCAGGTCTGTGTAGTCGCATGGCGAGCTGGGGAACGCAGCGGTGGACGCAGAGCAACTCTGAGAACCGTAGGAGCAGAATTCAGGATGAGAGGGTGAGCTCTGAGATGCTTCGCTGTAGTGGGTGGGACTCAGCTGCTCGGTTTTGATGTGAGGTCTGTGATGGCTGACATCACCGGAGCCGGGGGAGGTAGCGGAAGACAGGGCTGCTTTGCGGCTCCAAGCACCCCCGGTGGCTCCGGAGTGGCTGTAGGGTCCGGCGAAAGGGGAGGGGTTGAGGTCGGAGACCATGGAAGTGGCTCCAGAGTGACCGCTTATTGGAAGATACTGATCGAATTCGTGAACATCGAACGTCTCTATGTTGCTCATAACGTCCGTGCTGAGCTCGGAAATGTCCACGTTGCTGAAATCGATGTTCTGACGGCCGGACTCTACGAGCCTGCGGCTTTCGTGTTTCAGGTCTTGCTTCGATCCGTGGTGAAGGTCGGTTTTAGGGGTCGTTGGGGGTGTTGGGGGTCCGTGGGGTTGGCCTGAAAATATCACAACTTTTTCAGAAGTAGAAAACGACATTCAAAATCAATCCAATTCATTTAATTATCTATTCATTATTCTCTAATCTGGTCCTGATACACCTTTAAAAACCCTCATCCTTGCCGAGAGGTGATGTAATGAATCCCCGCTCCTCCACCTGATATTAACTCCATGAATAAGGTGAAAGTGACATATGTGACATGTATGACATCATATTTCCTATGTCATCATCAGTCATCGTTACTAAAAAATCACCTTTAATCAATTAACACAACTCCTGTGTTTTGAATTGTTTTTCATTTGCTTGGCTGTTTTTAAGGTATATTGTTCAGGTTTTCTATTAAATAAAGCAATATTGTCTCAGCGGCATGGTGGCTTAGTGGTTGGCATGTTCTCCTCTCAGCGCTAGGGATTCCCGGTTCGAATCCCCATCTGGATGGAGTTTCCATGTTCTCCCCGTGTCCGCGTGGGTTTCCTCCGGGTTCTCCGGTTTCCTCCCACAGTCCAAAAACATGGATCAAGTCAATTGAGTTCTCCAAATTGCCCCATATAGAGTGTGTCTGTGTGAGTGAGTGTGTGCCCAGCGATGGATTGGCGCCCTGTCCTGGGTGTATCTGCCCAGCGCCCGAGACGTTCTCCCCTGGATGGGCATGGGGAACCCCACCGCGATCCTAATAGAGGATAAAGCAGGAGATAATGAATGAATGAATGAATAATGTCTCATATAATAATAGCCTCCATATTTTTCTATATTGACTATTTGATTTTGTTTATAGTTTTATGATAGTTTTTTTTTATATATATTTTTTTTTTACATGGGCGGCACGGTGGCTTAGTGGTTGGCATGTTCTCCTCTCAGCACTAGGGATTCCCGGTTCGAATCCCCATCTGGGTGGAGTTTCCATGTTCTCCCCGTGTCTGCGTGGGTTTCCTCCGGGTTCTCCGGTTTCCTCCCACAGTCCAAAAACATGGATCAAGTCAATTGAATTCTCCAAATTGCCCCATATAGAGTGTGTCTGTGTGAGTGAGTGTGTGCCCAGCGATGGATTGGCGCCCTGTCCTGGGTGTATCTGCCCAGCGCCCAAGACGTTCTCCCCTGGATGGGCATGGGGAACCCCAACGTGACCCTAATAGAGGATAAAGCGGAAGATAATGAATGAATGAATATTTTTACATATTTTTTTCCTTTTAAGATGTAAGCACTCCCTTGTTTGCATTTTACAGAAATGTAATATATACAGCAATTCCATAATCTTTTATCCTAACAATGAATTAACTTCACCTCATCTTGAAAAAAATAAGCCATTAAATATAACGCTTTCATTAAATTTTATAAGCGTGTTTTATAAAACCAAAACAATTAGCTAATAACAAAAACAAGAATTGCCAAATCTGTTTTCTTATTATTATGATTATCATTGTAATTATTGTGTCTATTGGAATACAGCAGCTGTTTTAACGTCAGGTAAACAGAACAACAGGTGTATGAAGATATATATAAGATGTATATGTAAAGAAGATGCCATGCTGATTAGGAAGGTCCTGGTCTGTGTAACTTTAAAATAATTTTTACTATTAAAACTACACTAACAGATAACAGTATTTGAGTATAATCCACATAGCATTCCTTTTCTTTTTATATTAATATAAGAAATGAATCTTCGCTCTGCATTGAGGTTAATAAATTATATATTGTATATATTACCACGACAAATGGAGCATCTGTAAAAAGTGAAATTCCTCCCTGGGGGTTAATTCAAAAAAGTTTTCCGATAATATTGACCTGAAGCATGCAAATAAGAAGATCCATCTGCATAACACACTACAGTCCAGTTTTTGACATGTTTTTATTTATCCAGCAAGTGTTATGATGTTAGATAGCACCTTTTATCTAATTATCTATCTATCTATCTCTCTATCTATCTATATATATATATATATATATATATATATATATATATATATATATATATATATATATATATATATATATATATATATATTCATATTCATTCATTCATTCATTATCTCCCGCTTTATCCTCTATTAGGGTCGCGGTGGGGTTCCCCATGCCCATCCAGGGGAGAACGTTTCAGGCGCTGGGCAGATAGTCCCAGGACAGGGCGCCAATCCATCGCTGGGCACCCACTCACTCACACAGACACACTCTATATGGGGCAATTTGGAGAACTCAATTGACTTGATCCATGTTTTTGGACTGTAGGAGGAAACCGGAGAACCCGGTTTTACTATAGTCAGACAGACAGACAGATAGATATTACAAATGCTAGTTCTTAAATTTTGATAATATTCACATTTAAGGCTAATATTTCCTTTTCTCTCAGTTTAAAGTATGATCTTTTTATTTTTCATGTTACCGTTTTATATTTTATTGTATGCAAAATTAAATATTTAAACAAAAGTTATATGTAGAAGGACAAACAACCTAAAGAATGACTGACTACTGAATGACAACTGACTGACCTGTGTGATTCTCTTAATTGTAAACTGCTTTGAGTAACATTGTCTGCTAAATGACAGAGTTCTAATATAATGTAATAATAAAAATGTAATGTAAAATCAGTCTCTTAATTGGTTAATTTTATATCAATTCTTTAATCACTAGCCATAAAGCATCCGCTGATCAGAATCACCCAACCTACATCCATCTTGTTATAAAACCCACATCGCACAGCCCTAGGGGTGTGATTTTCGATTTTCCGATTAATAAGCAATCATCACCTACCTGGATGATCTGTGTGATGGTCTGTTACTCCTGCCAGGACCCCCAGACCTGGCTCTGCTTTATACATCTGATGACCCAGCTCGGCCCCTGAGTCCGAATCACTCTGCCCTGGCTTCACACTCTTCCGACGTCTCGGCTGGTACTTATAGTCAGGATGATCCTTTTTGTGCTGTACCCGCAACCTCTCGGCTTCTTCTACAAAAGGCCTTTTTTCGGCTTCTGATAACAATCTGCAGAAAGGAAGTTAGAAAAGGGAAGAGCCAGACATACAATGTGAAAACAGTGCATATTAAACAGCGTTTATTCAGTTAAATATTTACATTTCAGTCCCTAGAAGTGATGAAGGTGTATTAGGCTTCTAGTTTTGTTAAGTGAGAAAGCGATCGAAACACATCCTTCTGCACTGTACATTTAACGCCTCACTCAGTAAAACAACTTTAAATTTAACGTGTAATAACCAAATGAGGATCATTATTCAAAAGTGCAATATTATTTTATTCTACCATCTGCCACACGTGCACTATATTTTCAATTTTTGAAATTCATACTGTACACATGCCACTTTACTTTCACTTACTTTTACTTGCCACTTTACTCTTACTATTACATTTTTGTGTATTTTTAGTATATTTAGTTGAATTTTACTCCGCTTATTGTACATTTTTGTATATATAAAGATATCTAATGGAAAAAACTACACTTACTGTACATTTACATTTAGTCATATAGCAGACACTTTTATCCAAAGCGCCATACAAATGACTTACAGATGAGAACACCACAAATATATACATTTTTGTATATATAAAAACATCTAATGAAGCGTCTGTAAAAACTATTCTCATTGTACATTTACATTTATTCATATAGCAGACGCTTTTATCCAAAGCAACTTACAAATGAGAACACCACAAATACTGTATATACATTTCTGTATATATAAACACGTTTAATGGAGCATCTGGAAAAACTGCAATCCCCCCCCCCCCCCTTCCCCAGGGGGATTAATAAAGTATTCGGATTCGGATGATTCTGATAATCAAATGCTCCCTAAGGTTGCAGAAATGCATCATTTTTATGTTTAATGTAAAAACAAAAAAAGTACAATAAAAAAAGTATATAAATGTTATATATATAACATTATATTCTTTATATAAGAATATAAAAGTATATAAAAAATAATATAATAGTATATAATATAAAAAAGTACAATATTTGCACATGAGATTGTGGGGAAAACATTGGGACAGTTTAGAAATACGTATTAACCTTTTGAAGTTGTATTTATTTTAAAGTAAATATAATAATATAATAATAAATATAATAATAGTATTCTGATATAGTAAAAGTATTCTGATTCGGATGCTTCTGATAATCAAATGCTCCCTAAGCATCATTTTTGAGAAATGCATCATTTTTAAGTTTAATGTCAAAAAAGTACAATAAAAAAAAGTATTTAATATAAAAGTATATAATATTAAAAAAGCACAATATTTGCACATGAGATTGTGGGGAAAATATTGGGACAGTTTACAAATACGTATTAACCATCATAAGTTTCATTTATTTTAAAGTAAATATAATAATAAGGTATTCTGATTCCGATGCTTCTGATAATCAAATGCTCCCTAAGCATCATTTTTAAGTTTAATGTAAAAAAAAATGACAATAAAAAAGTATTTAATATAAAATATATAAAAAAGTACAATATTTGCACATGAGATTGTGGGGAAAAATCATTGGGACAGTTTACAAATACATATTAACCTTCTGAAGTGTTATTTATTTTAACGTAAATATAATAATAAAGTATTGTGATTCGGATGCTTCTGATAATCAAATGCTCCCTAAGCATCATTTTTAAGTTTAATGTAAAAAAAAAGACAATAAAAAAGTATTTAATATGAAAGTATATGATATTAAAAAAACAATATTTGCACATGAGATTGTGGGGAAAACATTGGGACAGTTTACAAATACGTGTTAACCTTCTGAAGTTTTATTTATTATTTAAAGTAAATATAATAAAGGCTTAGAAGCAACTGAATAAAAAATAATAATAATAATAATAATAATAATAATAATAATAATAATAATAATAATAATAATAATAATAATAAAATAAAAAATAATACTTGATTTTTTTTTTTTTTTATTAAGTATTATAAGAACACAGAACCCACCTCCAGAGTTTGCCCAGCGTCTTGCTGAGCTCAGCATTATGGAGGTGCGGGTACTGGTCCGCCAGCTTCCTCCGCGCCGCCTGCGCCCAGACCATGAAGGCGTTCATGGGCCGCTTGACGTGCGGCTTGCTCTTGAGGGCCCCGTTGGCGCGCGCGGGCACGGGCACCAGGGACCAGTCGTAGCCCTTCAGAACCTGCGACACGGCGTCGCGGATGCAGGCGGGGAACCTTTCGTCGTCCTCATCCTCCACCTTCCTGATGGTTGAGCGCAGCGGGCCGTGGCCGTCCGACCCCGCCGGGGAGGAGGGTGCGTCCGAGTCCGACTCGTCCAGAGAAGCGGAGCTGGACGTGCCCACGGGACTGCACGGCGCCTCCGCCATGGACTTGTCGTGCTCCTCGGTCATCGTGTGATCGGCTGCTGCGCGGAGACTGCGGAGGCTGCGGGTTTGAATCCCTCACATGTGGATGCGCTGGTGACGCCGCGCTGCGCGCTGGAGCTCAGATCTCTCTGTGCAACTCTCTGACAGCCGCACAATACTTTTGCGCAAACTTGGGGTGCGTCACGCCCCCCTCGCTCCTTATTGGTGGAGAGCGGGAGCGCACTTTGATCTGATTGGTTGATCGTTATTCTGAAAATCATTCAGCTGGTATGTTTTATTTGGGGTTGTGACACTGGCCATCCATCCATTATCTTCTACTAGGATGCCCATCCAGGGGAGAACATTTCGGGCACAGGGCAGATACACCCAGGACAGGGCGCCAACACACTCTATATGGGGCAATTTGGAGCATTCAATTGACTTGAGCCATGTTTTTGGACTGTGGGAGGAAACCGGAGAACCCGGAGGAAACCCACGCGGACACGGGGAGAACATGGAAACTCCACCCAGATGGGGATTCGAACCGGGAATCCCTAGCGCTGAGAGGAGAACGTGCAAACCACTAAGCCACCATGCTACCCCTCCATTATCCATCCATTATCTTCCGCTTTATCCTCTATTAGGGTCGCGGTGGGGTTCCCCATGCCCATCCAGGGGAGAACGTTTCAGGCACTGGGCAGATACACCCAGGACAGGACGCCAATCTATCGCTGGGCACACACTCACTCACACAGACACACTCTATATGGGGCAATTTTGAGAATTCAATTGACTTGATCCATGTTTTTGGACTGTGGGAGGAAACCGGAGAACCCGGAGGAAACCCACGCAGACACGGGGAGAACATGGAAACTCCACCCAGATTGGGATTCGAACCTGTGTGGTATCTACCCAGTGCCAGAAACGTTTCCCCTAGATGGGTAGATACCCCTGTGGCCCTAGAAGAGGATTAAGCTGTAAAAAGGAATTTAAAGGAATAATAATTCATTCATTCATTATCTTCTGCTTCATTCTCTATTAGGTTCGTGGGGGGGGTTCCCCATGCCCATCCAGGGGAGAACATCTCGGGCGCTGGGCAGATAGACCCAGGACAGGGCGCCAATCCATCGCACACACTCACTCACACAGACACACTCTATATGGGGCAATTTTGAGAATTCAATTGACTTGATCCATGTTTTTGGACTGTGGGAGGAAACCGGAGAACCCGGAGGAAACCCACACAGACACGGGGAGAACATGGAAACTCCACCCAGATGGGGATTCGAACCGGGAATCCCTAGCGCTGAGAGGAGAACGTGCTAACCACTAAGCCACCGTGCCGCCGGAAATAATAATAATAATAATATAATAATAATAATAACAATTTTAAAATCTTTTTCTAATATTTTAGTGGTCAGCTATCCGCCTCTCAGCACTGGAGATCCAAGTTCGAATCCCAATCTGGGTGGAGTTTCCATGTTCTCCCCGTGTCCATGTGGGTTTCCTCCGGGTTCTCCGGTTTCCTCCCATACTCCAAATAACATGTATTCAAGGTGAAGGGAAAGGTGCCCAGTGATAAACTGCCACCCTGTTCTGGGTGTATCTGCCCAGTGCCCGAAACATCCTCCCCTGGATGGACATCAGGAAATCCCCCCCCCCTCCCCCATGACCCTAATGAAGGATTAAGTGGAAGATAATGAATAAATGAATATAGGGCTCATGATATTTAAAGTTATAAAACCATTGGCTGCCCAGCGATAGGTTGGCGTCCTGTCCTGGGTGTATCTGCCCAGCGCCCGAAACGTTCGCCCCTGGATGGACATGGGACACCCCCCCCCCCCCCCCCCCCCCCCCGCGATCCTAATAGAGGATAAAGCGGAAGATAACGGATGGATGGAAACCAATGGCCTTTGCCATTCAGACAGACCGACTATGTTATGAATACATGAATACCACTTTTCAGGTAAATCAACAGTTAATGTCAGGTATTTAAATCTGAACGAACACCACAATGCAAAGGTCCCTTTGTTCTGCTCTCACAGGTAAGAGGTCAAAGTCGAAAAGGAAATCGCACTCCAACAACAGTCTGTTTGTCACCAGCCGCAAGCCGAGCTGAATATGGCGTCGGATTTCACTATAAAGGAAACAGACGTTAATTCTCGAGAGAAGGAGAGAGAGAGAGAGAGAGAGAGAGAGAGAGAGAGAGAGAGAGAGAGAGAGAGAGAGAGAGAGAGAGAGGAACATGATAAGAACAGAGATTTAATCACAGGCTTTGTTAGCAAGGCTTTGTATTAGTGTGTAACAAAGTTGATTTATATCCCATTAACAGGGACGTGTGTTTCACTGACAGTTTGCTCGATGCTTGCAGGAGGTGTTCCAGTCACAGAACACATTATAAGGAACCGCAGAACACATTATGAGGATTTTATTCCCAATGCCAGAGCAAGATTTTTTTCTTTGCACCGTGCAGACCTGCTGTTCATCATTAAAAAGTCCAGTGGAGCAAAGAAAGCAACCTGATACTGTTCTGAGGTAGGTCAGTATTCATTAACCTTTGTTTTATTAAGTTATATAAACACCATATAGCGGTACGGTGGCTTAGTGGTTAGCATGTTCGTCTCTCAGCATTAGGGATTCCCGGTTCGAATCCCCATCTGGGTGGAGTTTCCATGTTCTCCCCGTGTCTGCGTGGGTTTCCTCCCACAGTCCAAAAACATGGATCAAGTTTGACATGGATTGAGTTCTCCAAATTGCCCCATATAGAGTGTGTCTGTGTGAGTGAGTGTGTGCCCAGCAATGGATTGGCGTGTATCTGCCCAGTGCCCGAGACGTTCTCCACTGGATGGGCATGGGGAACCCCACCGTGACCCTAATAGAGGATAAAGCGGGAGATAATGAATGAATGAAAACACCATATATATATATATATATATATATATAGGGGCGACACGGTGGCTTAGTGGTTAGCATGTTCTCCTCTCAGCACTAGGGATTCCCGGTTCGAATCCCCATCTGGGTGGAGTTTCCATGTTCTCCCCGTGTCTGCGTGGGTTTCCTCCGGGTTCTCCGGTTTCCTCCCACAGTCCAAAAACATGGATCAAGTCAATTGAGTTCTCAAAATTGCCCCATATAGAGTGTGTCTGTGTGAGTGAGTGTGTGCCCAGCGATAGATTGGCGTCCTGTCCTGGGTGTATCTGCCCAGCGCCCGAAACGTTCTCCCCTGGAACGTGCTCCTGAAACGTTCTCCCCCCCCCACCCGCGACCCTAATAGAGGATAAAGCGATAATGAATGAATGAATGAATATATATATATATATATATTTTTTTTTTTTTTTTTTTTTTTTTATGACCTCTTCAGCACTGTATTTCCATTTTCGCATATGTCTTACAGTTTGGATTTTAAAGCTCCACTCGTGAGGATTTTACTGTACACTTATTTCAGATCGGTCACCCGAGGTACCTCAGGCTGATGTAACGAGCCGTTATTCGAATCGGCCAACAGATGTGTGTCATATCGCCACAAATATGTAAAACATAGCGAGGAATGTCCAAAGGACAGGCACATCTGGCAGCCAAAGCAAAATGGCCAAACCTCTTGCTCAGCAAAAAAAGCGACAGCATGGCTTATCCTCACCTCAGAAGTAATTCTAGGAAGTCTTTCGGTTCAGAAAGCATAACATTGAGCAACAGCTGTTTTCACTTTCTACCAAGTGGTGAGATCAGTTGTTGGTTTCAGTTGGCTCTGGTGTCAAATGAGGGGAAACGCAGGAAAACGCCTGGCGGTGGAGTGAATGAAGGACTCAAGCCTCAGCGTGTTGGGGAGAAAGCTCAGAACGCCATTCTCTGATACGCTAAGAGGACTAGACAGCGAGTGTGCAGACCAGCATTAACATCACTGTCCCTCTGTTGGTTTAAACCTTTAATGAATAATTATTAAGGATGGTAAAAATGGTGGACTGCAAAATGTATATATATAGAATGAAGTTAAGGTTCCCTGATGTCTGTCCTGATTCATATTAGAGAACAGAATAATATTTTTATTATTTCTTTCTATGCCTCTATACCCAGCTTGCTCCATCTGCTTTTATAATTATAGAAATTCATGAATCCAATTGGGGCGGCACGTTGGCTTAGTGGTTGGCATGTTTGCCTCTCAGCGCTAGGGATTCCCGGTTCGAATCCCCATCTGGGTGGAGTTTCCATGTTCTGTGGAGTTTCCGTGTCCACGTGGGTTTCCTCCGGGTTCTCTGGTTTCCTCCCACAGTCCAAAAAACATGGATCAAGTCAATTGAGTTCTCCAAATTGCCCCATATAGAGTGTGTCTGTGTGAGTGAGTGTGTGCCCAGCGATGGATTGGCGCCCTGTCCTGGGTGTATCTTCCCAGTGGCCAAAATGTTCTCCCCTGGATGGGCATGGGGAACCCCCCTCACGACCCTGATATAGGATAAAGCGGAAGATAATGGATGGATATATGGATGGATCCTTTTTATACGGGAGGCACAGTGGCTTAGTGGTTGGCATGTTCTCCTCTCAGCACTAGGGATTCCCAGTTCGAATCCCCATCTGGGTGGAGTTTCCATGTTCTCCCCGTGTCCGAGTGGGTTTCCTCCGGGTTCTCCGGTTTCCTCCCACAGTCCAAAAAACATGGATCAACTCAATTGAATTCTCCAAATTGCCCCATATAGAGTGTGTCTGTGTGACTGAATGTGTGCCCAGCGATGGATTGGCACCCTGTCCTGGGTGTATCTGCCCAGCGCCCGAAACGTTCTCCCCTGGATGGGCATGGGGAACCCCCTCGCGACCCTGATAAAGGATAAAGTGGAAGATACTGGATGGATATATGGATGGATCCTTTTTATATGGGAGGCACAGTGGCTTAGTGGTTGGCATGTTTCCTCTCAGCGCTTGGGATTCCCGGTTCGAATCCCCATCTGGGTGGAGTTTCCATTCTCCCCGTGTCCGAGTGGGTTTCCTCCGGGTTCTCCAGTTTCCTCCCACAGTCCAAAAACATGGATCAAGTCTCCAAATTGTCGGGTTCTCCAAATTGCCCCATATAGAATGTGTGTGTGAGTGAGTGTGTGCCCAGTGATAGATTGGCGTCCTGTCCTGGGTGTATCCGCCCAGAGCCCGAAACGTTCTCCCCTGGATGGGCATGGGGAACCCCCCGCGACCCTAATAGAGGATAAAGCGGAAGATAATGGATAGATGGGAGAAGATTAAAAAAAACAATGGCTCACACAGTTTAACTCTATGACTGAGTCTTATTAGTCACTATGTCTCCTTTCTTGTGGATGCCCCCGGTCTGGGAATGTTCATGGGATTTTCGTTTTCAGATGTTTTAGTCTGGTTTCAGTCTGAGTTCTGATAGCATTTGGAGTTTTAAATAAAAACCTTCTCGCGTCGAGCCTCGTGTGGACTCCCAGTCCAGACTTCAGAATTTAGTGCTTGAGCATTTCCTCTCCTTTGTGTTTTTGCCCCCGTGTTCACCTTGGCTGCTCTGTGCACAGCCAAACCACACACTAAATAAGATCATGCAGCTACTGCACCACAACTTACCCCTTTGAAATGGGGAGAACATCCCGTCCTCCGTTTTCTCTTTCTTTCTTTTTCGGACATGCTCCTTCTTTTACTCAACGAGTCCTATGTTGTATATTAATGACAGAGACCGGGATGCATCTTATTTTAGATTAATTATTATACCCAAGCATTAACGACTTACCATCTTTGTGAATTTAGATTCTAAATATTAAATCCATCCATCCATTTACATCACATTTGGTCATTTAGCAGACGCTTTTATCCAAAGCGACTTCCAAGGTGAACACAGGGTTCATCACAACATCCTTGGAGCAATGAGGGTTAAGGGTCTTGCTCAAGGACCCACATTGGTAACTTCAGTGGACCTGGGATTTGAACCCCCAACCTTCAGATTGATAGCCCAACACCCTAACCACTGAGCTACTGCGCCCTACTTATGTGGACATAGGGAGAACATGGAAACTCCACCCAGATGGGGATTCGAACCGGGAATCCCTAGTGCTGAGAGGAGAACATGCTAAACCACTAAGCCACCATGCCGCCCCTCTACATTAACATTTGGTCATTTAGCAGATTCTTTAATCCAAAGCGACTTACAAGGTGAGCACAGGGTTCATCACAACATCCCTGCAGCAATGAGGGTTAAGGGTCTTGCTCAAGGACCCACATTGGTAACTTCAGTGGACCTGGGATTTGAACCCCCAACCTTCAGATTGATAGCCCAACGCCCTAACCACTGAGCAACCACACCATCCATCCATTATCATCTGCGTTACCCTCTATTAGGGTCGCGGGGGAAAGCTGAACCACTGTCCTGACCCCCATTGCAAAGCATCTATTCTAGAACAGTCTGGGCTCTCCAAGGCACCAGCAACCAGGTCCAGGCTTTACCCTCACTGTTCTGGTGCTTGACTCATCCATTTGCACTCAAGGCTTGACAGACACATTGGGTACTGTGTGGCTTTGCAGTAAAATAGTAAAATAGTGGAAAACAACCCAAGGTTCCATGAAGCTGGGACTGGTAGGGAAGAAGGTCCGGGAGAGATGATGTGCAACCAAATGTGCAACCAAGTAGGGTTTTTTGGCTTCATTTGGTGATGCTGTCCAGTCGTCTTGGACCAAATGTAGGGTCCACATGGGCAGCTGCTCCATGAGGTTGAGTGTTGAGGGTAGATCTTGATTGGGTTGGGTGTTGGGCTAACAAACCTCAAGGTTGTGGGTTTAAATCCCAGGTCCACTGAAGTTTCCAATGTGGGTCCTTGAGAAAGACCCCTCATTGGGGTTCTGCACCAACCCTGTGTTTTGATTCCATACTTGTAAGTCTGCTAAAGGATTTAAACCCAATACGCTGCTCCTACACCATTACTTCAGGGTTACATTTTTCGGTAAGCAACCACTTCTGCACACATTTCAAACTAATTTATTGTGAGATGATTTAGTATTTAGGCGGCATGGTGGCATGTTCGCCTCTCAGCGCTAGGGAATTCCCGGTTCGAATCCCAATCAAGGTGGAGTTTACCATGTTCTCCCCGTGTCAGCATGGGTTTCCTCCAGGTTCTCCGGTTTCCTCCCACAGTCCAAAAACATGGATCAAGTCAACTGAATTCTCCAAATTGCCCCATATAGAGTGTGTCTGTGTGTGCCCAGTGATAGATTGGTGCCCTGTCCTGGGTGTATCTGCACTGCACAGTGCCCGAGAACTTTTTGATGTATATATATATATATATATATATATATATATATATATATATATATATATATATATATATATATATATATATATATATATATATATATTTAATATGGTGGCACGGTGGCTTAGTGGTTAGCACGTTCTCCTCTCTGCACTAGGGATTCCCCCTTCGAGTCCCCATCTGGGTGTAGCTTCCATGTTCTCCCCATGTCTGCGTGGGTTTCCTCCGGGTTCTCCGGTTTCCTCCCACAGTCCAAAAACATGGATCAAGTCAATTGAGTTCTCAAAATTGCCCCATATAGAGTGTATCTGTGTGAGTGAGTGTGTGCCCAGTGATAGATTGGCGCCCTGTCCTGGGTCTATCTGCCCAGCGCCCGAAACGTTCGGGATGGGCATGGGGAACCCCACCGTGACCCTAATATAGGATAAAGTGGAAGGTAATGAATGAATGAATGAATATATATATATATATATGTGTATATATATATATGTGTGTGTGTGTGTGTGTATATCTCCTCCCACAGTCCAAAAACATGGATCAAGTGAATCAAGTTCTCCAAATTGCCCCATATAGCATGTGTATGTCTGTGTGAGTGAGTGAGTGAGTGTGTGCCCAGCGATAGATTGGCGCCCTGTCCTGGGTGTATCTGCCCAGCGTCTAAAACTTTCTCCCCCGGATGGGCACGCGACCCTAATAGAGGATAAAGCAGAAGATAATGGATGGGATATACATACATATATGATTAACTATGGAAATTGTGTTTAGATAATTTTTTTCTCTCATTGCTGTATTTATTTTTTTATTTTTATTTTTGCATTTCTTCATTTAGAAAACTGTTCCTTGCAGCTAGATTACACTTGCATGCAAATACAGCCATGTTTATGTGTTTTCTTTGTGTGGGCGACGGTGTCACCGGTGTGTGCAGCCTTTTGGATTTGCATGTCATTTATTTTTCCTACTCTCTATTTCTGTGCTGACAGGTATGAAACCCCTCACTCTTATTTCTGTGTCTGTATTACAGTCCGGCACGAACACCTTTCCAAATTAGGTCAGAGACATGACAAATACATTAATGAGGTTTGTCTGCTGAGCTCTTAATATGAGGAAAGAAATGGAACATAAAAAAAAAAGGTTTTTATCTTGAAATAAAAAGGTTTAGCGGTTTTATTTCCATTGTTGAAAAATACCAGAGGTCAGGTTTCTATATATATATATAGTGAATAATTTTTTTTAATTATTGTTTTGAATTAATAAAATGATAGCTAATATTTTTTGCATTGTATCTAATAACGATTTTGCATTGGTTTAAAAATATAAAAATTACACAGGATTTCAATATATAAAACATACAGTATGTATAAATATATATATAAATATATACTTATTAATAAAATAATGTAATTTTGATGTTTATGAACAAATAAAATTTGTATTATTAGCTATCATTTTATTCATAAATTTTGATATATATATTGATATATTGATATATTAATATAGATATACATATAGATATTCATTCATTCATTATCTCCCGCTTCATCCTCTATTAGGGTCGCGGTGGGGTTCCCCATGCCCATCCAGGGGAGAACGACTCGGGCGCTGGGGAGAGACACCCAGGACAGGGCGCCAATCCATCGCTGGGTACACACTCACACGCTCAAACACACGCTATATGGGGCAATTTTTGAGAATTCAATTGACTTGATCCATGTTTTTGGACTGTGGGAGGAAACCGGAGAACCCGGAGGAAACCCACACAGACACGGGGAGAACATGGAAACTCCACCCAGATGGGGATTCGAACCGGGAATCCCTAGCACTGAGAGGCGAACGTGCTGACCACTAAGCCACCGTGCCGCCCTCCCATGGCATAATGTTTAGCAAATTTAATGTAAATAAGATTTAATGTGAATTGGCTGCGCTAAGTTGCCCCTATATAGTGTGTGTGTGTTCCAGCAATGGATTGTATGGAGTATAAAGCAGCCAATTCAGTGGGCAGCCTTGTATATGACGCCTGGGTAGCATTTGGGGTTAGGTGCCTTGCTCAAGGGCACTTCAGCCATAGTACATTGTGGAACACGGAATCAAACCAGGGGCCTTCAGCTCACAAGGTCTTAAACCACAAGCCCATGACTGCCTGTGACTGCCTACAAGCCTGTCCACGCCTCCATTTCACTCTCGTCGTCACCCACTCGCCCTGCTGTGGGGGTCCTTATAGCTCAAGCGCGGTACATAATTCCGAGCTTAATGGCTGTAGATTTTTTTCTCGGGGGTGGGAGGGGGGGGGGGGTGGGGGTAGTAGCCAATTATTACTGCTGATCCACTTCTAGAGCGACAATTATTAGATCATTTTGCTGGTCGCTTGTATTTTAATGGCAGCCCCCGAGACAAGTTAGCAAAATTTTAATGTCCTTCATAAATCAGTCATTCTAAATACACATGCACCCGCTTTTACATGCCACTGATGATTTTCCTGGTGCATATTAACGCAGTCTGGTCCTGCTCGCTTTTATTACATTTTGGCACCTTAAAAATTTGTCACTGCTACACTCACGGTGATTCATTATTGGACACAGTTCAATTTTGCAGACTTTATATTCCATATATATATACAGTCATATATATATATATATATATATATATATATATATATATATATATATATATATATATGTGTGTGTGTGTGTGTGTGTGTGTGTGTGTGTGTGTGTGTGTGTGTGTATGTTTGTGTATATAAATATATATATATATATATATATATATATATATATATATATATATATATACACACACATATATATGTATATATATATATATATATATGTGTGTGTGTGTGTGTGTGTGTGTGTGTGTGTGTGTGTGTGTGTATATGTTTGTGTATATAAATATATATATATATATATATATATGTGTGTGTGTGTGTGTGTGTGTGTGTGTATATATAGGGGCGGCACGGTTGCTTAGTGGTTGGCATGTTCTCCTCTCAGCACTAGGGATTCCCGGTTCGAATCCCCATCTGAGTTTCCATGTTCTCCCTGTGTCTGCGTGGGTTTCCTCCGGGTTTTCCGCTTTCCTCCCACAGTCCAAAAGAACATGGATCAAGTCAATTGAGTTCTCCAAATTGCCCCATATAGAGTGTGTCTGTGTGAGTGAGTGTGTGCCCAGAGATAGATTTGCGCCCTGTCATGGGTGTATCTGCCCAGCGCCCGAAACGTTCTCCCCTTGAAGGGCATGGGGAACCCCACCGCGACCCTAATAGAGGATAAAGCATAAAGCAGAAGATAATGAATGAATATATATATATATATATATATATATATATATATATATATATATATATATATATATATATATATATATATATATATATATATTTTATTGTATTTTTTTTTTTATTTTTTTTATTAAGGCTAATAATATTCTTATATTACATGTTTGGAAGAAGTAAATAAGCGCATATAATTGAAACCAGTAATTCCTCTGCTTCCCTAATTTCCTGCAGACCATACCCACACCATACAACATATTAGAACAATGTGTTCTGCTTCGAACTGTCTTTACGACAACTCTAAAGTTTTCATGTTAAATCTCTCTCAAAAAGCTCAAAATTCTGCTCAGTCTTCACATCAGGGACGAGCGGCCTTCAGAACGTAGTGTGCACACTTAAAATCTCAAGGTGACAACTACAACAAATATATTAATTAGAGTAAAAACAACTCAAAGGGTTTATACCTCCAGATATGTTCCAAGACAAGTGCCTAAGGGAAAACTGACAGTTTCTCTCCTCTCACTTTTGTCACACACACACACACACACACACACACCACACACACACACACACACACACACACACACACACACACACACCACACACACACACACACACATGTGCTGCTCCTGGTTTGCATGCTTTTGGATAAGCCAGAATTTGAATATTTAATATCTACTCGTAAATGTAAGGCTGTATTTGGGGATGTATCACACAGCCAAATGTATTCGGACAGCTGACGTCCCTTTTTAAAAAATACATGATGAGTTTCATGTTTTATGTCTTTGTGTTACTCTAAAGTTCCTCTCGGTAAACTGGCGTCTGTATTTTGTTTTACTGTAAACTTTACAGTCGCCCTGATACGAATACTGAGATAAAATAAAGACGTTTTCTTCGGAATAAACTCTGATATCCAAAATATTAAAACACAATGTAAATCTTCTTTAAAACGGAGCATGATTCATATCTGTTTTGCTGGGAATTTCACAGGAGAGCCAGGAACGTGGCAATTCGATTGAAAATTGTGAAACTGCAGAGTAACACTGTCAACCACGTTAACACCTTTACCAGGAAATTTCACGACGTGTTTTGTCTCATTTTTACAGACTCGGAAACTGATTTCAAAATGAACGGTGGCTTAGTGGTTTTCCCGGTTCGAATCCCAATCTGGGTGGAGTTTCCATGTTCTCCCTGTGTCCACGTGGGTTTCCTCCGGGATCTCCGGTTTCCTCCCACAATCCAAAAACATGGATCAAGTCAATTGAGTTCTTAAATTGCCCCATATAGAGTGTGTCTGTGTGAGTGAGTGTGTGCCCAGCGATAGGGATTTGAGAAGCCACACACACACACACACACACACACACACACACACACTCACACTCCCTGTGTCCATGTGGGTTTCCTCTGGGTTCTCCGGTTTCCACCCACAGTCCAAAACCACTGTCCTGGGTCAATTGAGTTCTCGAAATTGCCCCATATAGAGTGTGTCTGTGGGAGCGAGTGTGTGCCCAGCGATAGGGATTTGAGAAGCCACACACACACACACACACACACACACACACACACACATATATATATAAAACAGTCCAAAAACATGGATCAAGGTAAATTGAATGCTCTAAATTGCCCCATATAGAGTGTGTCTGTATGTGTGTCTGTGTGAGTGAGTGTGTGCCCAGTGATAGATTGGCACCCTGTCCCGGGTGTATCTGCCCAGCACCCGAAACGTTCTCCCCTGGATGGGCATGGGGAACCCCCCCCCCCCCACCCCACGACCCTAATAGAGGATAAAGTGGAAGATAATGGATGGATGGATTCAAAATGATCCTGAAGGTGTGTATTTATACTTTTATTATTTTTTTACAAACTATCACAGTCAGCACTAAGTCCTGTCCGCACAAGAATTTAAGGATTTTCAAACGACTCAGACGAAAACCTTTTGACTGCTGATTCTACTCCACATGGCTCTGCAACAAAAGAGCCAAAAGCCTGCAGAAGCACAACACTTGCTTTCTTGCTCAGCACTAAAGGCCTTCTTTTCCACCACTGCATGTACAGCTGTGCATCCCATCCAATTCTGACTTCTGGTTTTGCCATTTGTGGACAAAAGAGGATGGGCTAATAATTTTGCATGCAACAGATGCACCCATATATCCTTATCCTAATAGCTTAGGGCATATTCTATTTTTTTATACCTCAGCCACTACCTCTTTCCTTTATTATTGTTGTGTTGAAGTCAGAAAATTTAATTTAAATAAAATAAAAAATAAATCCTTATTCAGAAAATCTTTATAAAAAAAAGGAAGTGTAATAAATCTTGTTTTGGACTTTAAGACAAAGAGATCCAGTTTTTAGAAAGTTTTTCTTTTTTTATGAAATCCTACAAGATAAATTTACTTTAATCATAACAGATAATTTTACTTTATTCAAATAATGTTTTTCTTGATTTGTGTTTATTTTTCTTATTTTTATTTTTCTTATTTTTATTTTTAGACATAGATCTTTTGCAGTGTATCAGTACTTTATTATATATTTATATATATATATATATATATATATATATATATATATATATATATATATATATATATAAAGCAAAAATAAAAATGTAAAAAAAAAAAAAATATATATATATATATATATATATATATATATATATATATATATATATATATATATATATATATATATATATATATAAAAGCAATATAATAAAATGTAAAATAAATATATAAATGTGTGTGTGTGTATATGTATATATATATATATATATATATATATATATATATTTATTTATTTATTTTACATTTTATTACTTTTTTATGCTATTTGGAGAATCGCTCTGTTAGTATTGTTAGTATTTATATCCTTTATTATTTTAGTATATTATACTCTCCAATGGTGCAACTGCAATTTTCCCCTGAGGATGACTAAAGTATTCTGATTGTAATTCTGATAAACCATATTATTATATATATAATATTAATATAGGTGCAAATATTAATAATGTTAATCGTGTGAAAAGAGTCAAAGGATCAGTGTTTGTAAATTGTAATTCATGCAGCTTAAGTGTAGTGTTCTGTGAGTGTTGGGCAGTTTGCATTGTTTGGGGTTTTTGCGAGGGGTTTGCACCAGTTTGCACCAGTAAACCTTTTCTTAATTGCTTGTTCAGTCAGAGGAATAATCACACATAAAAGCTATGTTTCTTTATATCTCTCCCCTTGGCTGCTCCAGTCACAGTTGTGCGAGCTTAAACTCGGAGTGATCACAAAGAAGAGCTTTGTGAGAGAGTGCAGCTGCCAAAATCCAACTAGATCCAGCTGAAGAGAGAAGGGAGCAGGTGGGTCAACGTCACAACCCCTCTGTTCCCAGAATATCAGGCTGCAGCCTCTGTCCCTCGACATGCGTGCACACACACACACACACACACACACACGCGCGCACACACACACGCGCACAAATGCACGCACGTGCACACACACATAAACATACAAACACACCTCAGGCAACCCGTAAAAACAACAAGCAGTAATACAGACATAACAAAAATAGCTGAAGCTTTATATATAGCATGGGTTCCCCATGCTCATCCAGGGGAGAACGTTTCAGGCGCTGGGCAGATACACCCAGGACAGGACGCCAATCTATCACTGGGCACACTCACTCACACAGACAAACGCACTCTCTCTATATGGGGCAATTTGGAGAATTGAAATGACTTGAGGCTTAGTGGCTTAGTGGTTAGCACGTTCTCCTCTCAGCACTAGGGGTTCCCGGTTCGAATCCCCATCTGGGTGGAGTTTCCATGTTCTCCCCGTGTCCGCGTGGGTTTCCTCCAGGTTCTCCGGTTTCCTCCCACAGTCCAAAAAACATGGATCAAGTCAATTGAGTTCTCCAAATTGCCCCATATAGAGTGTGTGTGTGTGTGTGTGTGTGTGAGTGAGTGTGTGCCCAGTGATAGATTGACGTCCTGCCCTGGGTGTATCTGCCCAGCGCCCGAGACGTTCTCCCCTGGATTGGCATGGGGAACCCCCCCCCCCCCCCGCGACGCTAATATAGTATAAAGCGGAAGATAATGGATGGATGGATAAAAGATATCATTATTATTATTGTTGTTGTAGTAGTCTAAGTAATTAACAATAATAATAATAATAATAATAATAATAATAATAATAATAATAATAAATGGATAAATGAATGAATGAAATAATAATAATAATAATAATAATAATAATAATGAATAATAATAATAATGAATGAATGAATGAATGAATTAATTAATTAATTAATAATAATAATAATAATAATAATAATAATAATAATAGAAGTTGTCATTAAATAATTTTGTAGCTTTAATGGTTGTAATGATGAAAAACCCATATGTTTTTTTATTCACCTTTAAAATTATTCATTCATTCATTCATTCATTATCTTTCGCTTTATCCTCTATTAGGGTCGCAGGGGGGTTCCCCATGCCCATCCAGGGGAGAACATTTCAGGGCGCTGGGCAGATACACCCAGGACAGGGCACCAATCGTTGGGCACACACTCACACAGGCACGCACACATACACACACTATATGGGGCAATTTGGAGAACTCCATGTTTTTGGAAACCCACACGGACACAGGGAGAACATGGAAACTCCACCCAGATGGGGATTCGAACCGGGAATCCCTAGCGCTGAGAGGAGAACATGCTAACCACTAAGCCACCGTGCCGCCCCCTATAATAATTATAATCATTAAAAATTATGGTGCACGGTGGCTTAGTGGTTAGCATGTTCTCCTCTAAGCACGAGGGATTCCCGGTTCGAATTTCCAATAAAGATAGGGGCAATTTAGAGCAGCCAATTCACCTTGAATGTTTTTGGACTGTGGTAGGAAACTGGAAAACCTGGAAAACAAGCACACAGGGAGAACATGGAAATACCACCCATTTCGCTGGGCACACACTCAGGGGAGAAAATTTTCGGGCGCTGGGCAGATACACCCAGGACAGGGTGCCAATCTATCGCTGGGCACACACTCACTCACTCACACAGACACACTCTATATGGGGCAATTTGGAGAAGTCAAATGACTTGATCCATGTTTTTGGAGTGTGGGAGGAAACCGGAGAACATGGAAACTCCACCCAGATGGGGATTCGAACCGGGAATCCCTAGCGCTGAGAGGCCACCGTGCCGCCCTTTAAAATTATTGTAAAATTTAACGTATAGATTAAACAGTGACGTTTATTTTTCTCCTGTTTTCATTTTTTCGACAGCCATTATTCCGCCATATAGAAACTCTATGGTGAAATTCGGCATATTCAACAACTTTTTATTGCCCTCCTCCCACATATTTTCTTTTTTGTACCACTGCTTTAAATGCTGGATGAGAACAGGCCTCTCTGTCATCACACTTTGGCTGAGCAGAGTTCTTTACCCAGCTTGCCCCCAATGACGAAGGCCTGAAAGGCTCCAGTGTCTCTCGGACACTTTGTATTCTCGCAGAGAGCAGCAGGCCACTTCCTTATCACCACAGCTACTACATTCATGCACCCCTCATCGCAAAGCCGGCCAAAAGAAAGTGATTCGAAAAAAAGGACTCAATTATATAGGGAAGAAAATGTATAGAGTCTTCTGCAGATGATGAGATGATGAATATAAATATGAATCATGACGTTTTGGGGTTTAAATGTGCAAATATAGCCTCACATGCTTTCATTAACAATCATACACAGAATTATAATGATTAAAATGCATCGGGGCGGCACGGTGGCTTAGTGGTTGGCATGTTCTCCTCTCAGCACTAGGGATTCCCGCTTCGAATCCCCATCTGGGTGGAGTTTCCATGTTCTCCCCGTGTCCGCGTGGGTTTCCTCCGGGTTCTCCGGTTTCCTCCCACAGTCCAAAAACATGGATCAAGTCAATTGAGTTCTCCAAATTGCCCCATATAGAGTGTGTCTGGGTGTGTGAGTGTGTGCCCAGTGATGAACTGGCGCCCTGTCCTGGGGGTATCTGCCCAGCGCCCGAGACGTTCTCCCCTGGATGGACATGGGGAACCCCCCCGCGACCCTAGTGGAGGATAAAGCATAATGAATAGATGGAAATATTAAATTAGAAACCAAATATAATACAATTACAAGTGTGTGTGTAGGTATATATATATATATATATATATATATATATATATATATATATATATATATATATATATATATATATATATATATATATAATATATAGTATATACTTTAGTGACTATATGATATATACTTATATATATACTTTACATGAGCTATAAACTAAACACACATGCATAATTATAGCAAGAAACTATAGTGACTATATTAAAAAAAAATATATATATATATATATATATATATATATATATATATATATATATATATTCATATTTTCATATATCAACTATAGTGACTATAATATATATATATATATATATATATATTATATATATATATATTTTTTTTTTTTTTATATATAGATTATATATATAATAATATATATATATTATTTTTTTTTTTTTTTTTTTTTATAGTCACTATAGTTTCTTGCTTTGATTATGCTTGTGTGTTTAGTTTATAGCTCATGTAAAGTTTTACATTGACCTTATTTTTATGTATGGTCCACACTCTTCCCTTTTCCTCCTGAACTTAGAGCTTGAGTTTTACTGTGAAGGGGAAGTTGTACACCTCACACCTCTGCAGTTTAACTGTCATCAGGCCTACTTCATTTTCCTATTCCTCAACCCGGTCCAGAGACACTTGATAAAAATCATCGTCTAGCTGAGTGTTTTGCATTGTCAAATTCGCTGTGCTCATGACAACCTGATAAGCGCAAGTAAAAACAGCCCTGCTTTGCGTATTCAAAGCCACCCTGTTTTCTCCTTTCCCGGCCGTCCACGCTGCAGACCTGCCAATACCAACCAGTATGTTTTGGATGCAAAGTGAAATGCAAAAAAAACCCTGAACCATTTGCATGTCCCTGCTCAATGCTTTCCCAAAGTCATGCAGTGGTTTAGCACCCTGCCACCTTGCCCAGCATCAGGGGCGTTTTTAGGGTTTTCTATTCAGATTTCTTATTCCCCCTCTGTCCTCTTTAAAAATATATTATATAAATATAAATATAGGCGGCACGGTTGCTTAGTGGTTAGCACGTTCTCCTCTCAGCGCTAGGGATTCCCGGTTCGAATCCCCATCTGGGTGGAGTTTCCATGTTCTCCCCGTGTCTGCGTGGGTTTCCTCCGGGTTCTCCGGTTTCCTCCCACAGTCCAAAAACATAGATCAAGTCAATTGAATTCTCAAAAATTGCCCCATATAGAGTGTTTGTGTGAGTGAGTGTGTGCCCAGCGATGGATTGGCGCCATGTCCTGGGTCTATCTGCCCAGCACCCGAGACGTTCTCCCCTGGATGGGCATGGGGAACCCCACTGCGACCCTAATAGAGGATAAAGCGGGAGATAATGAATGAATGAATGAAATATAAATATATAAATATAAATATATTTATATATGGAAATAATATATGGGGCGGCACGGTGGCTTAGTGGTTGGCATGTTCCCCTCTCAGCACTAGGGATTCCCGGTTCGAATCCCCATCTGGGTGGAGTTTCCTTGTTCTCCCCGTGTCTGCGTGGGTTTCCTCTGGGTTCTCCGGTTTCCTCCCACAGTCCAAAAACATAGATGAAGTCAATTGAATTCTCAAAAATTGCCCCATATAGAGTGTGTCTGTGAGTGAGTGTGTGCCCAGCGATGGATTGGCGCCCTGTCCTGGGTCTATCTGCCCAGCGCCCGAGACGTTCTCCCCTGGATGGGCATGGGGAACCCCACTGCGACCCTAATAGAGGATAAAGCGGGAGATAATGAATGAATGAATATAATATTTGGATATAATATATAAATATAAATATATATCCATTTTCAAACTGCTGTTACATTCATTTATTCATATTGGATTAAATTAAATAACATATGAAATATGTCTGTCAGCAGTGGATCGCACATCCAGTTGTAACAAATGATGGTTTTGGCTGAAAGTTTTTGAATAAATGAACCTGATTTTCGGCAGAAAAGCATGAATCTGTTTTACGAGTCCGTCGCAGATCAGACAGTTTTAACTTTAACTTAAGGTTTTGCTTTAAATACCGTAACTGTGCGACAGTTTGCGCCTTCAGAAAAACTCTGACGGTTTCTGACAGCTGAGAAGCTGCTCTTTACAGCAAACATACAGTTATTACGGTATCTTTACTCCCGATACTACCGAAAAAAATGTCTCCCTCAAAAACAAACACAGGGTTTGGAAGCACAAACAGTTGACGGTGACTCCATCGTTCGGTCCCGCTGCTTGAGGAGAGGCTGCAGAGAAGGCTGCTCTCATTGATCCGGGGCTATAGCCCCGAAAGCCCAGGCCTAACGCCGCCCCTGCCCTGCATTATGATCAGGGTACCTCTTCCATAGAAACGTCCAACATCTGTACCATAAAACCAAATTTTTTTTGGTGCACAGTGAACGGGAAGCTTTTTTAGCTCATATAACGCTTTAGAGGCTTTGATGAGCGTTTATTCCACAGTCTTTAGGTACATACAACTACCCCACCCCCCCGTCCTGCTGCACTACCTTTCGTACCGAAGCTCTGTGATGTCATTCTTTGGAATTGTCACTTAGCGGTGCCTGCAAAATGTTTTCTCGTTTCCAACATTTGAAGCTTCTCGCTATAAAATTCCCCACTCGTTTCACATGGCACATTCGCTTGATGACATATCATGACCTACATATAATATGCAAATATTAAAACAGATGGCTTGTCTGGTTTTAAGGGGTTATGTGTCTGGTGTTTTGGATCCTTCCAAACGTTTGCCAAGGTGCTGAAAGTTTGAAGAAAAAAAGAATAATAATATATATGTATATGTATTTTTTTCTTCTTTTTTTTATGAGTCCCAGTCCAAGCTGTGCAATTGGCAAAGATCAGGCGCCATGTAAAGTACCCATAACTGTACTCGGGTTATTTTTATGTGCTGTATTTAAAACGAGGCATTTGGTCATTTATGTTGTGCATGTGTAGGCTTCTCTGCACTACTCCATACCACATGAAGCCCGTTGCACTTCTTCAGTTACACTATTGACACAAATAATATGTATTTTCAAGAAAAGATTATATCCACAGGGCTTTCCATCAACATTCTCATTAGAGTGGACACTGACGAATGTGTGCGGTTTGACAGGCTGTTAAAAGCATGACCACGCACCTGTCTCAGAGAAAGGCTTGGCAAATCGCTGTAATCCGCACCCTGTGTTACCATGTGTGTCAGATCACAGTGAGGAGGAGGAGGGGGGGGGACGACTACTGGGCATAACAAATATCATGGCCTCAGACATCTCTCCATGTCAGTTAAGTAACATCTAAAAAAGGCCTTCACTTTTCTGCCCTTTGTACTTCCTCTGAACTGTATCACAGAAGGTTCCGAAGGTCCGATCGCCCGGACGGTTCTCGGCTTCGACTCATTCCATGCTTTCGGTTTCCGTCCCTTTCCTGTTTGCAGTTGACTCACTCGCTCATGGCCAAGCCCGTCGTCGGCTTCCACTGCAAACTCACCAGGCGATTGCAGTCACTCCTTGGGAAGGAATATTCGGGATCTGCTGAGAATCCGCAAAGCATGCTCGCATTCTATTGACCAAGGGTGAGGTTCTGCTCCACACAGACCACACAGTGTGAGAAAATCTGGCCAGCGGACACACCTCTGTTGGTGTGTGGTGTGATGATGATGACATCCAGCTTTTCCCATTGCAACACAAATATTCTTATCAAACTGCTGGATCTGTCCTGCCCTGCATTTTATCTGTTTACAAGCAACAGGAGTTCCGTCCAGTTTAGTAAAGTATATAGTATATCTGTATAGTACCGGCCGGCACGGTGGCTTAGTGGTTAGCACGTTCTCCTCTCAGCGCTAGGGATTCTCCATTCTCAGGGTGGAGTTTCCATGTTCTCCCCGTGTCCAAAAACAGGGGATCCAAAAACATGGATCAAGTCAATTCATTCATCCATTATCTCCCGCTTAATCCTCCATTAGGGTCGCGGTGGGGTTCCCCATGCCCATCCAGAGGAGAACGTCTCGGGCGGTGGGTAGATAGACCCAGGACAGGGCGCCAATCCATTGCTGGGCACACACTCACTCACACACACTCTCTATATGGGGCAATTTGGAGAATTCAGTTGACTTGTTTCATGTTTTTGGACTGTGGGAGGAAACCGGAGAACCCGGAGGAAACCCACGTAGACACGGGGAGAACATGGAAACTCCACCCAGATGGGGATTCGAACCGGGAATCCCTAGCGCTGAGAGGCGAACGTGCTGACCACTAAGCCACCGTGCCGCCATGGATCAAGTCAATTGAGTTCTCGAAACTCAACTGGCGTCCTGTCCTGGGTGTGTCTGCCCAGCGCCCGAAACGTTCTCCCCTGGATGGGCATGGAGAACCCCACCGCGACCCTAATAGAGGATTAAGCGGAGATAATGAATGAATGAATTGACTTGATCCATGTTTTTGGACTGTGGGAGGAAACCGGAGAACCCGGAGGAAACCCACGCAGGATGGATGGATGGATGTATAGTACTGCAATCAACGTTACATTTACATTTGATCATTTGGCAGCTGCTTTTATCCAAAGCGGTCAGAGCACACGGTCAGTTATACAGCACGTCCTAAGCAATAAGCGTTAAGAGCTTGCTCAGGGACCCACATTGGTACCTGGGGCTTAAACCCATGACCTTCAGATTGATAGCCCAACACCCTAACCACTGAGCTACCACTCACCTGAAACAAACAACCTCACTATGATACAATAGGTTTATTTCATGTAGATCCATGTTCTCCCTCCGGGTTTCCTCCGGGTTCTCCGGTTTCCTCCCACAGTCCAAAAACATGGTTGAAGGTCAACTGAATTCTCATACACTCATATAGAGTGTGTTTGGGTGAGTGAGTGTGTGCCCAGTGATAGATTGGCGCCCTGTCCTGGGTGTATCTGCCCAGCGCCCTAAACGTTCTCCCCTGGATGGGCATGGGGAACCCCCCCGTGACCCTAATAGAGGATAAAGCGGGAGATAATGGATGGATGGATTTTGCTATGTGTTCAGTCTTCTGTAGAACGTGCAGAAAATGTCAAACGTTTCTATACAAAACCATCCATCCATCCATTATCTTCCACTTTATCCTATATTAGGGTCGTGGGGGGGGTTCCCCATGCCCATCCAGGGGAGAACGTTTTCGGGCACTGGGCAGATACACCCAGGACAGGACGCCAATCTATCGCTGGGCACACTCACTCACTCACTCACACACAATGAGAACTCAATTGACTTGATCCATGTTTTTGGACTGTGGGAGGAAACCTGAGAACCCGGAGGAAACCACGCAGACACGGGGAGAACATGGAAACTCCGCCCAGATGGGGATTCGAACCGGGAATCCCTAGTGCTGAGAGGAGAAATGCCAAAATTCCATGTGTTTAGGAAGCATATCATTTAGAATGATATGAAAGCAGCTTTTATCTCAGAAATAATGTCTGTGTGTGTGTGTGTGTGTGTGTGTGTGTGTGTGTGTGTGTGTGTGTGTGTGTGTGTGTGTTCCCTATAAAAAAAGTCATTTAAAAGTCATAGTGTGATGATATTGACATTGATTATCCACCAAATGTGGAATAAAGCAGAGTGAAGACTGAAAGCTGTGTTGAAATGACACGACAGATTGTTCTCCGTTGCTTTCTTTGTTGTTTTATTGAAACCATTTCACTCAGTTTAAAAACTTCCATCCATCCTTTATCATCCTCTTATCCTCCACCAGGGTCACAGGTTCCATCCCGGGGAGAACGTTGCATGCACTGGGCAGATACACCCAGGACAGGGCTCAAAACCCACACAGATAAGGGCAAAACCCTATTTAGATAGGGGCAATTTAGAGCAGCCAATTTACCTTAAGGATTTAAACCATGTGGAAAACCAGAGATCCTGGATGAAACCCAAGTGGACACAGAGAGAACATGGAAAATCCACCCAGATCGGGGTTCAAACCTGGATCCCCAGGGCTTGGGAGGTGGGCAGGTAACCGCAAAACCATCATGCCACCCAGTTTGGAGACAAGCATTGAGCAGTGAAGCACAGAGAACTCATAAAGAACTCAAGTGAGCCAGGAAGCAGGAGGTCATATGAGGTTATCAGCCTTCTACATATCAACAACATGGTTCTCCATGCCTACCAGAGGAGAACATTTCAGGTGCTGGGTAGATACACCCAGGACAAGGCGCCAAACCATCAGTGGACACACACTCACTCACACAGACACATAAAAACACTATATGGGGCAATTTAGAGCATTTATTTTACCTTGAAGCCATGTTTGGACTTTGGGAGGAAACCAGAGAACCTATTCATCTATTTGTAAATCATCCGTTGTGTTACATTTAAAGAGCACTCTACACATTTACAAATTCATTCATCCATTATCTTCCGCTTTATCCTCTATTAGGGTCGCGGTGGGGTTCCCCATGATCATCCGGGGGAGAACGTTTCGGGCGCTGGGCAGATACACCCAGGACAGGACGCCAATCCATCGCTGGGCACACACTCACTCACACAGACACACTCTATATGGGGCAATTTGGAGAATTCAATTGACTTGATCCATGTTTTTGGACTGTGGGAGGAAACCGGAGAACCAGAGGAAACCCACGCGGACACGGGGAGAACATGGAAACTCCACCCAGATGGGGATTCAAACCGGGAATCCCTAGCGCTGAGAGGAGAACATGCTAACCACTAAGTCATCTGTGCCATCCCATCCATCTATTATCTTCCGCTTTATCCTCTATTAGGGTCGCGGGGGGGTTCCCTATGCCCATTCAGGGGAGAACGTATTGCGCGCTGGGCAGATAGACCCAGGACAGGGTGTCAATCTATCACTCACTCACACAGACACACTCTATATGGGGCAATTTGGAGAATTCAATTGACTTGATCCATGTTTTTGGACTGTGGGAGGAAACCGGAGAACCAGGAGGAAACCCACGCGGACACGGGGAGAACATGGAAACTCCACCCAGATGGGGATTCAAACCGGGAATCCCTAGCGGAGAACATGTTAACCACTAAGTCATCTGTGCCATCCCATCCATTCATCTTCCTCTTTATCCTCTACTAGGGTCGCGGGGGGGGTTCCCTATGCCCATTCAGGGGAGAACGTTTTGGGCGCTGGGCAGATACACCCAGGACAGGGTGTCAATCTATCACTCACTCACACAGACACACTCTATATGGGGCAATTTGGAGAACTCAATTGACTTGATCCATGTTTTTGGACTGTGGGAGGAAACCGGAGAACCCGGTGGAAACCCACGCAGACACGGGGAGAACATGGAAACTCCTCCCAGATGGGGATTCGAACCGGGAATCCCTAGCGACATTTACAAATACAAGTACTGATTAACAGATGGGTCTCCATGTCCAAATCTCATTAGTCCATCCATCCATTATCTCCCGCTTTATCCTGTATTAGGGTCGCGGTGGGGTTCCCCATGCCCATCCAGGGGAGAACGTTTCGGGCGCTGGGCAGATACACCCAGAACAGGATGGCAATCTATCACTGAACACACTCACTCACACAGATACACTCTATATGGGGCAATTTGGAGAACTCAATTGACTTGATCCATGTTTTTGGACTGTGGGAGGAAACCGGAGAACCAGGAGGAAACCCACGCGGACACGGGGAGAACATGGAAACTCCACCCAGATGGGGATTCGAACCGGGAATCCCTAGCGCTGAGAGGAGAACGTGCTAACCACTAAGCCACCGTGCCGCCCCAAATCTCATTAGACTTTAAACTAATTACAGTTACAAATGTGATTACACACACAATTCTAAATACATATTAATGGATTCCTGTACACATTCGCATGCATTACGGTCACGGGGCAGGGCACTAAGGATAATTAAGAGCATGCCAGACCAAATTGCACAAGACAGAAAGACATAATAACATAATAACAGGGGGTATTGGGTGGGGGCATTAGTCCTATCCCAGCAGTGTGACTGAGGTGGAGAACTGAACCTCCAGCAGCACTGCTGCACTAAAACCCCCTCACCACATCAGTGTCACTGCAGAACTGACAATAAACAATCCACCACCCAAATGAGACCTGTTCTGTGATGCTCCTGACCAACAGAGAACCGAGAACCAACAGGGCACTAACAACAACAAAGAACACAGATGGACTACAGGCCATAATTATAAAAAAAATTAGATTTGTATATGGCATGCTATCATCCGACCCTATAGCACGCTGGTTAACATGTCCGCCTCTCGGCGCTGGGGATCAGGTTCGATTCCCAATCTGGGTTGAGGTTCCATGTTCTCCCCGTGTCCATGCATGGGTTTCCTCCTGGTTCTCAGGTTTCCTCCAACTGTTCCCATTGCCCCTATGTGAGTGAGTGTGTCCAGTGATAGATTGGCGTCCTGTCCTGGGTGTATCTGCCCAGTGCCTGAAACGTTCTCCCATGGATGGACATGGGGAACCCTCCACAACCCTAATAGAGGATTAGATTTAGAATTTGTCCCACGGCAGTGTGTCTATGGGAATACCATTAATTAAAAGAGAGGAGGTTAAACACTGATGTGGTGAAAACTCGGCTCACTATTTACATTCTAGGTGATATTTAAGATGGCAGGTGGGGTGCAGGTTGGGCACTAATCAACATTTTTAGTATTAAGATAATTATTCATCAGTAACAATGTATTTTTTTTATTTATTTTTGAATATAGAAGAAAATTAAACCATGTTGTCATATCGTTTCGATGTCTATATCTATATAACTACTATATCTAGATACTATATACATACTACTGTATATACATATGGGCGGCACGGTGGCTTAGTGGTTAGCATGTTCTCCTCTCAGCGCTAGGGATTCCCGATTCGAATCCCCATCTGGGTGGAGTTTCCATGTTCTCCCCGTGTCCGCATGGGTTTCCTCCGGGCTCTCCGCTTTCCTCCCACAGTCCAAAAACATGGATCAAGTCAATTGTATTCTCCAAATTGCCCCATATAGAGTGTGTGTGTGAGTGAGTGTGTGCCCAGCGATGGATTGGCGCCCTGTCCTGGGTGTATCTGCCCAGCGCCCGAAACGTTCTCCCCTGGATGGGCATGGGGACCCCCCCCCCCCCCACCCGTGACCCTAATAGAGGATAAAGCGGAAGATAATGGATGAATGAATGAACTTACAAGTAGGGTGGCTTAGTGGTTGGCACGTTCGCCTCTCAGCGCTAGGGATTCCCGATTCGAATCCCCATCTGGGTGGAGTTTCCATGTTCTCCCCGTGTCTGCGTGGGTTTCCTCCAGGTTCTCCGCTTTCCTCCCACAGTCCAAAAACATGGATCAAGTCAATTGTATTCTCCAAATTGCCCCATATAGAGTGTGTCTGTGTGAGTGAGTGTGTGCCCAATGATGGATTGGCGCCCTGTCCTGGGTGTATCTGCCCAGTGCCCGAGACGTTCTCCCCTTGATGGGCATGGGGAACCCCACCACGACCCTAATAGGATAAAGCGGGAGATAATGAATGAATGAATGAATGAATGAATGTATATACATATCTATGATTACTATATATATATATAGTATATATATTCAGAAACTATTTTACAGAAGTCTGATACAGAAGACTTTATTTAAATTGACTGCAAAACGTAGATGACAGTAATTAGCTGGTGCTTTAGTGCCCCCTGTGGAGATCCAGGATTGAGCAACAGTCTGTCTCAGTGGCCTGCTGCTAAACTGTCATGCAACAGCTCTAAATGTAAATGAGCTACCGTCAAATGATTGGTTAAAAATATATATATATATAAATAAATGTATGAGGACGGCACAGTGGCTTAGTTGTTAGCATGTTCTCCTCTCATCACAAGGGATTCCCGGTTCGAAACCCCATCTGGGTGGAGTTTCCATGTTCTCCCCGTGTCCGCGTGGGTTTCCTCCGGGTTCTCCGCTTTCCTCCCACAGTCCAAAAACATGGATCAAGTCAAATTTAATTCTCCAAATTGCCCCATATAGAGTGTGTCTGTGTGAATGAGTGATGGATTGGCGCCCTGTCCTGGGTGTATCTGCCCAGCGCCCGAAACGTCCGAAAGCCCCCCCCCCCCCCCCCCCCCCGGCAACCCTAGTAGAGGATAAAGCGGAAGATAATGTGTGGAGTTTCTATGTTCTCCCCATGTCCGTGTGGGTTTCCTCTGGGTTCTCCGGTTTCCTCCCACAGTCCAAAAACATGGATCGAGGTCAATTGAGTTCTCCAAATTGCCCCATATAGAGTGTTTGTGTGAGTGAGTGTGTGCCCAGCGATGGATTGGCGTCCTGTCCTGGGTGTATCTGCCCAGCACCCGAAACGTTCTCCCCCGGATGGGCATGGGGAACCCCCCCGCGACCCTAATAGAGGATAAAAGCAGAAGATAATGAATGAATGAATGAATGAATATATATATATATATATATATATATATATTGAAGCACATTTTGTTGATTGTGGATTAGTGGTTAGCACATTTGCCCCACAGCGCTGGGGATCCAGGTTTGAATCCTTATCTGGGTAAAGTTTCCATGTCTGCATGCCCATTCGGGGGGACATGTCACACTCACTCGCACTCACACACTACTGTAGAAAGTTCCAAAATGTTGTGCAATACATATAACCTGTTTATGTTATAAAGTATGTGAGCTGAATAAAAAAAATGTCCTACATACAGCATCCGTTCTCAGCTCATCCTTCGGGGACCTGGGAGCAGATGGGCTTTAAACCGGCCCTTTTTCCAAACAGGATATGAGTGCTGATCAAATGCTCCTCATCCACCACCCACCGTTCCCCTCTTGGCCTTTAAGTAAGAAAGTGGGGAAGAGGAAGAGGATGAAGGGGATGGGGCTTCATTCTCAGAGGACCGTACTGAGCAAGGGGTGAATGCAAGGTCCCGGGGTCAAATAACAGACTTTTCTTTACTGGTCTGTAAGAAATTCTCAATTATTTTTATTATTCCAGGCTAAATGTTACAATCTCCACAGTTTTCCACTTCTCTGTATCGGAATAAATAAATAGTGGATCTACAGAAATCCCTCGAAAACATTCAAACTTATCACAATACCAAATCCCAATGGTTTTACTCCATCCATCCATTATCGTCCGCTTTATCCTCTATTAGGGACGCGGGGGGGTTCCCCATGCCCATCCAGTGGAGAACGTTTCAGGCGCTGGGCAGATACACCCAGGACAGGACGCCAATCTATCGCTGGGCACACACTCACTCACACAGACACACTCTATATGGGGCAATTTGGAGAATTCAATTGACTTGATCCATGTTTTTGGAGTTTGGGAGGAAACTGTAGAACCCGGAGGAAACCCACGCGGACACGGGGAGAACATGGAAACTCCACCCAGATGGGGATTCGAACCGGGAATCCCTAGTGCTAAAAGGAGAACATGCCAACCACTAAGCCACCCTACTTGTAAGTTCATTTATTCATCCATTATCTTACGCTTTATCCTCTATTAGGGTCACGGGTGGGGGGGGGGGGTTCCCATGCCCATCCAGGGGAAAACGTTTCGGGCGCTGGGCAGATACACCCAGGACAGGGTGCCAATCCATCGCTGGGCACACACTCACACACACAGACACGCACACAAGCACACTCTATATGGGGCAATTTGGAGAATTCAATTGATCCATGTTTTTGGACTGTGGAAGGAAACCGGAGAACCCAGAGGAAACCCACGCGGACACGGGGAGAACATGGAAACTCCACCCAGATTGAGATCAGAACCGGGAATCCCTAGCGCTGAGAGGAGAACATGCCAACCACTAAGCCACCATGCCACCCTACTTGTAAGTTGCTTTTGATAAAAGCGCCTGCTAAATCCATCCATCCATCCATTATCTTCCGCTTTATCCTCTATTAGGGTCGCGGGGGGGGGGTTCCCCATGCCCATCCAGGGGAGAACGTTTCGGGCGCTGGGCAGATACACCCAGGACAGGACGCCAATCTATCGCTGGGCACACACTCACTCACACAAACACACTCTATATGGGGCAATTTGGAGAACTCAATTGACTTGATCCATGTTTTTGGACTGTGGGAGGAAACCAGAGAACCCGGAGGAAACCCACGCGGACACGGGGAGAACATGGAAACTCCACCCAGATGGGGATTCGAACCGGGAATCCCTAGTGCTGAGAGGAGAACATTCCATCCTTTATCTTCCGCTTTATCCTCTATTAGGGTCGCGGTGGGGTTCCCCATGCCCATTCAGGGGGGAACTTTTTGGACGCTGGGCAGATACACCCAGGACAGGACGCCAATCCATCACTGGACACACACTCACTCACACAGACACACTCTATATGGGGCAATTTGGAGAACTCAATTGACCTTGGTCCATGTTTTTGGACTGTGGGAGGAAACCGGAGAACCCGGAGGAAACCCACGCGGACACGGAGAGAACTTGGAAACTCCACCCAGATGGGGATTCGAACCGGGAATCCCTAGTGCTGAGAGGAGAACATGCCAACCACTAATCCACCAATGGTTTTAATAAGTAGAGATTTTGATTGCAGACTTCTCTCTGTTGGGTTTGTATCTGTTTAGTTGTCCGGTTATGAGTTTCTGTGCTTTATTCTGTACGGTTACTGCAGCTGGTGGTCAGTGTTGGGTCAGCGAGTAATGCCGCCCGGCCTGCCATGGCAACTACTACTTATCTAATTGACAAGAATTTAGGAGAACGAGAGTTAGTGGGAGGTAGGGAGGGGGGGGGGGTTTGCTATTCTCACATTAACAGAATTAGATTTTCGAGGAAGAAATGTCCAGACATAGCGGTCAGCCCTTAACTAATTAAAGATAATGTCATAAATGTGTAAATCCCCTCGGAAAATCATGCAGCAGATGAATTTATTCTCATCAGCACATTTTTACACTACTCCTACATCCTCTGTCCACACACACACACACACACACACACACACACACACACACACACACCCTTTTCAATCTTATACTCGTTATATTAACTTCGTTATTTAACTCAGCTCAAACCTTCTTCATTCTCAGACCTCTACATACACTACAGACCAACTACCATCCATCCATTATCTTCCGCTTTATCCTCTATTAGGGTCGTGGTGGGGGCGGGGGGGTTCCCCATGCCCATCCAGGGGAGAACGTTTCAGGCGCTGGGCAGATACACCCAGGACAGGACGCCAATCCATCACTGGGACCACACACACTCACACATACACACTCTATATGGGGCAATTTGGAGAATTCAATTGACATTGATCCATGTTTTTGTGACTGTGGGAGGAAACCGGAGAACCCGGAGGAAACCCACGTGGACACGGGGAGAACACGGAAACTCCACCCAGATGGGGATTCGAACCGGAAATCTCTAGTGCTGAGAGGAGAACATCCCATCCTTTATCTTCCGCTTTATCCTCTATTAGGGTCGCGGGGGGGTTCCCCATGCCCATTCAGGGGAGAACTTTTTGGACGCTGGGCAGATACACCCAAGACAGGACGCCAATCCATCACTGGACACACACTCGCTCACAGATACACACTCTATATGGGGCAATTTGGAAAATTCCATAGACTTGATCCATGTTTTTAGACTATGGGAGGTAACCGGAGAACCCGGAGGAAACCCACTCGGACACGGGGAGAACATGGAAACTCCACCCAGATTGGGATTCGAACCGAGAATCCCTAGTGCTGAGAGGAGAACATGCTAACCACTTAGTCATCTGTGCCATTCCATCCATCCATTATCTTCCGCTTTATCCTCTATTAGGGTCGCAGGGGGGGAGAACGTTTCGGGCGCTGGGCAGATACACCCAGGACAGGGCGCCAATCCATCGCTGGGCACACACTCACTCACACAGACACACTCTATATGGGGCAATTTGGAGAACTCAATTGACTTGATCCATGTTCTTTTGGACTGTGGGAGGAAACCGGAGAACCCGGAGGAAACCCACGCAGACACGGGGAGAACATGGAAACTCCACCCAGATGGGGATTCGAACCGGGAATCCCTAGTGCTGAGAGGAGAACATGCTAACCACTAAGCCACCATGCTGCCTATATTTTATTTAATGATTGAAATGGTTTTGCAAACCTAACACTAAGAAATACATACAAAAACTAAATTAAAATTTTACTAAAGTTATTTTTATATTTAAAATGACGTTAAAGGTTAATTAAAAAGACATTTGATTTATGTGGATGATAAACCTTGAAATCCTAATAATAATAACATACTTGAAAAAAGGGGTCTTTGCGCCCTCTGCTGCTCAAAACCTGAATACCATGAAACAATTCTCTCAGCTAGTAATGAACATCCATCCTTCATCTTCTGCTTTATCCTCTATTAAGGTCGCGGGGGGGGGGGGGGGGGTTCCACATGCCCATCCAGGGGAGAACGTTTCGGGCGCTTGGCAGATGCACCCAGGACAGGACGCCAAACTATCACTGGACACACACTCACACACACACACTCTATATGGGGCAATTTGGAGAACTCAATTGACCTTGATCCATGTTTTTGGACTGTGGGAGGAAACCGGAGAACCCGGAGGAAACCCACGTGGACACAGGGAGAACATGGAAACTCCACCCAGATGGGGATTTGAATAGGGAATCCCTAGTGCTGATAGGAGAACATGCCAACCACTAAGCCACCGTGCCGCCCTGTAATGAACATAGTGGAGGGAGGACCATGGTTCCCCATGCCCTTCCAGGGGACAACATTTCTTGCACTGGGGCAGATACAAACAGGCACACACTCACTCACAAACTGTATATAGGAATAATTTAGAGGGGCAATTTAGAGCATTTTAGTGCGGCACGGTGGCTTAGTGGTCGGCACGTTCTCCTCTCAGCGCTAGGTATTCCCGGTTCGAATCCCCATCTGGGTGGAGTTTCCATGTTCTCCCCGTGTCCACGTGGGTTTCCTCCGGGTTCTCTAGTTTCTTCCCACATTCCAAAAACATGGATCAAATCAATTGATTACTCAAAAATTGCCCCATATAGTGTGTGTGTGAGTGAGTGAGTGTGTGCCCAGCGATGGATTGGCGTCCTGTCCTGGGTCTATCTGCCCAGCGCCCGAGACGTTCTCCTCTGGATGGGCATAGGGAACCCCACCTCGACCCTAATAGAGGATAAAGCGGGAGATAATGAATGAATGAATAAATCGGCCAAACACACGGTCCCCAAACAACAAGCCCCCAAAACTGATGTGCTGTTGCTTTATTTTCTGTTTATTGAGATGTAAAAACGTATAAAGCATAAGAGAGCACAGAAGTGTGTGTGTGTGTGTGTGTGTGTGTGTGTGTGTGTGTGTGTGTGTGTCCGGCGCTCCATTCAAAACTCACATCGGTGAGATTTTACAGATCGACGGTGTAATGAAAGAAGCAACTTCAGAAGCAAACCGGTCAACGATTCAAAGAACGGTGTTTTATGTAAGAGAAACAGAACGATTCAAAATAAAAACATGAAAACCTGCAGTTCTACTCTCCGACATTTCTCTACGCACACATACACATAAGGAAAACAAAAAGCAAAAAGATCTGCGGAGGATGCAGGAAAACGTCAGCTGAGGACATCACAGAGCAAAGGTACCGACTCCACCCTGCGGCCGCCCAACGCCCAACTGATCTGCATCTGATCATCATCTTATCTCGAGGAGTTGGAGCTGGAGCGGGAGCGGTGGCGTCTGCGGACTGGAGAGCGGGAGCGAGAGCGCCTTCGCACCGGAGAGCGCCGCCTCGGAGAGCGAGACCTGCAAGAGAAAAGAGGGGGGGGGGGTTGAGTAAACATCCATAGAACCCTAAAGGCCTTCCATCTGTTTGGGTCCATATGAAGACAAGTGGGGGCGGAACGGTGGCTTAGTGAATAATATTTCATTCATTCATCATCATATTCATTCATATTAGGATCGGGGGGGGGTTCCCCATGTCCATCCAGGGGAGAACGTTTCAGGTGCTGAAGCTACAGTCTGTGATTATAGAATACATAGATATAGAACAGTGGAACTGTTGGAGCTCTTGGAGGTACCGAGGTCCAAACTCTCCTCTCAGCACTAGGGATTCCCGGTTCGTATCCCCATCTGGGTGGAGTTTCCATGTTCTCCCCGTGTCCGCGTGGGTTTCCACCGGGTTCTCCCACAGTCCAAAAACATGGATCAAGTCAATTGAGTTCTCCAAATTGCCCCATATAGAGTGTGTGTGTGAGTGAGTGTGTGCTCAGAGATAGATTGGAGTCCCATCCTGGGTGTATCTGCCCAGCGCCTGAAATGTTCTCCCCTGGATGGGCATGGGGAACACCCCCCCCATCCCCCCAATATTATCTTCTGCTTTATCCTCTATTAGGGTCGCGGGGGGGGGTTTGGGTTTCGGGCGCTGGGCAGATAGACCCAGGACAGGGCGCCAATCTATCACTGGGCACACACACACTCACACACACACACACACTCTATATGGGGCAATTTGGAGAACTCAATTGACTTGATCCATGTTTTTAGACTGTGGGAGGAAACCGGAGAACCCGGAGGAAACCCACGCGGACACGGGGAGAACATGGAAACTCCACCCAGGTGGGGATTCGAACCGGGAATCCCTAGTGCTGAGAGGAGAACATGCTAAACCACCAAGCCACCGTGCCACCTATATAGATTATTAATATTATATATATATATATATTATTTTTAAATCTAGTCTTAAAACACATTTACTCTCTGGCTTTTAACACACCATGATTTTACATCGGTTTGTATTGTTTTATTGTGTTCTTGTTTTGATAAATTTTAAGTTTTAAACATTGTCCAGCACTTTGTTTCAGCTGCTGTTATTATTATTATTATTATTTTTAAAGTGCTTTATAAATAAAGTACTAACAAAATGGACAATGGGCGGCACGGTGGCTTAGTGGTTTAGCATGTTCTCCTCTCAGCACTAGGGGTTCCCGGTTCGAATCCCCATCTGGGTGGAGATTCCATGTTCTCCCCGTGTCTGCGTGGGTTTCCTCCGGTTTCCTCCCACAGTCCAAAAACATGGATCAAGTCAATTGAATTCTCAAAAATTGCCCCATATAGAGTGTGTCTGTGTGAGTGTGTGCCCAGCGATGGATTGGCGCCCTGTCCTGGGTGTATCTGCCCAGCGCCCGAGACGTTCTCCCCTGGATGGGCATGGGGAACCCCACCGCGACCCTAATAGAGGATAAAAGCGGGAGATAATGAATGAATGAATGAAAAAATGGACAATGAGGAGCTTCTAATCAAATGGCCAATGAGCATAGACTGCATACAACCACAAGCTGCAACATCAATCCACTGACAGGTTTTACATTTTAAATACGCAACAGAAAACTGGCTTATCGTGTGTCTTTCACGTTTATGTAACACGATGTGAAGCATCTCCTACAGACCTTCTCCGCATGCGTGGTGGACTGCGACGCCACATGGGTGGAGGTGGAGGCATCCGACGTGGCGGGGACATCCTGCGAGGAGCAGGCCGAGTCCACTGCGTCAGGACGGCCGTCGCTGTGATTTCCTGTCCGTCGATCTGACCTAAGAACGGCGGCATGTTAACATTTACATTTAGCAGACGCATTCATCCAAAGCGATAATCACAAGTCATTACATCACAAGTCAGAAGTTATGCAGAAAACCAGCTACACTGTAAACTCAACCTGATTATTTATTTGACATCAATAATAATATATGGACTTTATCACCATCAGTTCTCTCATATGTTAAATATATTGACCACTAATGAACATCTTAAATATTCTGACCACTTTTGTACATAATGTCTGTGCAATAATTCATATATATATATATATATATAAATATATGTTCATAGTATGTACATGTTCATAGTCTGTTCATAGCTTGTAAATTTCATATTTATATCGGCTCATAGTCTGTACATGCTCATAGCTTGTATATTTCATATTTATAATCTGTTTATAGTCTGTACATTCATATTGTATATTCAACTCAACAAATTACCACTTTGTAATATATATAAATATATATAGCATCCACAATCCATTCACAGACGGTGGCGTAACTCGCCCCGCCGCCGCCTCCCGAGTTTTAGTAAACGTGTGTTCACGTCTATCATCCATCGCTCCCACGCCGCCCGCGACTTTACTTTAAACGCCCCGTTTACACCAATGTCCAGCGGTCGGAGTTCTTTATTTAATCCTCCCGAAATGACGACGAGCTCCCAATTTATTTCCTTCACTCTGTTTTTCTGTGAGATGAGCGCGCATGGAGTCACAGATCAGCAGGGCGGCGATGTGTGGAAAAAAACCACCCGGTCGCACAACAACACTTTTATAGATTTCAGAACTATAAATATTAGGCGCGCCTTATAGTCCGGAAAATACGGTAACAAATACATTTTTGGTAAATCAGAAACTAAAGTGTTTAAAGACACAAGAGTGTAAGTATTTACCTCCATCCATGTACTTCATTGCTTTCTGTGCATCGTCAGTAGTTTCATACTCAACGTAGGCGTAACCCCGCGACAAGTTCGGATGAAATCGGTCTGTCGGCATGTCGATCATCTTGATCTTACCGTACGTGGCGAAGATCTCTTGGATGTGATCCTAAATAAAATACATCACAGAATGACACGGCTTTAATGAGATATTCATTAAGATAACAGTCTGTGGAACAATAAAGGAGAGGGACGTACTTTGGTCACATTCCTGGTCAGTCTCCCCACATGAAGTTTCGTGGGTTTTGGACTGGGGCTTCTTTTCTTCCGCTCTTTTTCTTCAACTCTCTTCTGCGATTTGGACCTGGGGTTAAAAACAGGTCATAAATATATGGTTTAAAATGGTCAGAGACCCTTATTTTATATTTATAAAACAGGTAGCTCTAGTCCCTAAATCTGATTGGCTGAGCCGTTAGTCTAGAAGTGACAATATTGACAATAAAACACAACTCTGACTGCTTCACATTCGTATCAATGCGGGATATACAATACATACACTTTCCAGTTGTTTTTTTTTTTTTTTATAGACTGCCTTCTGTAATGTGGCCACTAGATGGCCACTAGTTTTGATCGTGAGAGTTCCTCGGGATCAGCGTTCACTTTCAAAACTTGACGTGGAATACCAGTTTATTAATGTTATTATTAATTTTGGGGCTTAGTGGTTAGCACGTTCGCCTCTCAGCGCTAGGGATTCCCGGTTCGAATCCCAATCTGGGTGGAGTTTCCATGTTCTCCCTGTGTCTGCGTGGGTTTCCTCCGGGTTTTCCGGCTTCCTCCCACAGTCCAAAAACATGGACATGCTCAAATAGATGTCCCCACCATTTTTGGGTTCCATCCATTATCTTTCACTTTATCCTATATTAGGGTCACGGGCGGGGGGGGGGGGGGTTCCCAATGAACATCCAGGGGAGAACGTTTTGGGGCTGGGCAGAAACACCCAGGACAGGACACCAATCTATCACTGGGCATACACTCACTTACACAGACACACACACTATATGGGGCAATTTGGAGAACTCAATTGATTGATCCATGTTTTTGGACTGTGGGAGGAAAGCGGAGAACCCGGAGGAAACCCACACGGACACGGGGAGGACATGGAAACTCCACCCAGAGGGGATTCAAAGTGAGAATCCCAAGCGCTGAGAGGAGAACATACTAACCACTAAGCGTGCTGCCATTTTTGGTTTGTATGTTGCATTTACAAATAAGTTTTATAAAAAATTATAAATAAAAAATAAAATTATAAATAAATTTTATAATAATTTATGAAAAAAGTTTCATATTTTATATGAAACAGCCAAGCACAAACACAATGACGGCACATCCTACTTTGAGCGAGAGCGTCTGCGGTTATCATGCCGACGGCGACTAGGGCTGGGGGACCCTGAGGAACCGGAGGAGCTTGAGGACCGGGATGAGCTGGACGATCCAGAGCGACTGGAACCCGACGAGGAGCTGGAACCACTGGAGGACCCAGAGCTAGAACCAGAGCTGCTGCTTGAGCTGGAGCTGGAACGTGACCTGTGAGAAAGACAAACATCACAGCGTGAGCTCACAGAATAAAATAAAAACAAATCAGGCAGGAAGAGAAGAAAAAGCTGCAATTCTGACCTGCTGCTGCTGCTGCCAGTGGAGTTACTGCGCCGCTTTCGGTTCTTGTCTCTTCCCCGCTCTTTCTCTGCCCCCTCCTTCACCACAGCCTTCTCTTTACCCCTCTCCCGGGGTTTGTCTTCTGAACGCTCCCTGCGCTTGGTAGGTGATGGGGCCCTAGAGTATTATAAATAATGCAGAATTAAATAGTTTTAATGAACAAAGTCTAATAATCTGTGTTCTACAGTACATACTGTGTACTCTGTTCTAATGCTCAGAACCCCAATAGTACCACCAGAGCAGGGGTTATTGGGTGGGTGCATTAGTCCTATCCCAGCAGTGTGACTGAGGTGGAGAACTGAACCTCCAGCAGCACTGCTGCACTAAAACCCCCTCACCACATCAGTGTCACTGCAGAACTGACAATAAACAATCCACCACCCAAATGATACCTGTTCTGTGATGCTCCTGACCAACAGAGAACAGAGAACCAACTGGAGACGAACAACAAAGAACACAGATGGACTACAGATGGTCCATCTATATGATAAGTGGGGGACATAGAGGATGGAGCAAAAAGGGGGCGTGGTCAAACGTTTGACCAAGCCATAAATACAAATGCACAAATACAGTGAAGTACAAGAGGAGATCTGTAGTGTAATTCCTTCCATTTCACCAGTTTAAATCGTTCTTTAGCATCTTGGTAAATTTATCTAACACATGGTTGAGTTTAAACCCAATAAAATTTTAAATCACACAAATTATTTAATTTTTTTGGTTCGAATTTAATGACTAAACTTCACCCATGTGTGTGAACGTATATAATTGTTTGTGTTTAGTGCCATATCAGCATCATTCATTCATTATCTCCCGCTTTATCCTATATTAGGGTCGCGGGGGGGGTTCCCCCATGCCCATCCAGGGAAGAGCGTCTCGGGCACAGGACAGGGCACCAATTCATCGCTGGGCACACACTAACTCACACAGACACACTCTATATGGGGCAATTTGGAGAATTCAATTGACCTTGATCCATGTTTTTGGATTGTGGGAGGAAACCGGAGAACCCGGAGGAAACCCACGTGGACACGGGGAGAACATGGAAACTCCACCCTGATGGGGATTCGAACCGGGAATCCCTAGTGTTGAGAGGAGAACATGCTAACCACTAAGCCACCGTGCCACCTATCAAAATCATATTGGTTATTTTTTGGCATTGACAAGTTTCGTGACTGAGTATCACAGACTTAAACTATTTTCTTTATATAAAGGATTCCGGGCGGCACGGTGGCTTAGTGGTTAGCACGTTCTCCTCTCAGCGCTAGGGATTCCCGGTTCGAATCCCCATCTGGGTGGAGTTTCCATGTTCTCCCCGTGTCTGCGTGGGTTTCCTCCGGGTTCTCCGGTTTCCTCCCACAGTCCAAAAACATGGATCAAGTTAATTGAATTATCAAAATTGCCCCATATAGAGTGTGTTTGTGTGAGTGAGTGTGTGCCCAGCGATGGATTGGCGCCCTGTCCTGGGTCTATCTGCCCGGCGCCCGAGACGTTCTCCCCTGGATGGGCATGGGGGACCCCACCGCGACCCTAATAGAGGATGGAGCGGGAGATAATGAATGAATGATAAAGGATTCCAAAAAACTAAGTATTTTAGCTGGTGGGATCTTTTCAACCCTATAAAAGTTATTTCTGGTGATTATTAAGTATAACTACAAATATTATGGTCGCAAAATATTATGGATCAAGCTGCCTGAAGTAGAATTTAGGGAAGTTCCGGAATGTTGAAATAGCAAATTGACCCATCACTGTGAGGACTATGGATTATTTTAAATTATGACATATTGATTAATTTGCAAATAGCAGCCTGACTGAACTAAAAAGTCCAACTTTTTTTTTTTTGGCACACACACAAGTGTGAGAGAGTGTATGATACAGTGTGACCTTTAGGCCTTTGTATATCAAACTGTACTATTTAAGAAAACGAGAGTAAAATTCCAGACAAACAGTCCATATTTGTACACGACATGTAATTTTATAAAGTTGTTCAGGTTCCATAACTGAATCAAAACAAAAAGTGTTTCGTTTATTTGTAGACATTATAATAGTGCAGTGGGCGGCACGGTGGCTTAGTGGTCAGCATGTTCTCCTCTCAGCGCTAGGGATTCCCGGTTCGAGTCCCCATCTGGGTGGAGTTTCCATGTTCTCCCCGTGTCCACATGGGTTTCCTCCGGGTTCTCCGGTTTCCTCCCACAGTCCAAAAACATGAATCAAGTCAATTGAGTTCTCCAAATTGCCCCATATAGAGTGTGTCTGTGTGAGTGAGGGTGTGCCCAGCGATGGATTGGCACCCTGTCCTGGGTGTATCTGCCCAGCGCCCGAGACGTTCTCCCCTGGATGGGCATGTGGAACCCCATCGCGACCCTAATAGAGGATAAAGCGGGAGATAATGAATGAATAATAGTGCAGTAAGAATATTTATAGTGCGTTGCTGTCGGTTTTGAAATAGTGTTTTGGATTGTTCCAGAACGTTGAAATAGCTAATCAACCTGTCGCCATGGAGACCACAAATTCATGGGGATTGACTGGAAAACTAGGACTAATTTAATTTGAGAAAATTAATTAATTAATTTCAGCTAATTAACCAAAATCTAAACGGAGATGGCTTATGGTCAAAATTGCAAAGTTGTTGGTGGGGACCCTGGGAGTCTGGAAACGATGTGTGTGGTCTGTGGAAACCTGTGTAGAAATTAGAAGCCCGACTGCGCTTTACCGCACCATTGCGCCACCTATAGGCCAATCGGTGTGAACACCAGCAACAGATTTTCAAAACAAAGGATTTGATAACCACAGCGTACATGTTAAAATTAATCCCATGCATGATGAATTTTAATTGACCAGCAGTTATTATCGTTAATTATTGATTAATGACGGGATTATTGTGTTTGTCGGTGCCTGATCGTGCTATGCTACATTAGCCAGCGTGCTAATAAACCACAGTCCACTTAAACTCACCTTACGTTGGTCCTAAACACGCACACTTACACGATATGATAAAACAAACTGCTAACGAGATTATAACATTATATTAACGGATTAATTTATCCTTCTGGAGACATTTAATCGATACTCACATTCTCTACAGACGCTGCAACAAACCCGCCGTCGCCCGACTTCTCCGCGTGCCGCTGGTGACGTCACTGAAGCACGACCCCTCGGTAGCTATGGGATTTGTAGTTTTTTGGTTTCGTTGCGACGTAACGCTGCTGTTCCGTCGAGTTCTACCACCCCGTCAGAAATACTAACTTATGAGTTATTAGCTGGGCGGCGCGGTGGCTTAGTGGTTGGCATGTTCTCCTCTCAGCGCTAGGGATTCCCGGTTCAAATCCCCATCTGGGTGGAGTTTCCATGTTCTCCCCGTGTCCGCGTGGGTTTCCTCCGGGTTCTCCGGTTTCCTCCCACAGTCCAAAAACATGGATCAAGTCAATTGAATTCCCAAAATTGCCCCATATAGAGTGTGTTTGTGTGAGTGAGTGTGTGCCCAGCGATGGATTGGCGCCCTGTCCTGGGTCTATCTGCCCGGCGCCCGAGACGTTCTCCCCTGGATGGGCATGGGGGACCCCACCGCGACCCTAATAGAGGATGGAGCGGGAGATAATGAATGAATGATAAAGGATTCCAAAAAACTAAGTATTTTAGCTGGTGGGATCTTTTCAACCCTATAAAAGTTATTTCTGGTGATTATTAAGTATAACTACAAATATTATGGTCGCAAAATATTATGGATCAAGCTGCCTGAAGTAGAATTTAGGGAAGTTCCGGAATGTTGAAATAGCAAATTGACCCATCACCGTGAGGACTATGGATTATTTTAAATTATGACATATTGATTAATTTGCAAATAGCAGCCTGACTGAACTAAAAAGTCCAACTTTTTTTTTTTTGGCACACGCACAAGTGTGAGAGAGTGTATGATACAGTGTGACCTTTAGGCCTTTGTATATCAAACTGTACTATTTAAGAAAACGAGAGTAAAATTCCAGACAAACAGTCCATATTTGTACACGACATGTAATTTTATAAAGCTGTTCAGGTTCCACAACTGAATCAAAACAAAAAGTGTTTCGTTTATTTGTAGACATTATAATAGTGCAGTGGGCGGCACGGTGGCTTAGTGGTCAGCACGTTCTCCTCTCAGCTCTAGGGATTCCCAGTTCGAGTCCCCATCTGGGTGGAGTTTCCATGTTCTCCCCGTGTCCATGTGGGTTTCCTCCAGGCTCTCCGGTTTCCTCCCACAGTCCAAAAACATGAATCAAGTCAATTGAGTTCTCCAAATTGCCCCATATAGAGTGTGTCTGTGTGAGTGAGGGTGTGCCCAGCGATGGATTGGCACCCTGTCCTGGGTGTATCTGCCCAGCGCCCGAGACGTTCTCCCCTGGATGGGCATGGGGAACCCCACCGCGACCCTAATAGAGGATAAAGCGGGAGATAATGAATGAAAAAATGAAGTTATTAGCTATTATTTAGCTATTACTAGTTATTGCTAGTATCAAATATATAAGTTGCTTATACAGTATTATTATTATTATTAGTAGTATCTTCCACATTATCCTTTTACTAGGGTCGCGGGGAGGGGGGGGGTTCCTCATGCCCATCCAGGGGAGAACGTTTCAGGCGCTGGGCAGATACACCCAGGACAGGGCGCCAATCTATCACTGGACACACACTCACTCACACATACACACTCTATATGGGGCAATTTGGAGAATTCATTTCACCTTGATCCATGTTTTTGGACTGTGGGAGGAAACCGGAGAACCCGGAGGAAACCCACGTGGACACTGGGAGAACATGGAAACTCCACCCAGATGGGGATTCGAACCGGGAATCCCTAGCGCTGAGAGGAGAACATGCTAACCACTAAGCCACCGTGCCAATTATTATTATTATTATATTATTATTATTATTATTATTATTATTATATATAATTATAATATATACCCGATCTTTTTAAATAAACTGCATTCTGTTATTTGGCCGCTAGATGGCAGTATTTGTTCTGTAGAGAAACCTATAACTCAATGTTCACTGTACAAACCGAAATAGATTTAAACGGGAGTGTCCAGTTTATTAACGTATTATTTTCAATAAACGCATTCATAAATCAAACCTTGTTTTGTTTTTTTTATCATAGTGTGTTTGCAACCGTTTTATTAAACAATAAGGCACTCAAGGTTTTTTCTTATTGTGAGTAAATCACGGAAAAGAGGTGTAACTAATTACACCTGCTGTGATTTATTCATAACAATGCCACGCCCTTTTATACCGTATCGCTTTAATATTACTATTGTGTAATAAGCTAATTAACAAATTGTGATAATGAAGTTAATTGTTGCTTTAAGAGCACACACACACACACACACACTCTCTGCTCTCATGGAAGGCGGTTGTATTTTCTTTTTCAATGTATTACATCTGATCTTTCTCCCTTTTTAATTTCCCCATTGTGGAACTAATAAAGGTATAGCAATCAATCAAAACACACACACACACAAACATACACACAGAAACAAACATACATACATACATATGCACACACAAACGAACACATACGCACGTACACACACACACAAACACATACACACATATACAAACAAACACACACATTCCCACACGCACAAACATACAAACATACACATACACACATACACACACAAACACATGCCCATACACACAAATACACACATGCACACACAAACATACGCACAAACACATGCACACATCTAACACACAAACACATACACACATATTACACACAAATTACACACAAACACTTACACACAAACAAACACATACCCACACTCACATGCACCAACACATACACACATATTACACACAAACACTTACACACAAACAAACACATACACACACGCACATACCCACACTCACAAACACATGCACACATATTACACACAAACACATACACACATATTATACACAAACACTTACACACAAACAAACACGTACCCACACTCACACGCACAAACACATGCACACATATTACACACAAACACATACACACATATTATACACAAACACTTACACACAAACAAACACGTACCCACACTCACACGCACAAACACATGCACACATATTACACACAAACACATACACACATATTATACACAAACACTTACACACAAACAAACACGTACCCACACTCACATGCACCAACACATACACACATATTACACACAAACACATACACACATTCACACAAACACATACACATACACACGCACATGCACCAACACATACACACATTACACACAAACACATACACACATATTACACACAAACACTTACACACAAACAAACACATACCCATACTCACATGCACCAACACATACACACAAACACACACACATTCACACAAACACATACACACATGCACATGCACCAACACATACACACATATTACACACAAACACACACACATTCACATTGACACAAACACATACACACACACCAACACATACACACATATTACACACAAACACACACACATTCACATTGACACAAACACATACACACACACCAACACATACACACAAACACATACACACACACCAACACATACACACAAACACATAAACACACACGCATAAACACATACACACATATTACACACAAACACATAAACACAAACACAAACGCATAAACACATACACACATATTACACACACACACACACACACATTTCACACACACACACACACACATATTACACATATTACACACAAACACACACATACACACAAACACATAAACACACACGCATAAACACATACACACATATTACACACAAACACACATAAACACAAACACAAACGCATAAACACATACACACATATTACACACACACACACACACACACATTTTACACACACACACACATATTACACATATTACACACAAACACACACATACACACAAACACATAAACACACACGCATAAACACATAAACACACACATATACACACACATATTACACATATTACACACAAACACACACATACACACACACATTTTACACACACTTACACATATTACACACAAACACACACATACACACAAACACATAAACACACACATATACACACAAACACATAAACACAAACACATACACACACACATACACACAAACACATACACATACACACAAACACATATACACACAAACACATATACACACAAACACACACACACACAAACATACACACATTCACACAAACACACAAACGAATCTCGCGAAGTGTGCGCATGCGCAAAAGTAGCACAGCGCGACGGGTAGTGCGCATGCGCAGTAGGCCAAACGTCGCACTACTCGATGGGTAGCGTAATCCATCAGAACAGCGGCTGTAAACAGAGCGGAGGTTCGGTTCAGTTCGGTTCAGTTCGGTTCAGTTCGGTTCAGGGTTCGGTTCAGTTCGGTTCGGTTCGGGTTCTGGTTCCGGTACCAACACAGAGCAGCGGACACCCGGGTAACCAATAGCTTTATTTTCTTGCCGATCGTTTTAATGAATGTTAAAGTAATGAAGGTCTCAGGGTGAAGTTGTCTGTTGTGTTGAGTTTCTTGCTGCTGTGAGAATCGACTCTTCTCTTCGTGTTCACGACGAGCCTGCGGCGTTATAACGGCCGTTAAACCGTTACCGCCAGGTCTCCGTGTTCCGTACAATTCCCCCGTAGAGTCACTGCTATAAGATTTCGATTAGCTCGACTTTTAAAATGGGAAACGAGTTGAATTTGCATTACTAACCCTTTTTTAAGACCAGCTTTCTGTTTAGTGTGTGATGCAGAACCGAACACACGATGTTGGGGATGTTGGGGTGAGGTGTCTTGGTAATCCGGACAGTTCTCACCAAAACAAACCATGAGCTCGAGAGGTCCCAGTACACACCCCTCCAAAGACAGCGTTCTAATCTAAAACCTACACTGTTGTAAAAAGTGCTTTACAGAGTTAAAAGCCTTTAAACCCCCAAAGAGCAAGCTGAAGCGACAGTGGCAAGACAAAACCTCCTGTTATGTTATTTTTAGAACCGAACACAATACGTTATGATGTTGGGGTAAGGTGTCTTGGTAATCCGGACAGTTCTCACCAAAACAAACCATGAGCTCGAGAGGTCCCAGTACACACCTCCTCCAAAGACAGCGTTCTAATCTAAAACCTGAGTTTTTCCTTGCCACTGTCGCTTCGGCTTGCTCTTTGGAGGTTTAAAGGCTTATAACTGTGTAAAGCTGCTTTGTGACAATGTATAGAGCACTTTTTACAACAGTACCTTGTCACAAAGCAGCTTTACAGAGTTATAAGCCTTTAAACCCCCAAAGAGCAAGCCGAAGCGACAGTGGCAAGACAAAACCTCCTGTTGTGTTATTTTTTAGAACCGAACACAATACGATACGATGTTGGGGTAAGGCATCTTTGGAGGTTTAAAGTCTTATAACTCTGTAAAGCTGCTTTGTGACGATGTACTGTTGTAAAAAGAGTTAAAAGCCTTTAAACCCCCAAAGAGCAAGCCGAAGTGACACTGGCAAGGAAAAACTCCCTGTTATGTTATTTTTAGAACCGAACACACTACGATACGATGTTGGGGTAAGGTGTCTTGGTAATCCGGACAGTTCTCACCAAAACAAACCATGAGCTCGAGAGGTCCCAGTACACACCTCCTCCAAAGACAGCATTATAATCATGGGCGGTGTGCTGTGTCATTTGCATGTTCTCCCTCCAGGTTTCTCACACACTAGATTTATTTATAGAGTACTTTTTACAACAGTACATTGTCACAAAGCGTCTTTACAGAGTTAAAAGCCTTTAAACCCCCAAAGAGAAAGTCGAAGCGACAGTGGCAAGACAAAACCTCCTGTTATGTTATTTTCAGAACCGAACACAATATGATATTATGTTGGTTTAAGGCGTCTTGGTAATCCAGACAGTTCTCACCAAAACAAACCATGAGCTCGAGAGGTCCCAGTACACACCTCCTCCAAAGACAGCATTATAATCTGTTGTAAAAAGTGTTAAAAGCCTTTAAACCCCCAAAAGAGGGTTTTAAGAGCAAGCTGAAGCGACAGTGGCAAGAGAAAACTCCCTGTTATGTTATTTTTAGAACCGAACACAATACGATATGATGTTGGGGTAAGGCGTCTTGGTAATCCGGAAAGTTCTCACCAAAACAAACCACGAGCTCGAGAGGTCCCAGTACACACCTCCTCCAAAGACAGCTTTATAATCTAAAACCTGAGTTTTTCCTTGCCACTGTCGCTTCGGCTTGCTCTTTGGAGGTTTAAAGGCTTATAACTCTGTAAAGCCGCTTTGTGACGATGTACTGTTGTAAAAAGTGCTCTATAAATAAATCTAGTGTGTGAGAAACCCGGAGGGAGAACATGCAAACTACACAGCACACCGCCCATGATTATAATGCTGTCTTCGGAGGAGGTGTGTACTGGGACCTCTCGAGCTCATGGGTCGTTTTGGTGAGAACTGTCCCGATTACCAAGACGCCTTACCCCAACATCATAACGTATTGTGTTCGGTTCTAAAAATAACATAACAGGGACTTTTGTCTTGCCACTGTTACTTCGGCTTGCTCGTTGGAGCTGTAAAGCTGCTTTGTGATGATGTTTTTGAATTCTTCAAATTGCCCCATATAGAGTGTGACTGAGTGAATGAGTGTGTGCCCAGTGATAGATTGGCGCCCTGTCCTGGGTGTATCTGCCCAGCGCCCGAAACGTTCTCCCCTGGATGGGCATGGGGAACCCCCCCGCCACCCTAATAGAGGATAAAGCGGGAGATAATGGTTGGATGGACCACAACATTTGACATGCAGAGGTTACTGCTACATGGCGTCAGTCTTATCGCTGGGCATGCACGCACATAAAATACACTATTTGGGGCAATTCAATTAACCTTGAGTCCATGTTTTTGGACTGTGACACAGACAGATCGGTTGTGTATTATTGGGAATAAATCACGGGAAAGAGGGGGTAACTGTACCTCTAATAACACCTCTTTTCCGTGCTATGAGCGTGGTTTTTAAAAAAGATTTTTAAAAATATTTTACTTGTTTTTCTAGAGCACCGTAAATGGGTTAAAGCGCACACATCATTTAAAAAAAATATTAACAGCAATTAGGATGATTTTATTTGACAAAACCGCGACCCTAATAGAGGATAAAGCGGAAGATAATGAATATAATGATAATGAAATATTTTACTTTTTATCATTTAAAACAAAGACATTTCAGGTAAAAACTAATGCTTAGCAGCAGCCATTGGCACCCCCATGTGGTCAAAATGGTACTATGAGGTTCATAGTCGACTACGGTTCTCCGAATCGAATCAGCGAATATTGCAGCTCACCCCTACAGATCACTGTTGATAATTGGTTGTAAGTCAGATTATAATTAACATGTGGATGAACTCTCATTTTGCCTCCCACAGTAACCCGCGGAGTCGGAAGCCATGGGCAGACTAGATGATGCTGCCAAGCGCAAGGTGGTGGAGTTACGAGAAGCCGGATTGAGCTTCCGCAAGATCAAGGCCGTGCTGGAGCTGGAGAATATCAAGGTGTCTGCTCAGGCCATTTACCTCTTCCTAAAAGAGTTCCAAGGAAGGAGTCGGCAGAACGATCTGTCCGTGTCGGGGAACAGCGCCCTCGCCTCAGTGGTGTCCGGGTCGAGAGAAATGGGGCTCGGCGAACCCAAGCAAGGGGGCTGGAATGAGCAGCAGCTGAGGAATCTGCTCCGGGAAGCTTCGTCCCACGTTGCGGGCTTCACCTCCTCTTCTGACACTCCGGGACAGGGTGGGGTCGCCTCTGAAGCTAGGGGGCAGACTTCCGGGACTCAAGAGAGGCGTCAGGATGAGAAAAAGGATGAGGACGTCCGCATCGTCAGCGTCACCTCGCTGGCGCAGAGCAGCCATCATGACGGCATTCACACGGCACGATCCGGAGCGATGTCTAGCACCTTCGGACGGAGAAGGTACACCCCGTCACCTGCTAATCCGGTCCTGGTGGCTCGCAAAAGGCTGCTGGATAAAGCTCTGTTTCACAGAGCGAGGGTATGTATCCCCGAAAAAGAATCCATATATAAAATGTGTTTTATATATATTATTATATATTATATAGGGTGGCACGGTGGCTTAGTGGTTAGCACGTTCTCCTCTCAGCTCTAGGGATTCCCGGTTCGAATCCCCATCTGGGTGGAGTTTCCATGTTCTCCGTGTCCGCGTGGGTTTCCTCCGGGTTCTCCGGTTTCCTCCCACAGTCCAAAAACATGGATCAAGTCAATTGAGTTCTCCAAATTGCCCCATATAGAGTGTGTTTGTGTGAGTGAGTGTGTGCCCAGCGATGGATCGGCGTCCTGTCCTGGGTGTATCTGCCCAGCGCCCGATACGTTCTCCCCTGGATGGGCATGGGGAACCCCCCCCCCCCCCCCCGCGACCCTAATATAGGACAAAAGCGGAAGAGAATGAATGAATGAATGAATAAATTATACACAACATTTGAGGGCGGCATGGTGGCTTAGTGGTTGGCATGTTCTCCTCTCAGCACTAGGGATTCCCGGGTCGAATCCCCATCTGGGTGGAGTTTCCATGTTCTCCCCGTGTCCGCGTGGGTTTCCTCCGGGTTCTCCGGTTTCCTCCCACAGTCCAAAAACATGGAACAAGTCAATTGAGTTCTCCAAATTGCCCCATATAGAGTGTGTCTGTGTGAGTGAGTGTGTGCCCAGTGATAGATTGGCGTCCTGTCCTGGGTGTATCTGCCCAGCGCCCGAAACGTTCTCCCCTGGATGGGCATGGGGAACCCCCCCCCCCCCCCCCCCCCCCCCCCCCCCCGCGACCCTAATAGAGGATAAAGCGGGAAGATAATGGATGGATGGACCACAACATTTTGTCCCTGAATAGAGTGTGCCCTGTGTGAGGAAAAGTGTTTCCAGTGATAGATTGGCGTTAAAGCTGTTTATCTGGGTGTATCTGCCCAGCGGCCGAGACGTTCTCCCCTGGATGGACATGGGGAACCCCACCGCGACCCTACTACAGGATAAAGTGGAAGATAATGAATGAATGAATGAATGATTTCCTACCGACCATCACTGTCTCGTCTTTGTTCAGGTTCGGGACGGTTGTCCTCAGTCTGGACAGCCGACCGTTTCATTACTGAGAAGAGATCAGTCGTCTTTTCTCTTCTCTGAGGGAAGGAAAGTCATGTTACCTCAGACGACCTCCTGCACCCCCACCACAAGCCGACCTCCACACGTGGTAAGTACAAGCTTATGTGTTTTATATAGTGGTAATAAAATAATAATCAAATAAAAAATATTCATTCATTCATTATCTTCCACTTTATCCTCTATTAGGGTCGCGGTGGGGTTCCCCATGCCCATCCAGGGGAGAACGTCTCGGGCGCTGGGCAGACACACCCAGGACAGGGTGCCAATCTATCACTGGGCACACACTCACTCACTCACACAGACACACTCTATATGGGGCAATTTGGAGAATTCAATTGACTTGATCCATATTTTTAGACTGTGGGAGGAAACCGGAGAACCCGGAGGAAACCCACGCAGACACGGGGAGAATATGGAAACTCCACCCAGATGGGGATTCAAACCGGGAATCCCTAGTGCTGAGAGGAGAACATGCCAACCACTAAGCCACCATGCCGCCCAAATAAATAATATAATAATAAAAATAATAAATCAATTATTATGCATAATTGTAAATAAATCGGGGCGGCACGGTGGCTTAGTGGTTAGCATGTCTGCCTCTCAGCACTAGGGATTCCCGGTTCGAGTTTCCATGTCCACATGGGTTTTCTCCGGGTTCTCCGGTTTCCTCCCACAGTCCAAAAACATGGATCGAGTCAATTGAGTTCTCCAAATTGCCCCATATAGAGTGTGTCTGTGTGTGTGAGTGTGTGCCCAGCGATGGATTGGCGCCCTGTCCTGGGTGTGTCTGCCCAGCGCCCGAGACGTTCTCCCCTGGATGGGCATGGGGAACCCCCCCGTGACCCTAATAGAGGATAAAGCGGAAGATAATGGATGGATGTAAATAAATCACGGAAAAGAGGTGTTATTAGAGGTATTTCCCGTGATTTATTCCCAATAATACACAACCGTGAGTACCGTATTGCTTTTATAAAACAGTTACAAACTATAATAAAAAAAAAAATCAAGGTTTAAATTATAAATGCGTTTATTATAAGTATAATCGTTAATAATCTGGTCTTCCGTGACTAATCAGGTTTTCGGTTTCGCTAACAGTCAAATGCTGCCATCTAGTGACCGAATTACAGAACGCAGTTGGAAAAACCATTAGAAAAAAATGTGTTGTATGTAATGCATTGATATGAATGTGAAGTGGTCAGAGGTGTGTGTTATTGTTCATAATGTCACGGCTGGACAAACGGCTCAGCCAATCAGATTTGAGGACCGGAACTACTCGTTTTATAATAGTAATTAATAGGGGTGAGCTGCAATATTCGCTGATTCGACGATTTGATTCGGAGAACCGTTGTCGACTATGAACCTCATAGTCGAATGTACCATTTTGACCACATGGGGGCGCCCATGTCTGCTGCTAAGCATTAGTTTTTACATGAAATGTCTTTGTTTTCGTTATATATATAGCCTTTTGTCAAATAAAATCATAATTTCTAGAAAAAAAAAGAAAAAAGAAAAACTCTTCTTTTGTTAGAAAAACAAGTAAAATATATAAAAAAAATATTTTTTAAAAACTATGCTTATAGCGCCATCTTGTGGTGAAATTTTAACTGATTCGACTATCAGTCGACTATAGGGAAAATCTGACGAATCAGATTCGACTACGAAAATTTGTGGTTCAATACAGCCCTAGTAATTAATAGGGGTGAGCTGCAATATTCTGATTCGACGATTATATATGCGATTATATATGCAATATATGCTGATTCGACGATTCGATTCGGAGAACCGTTGTCGACTATGAACCTCATAGTCGAATGTATCATTTTGACCACATGGGGGCGCCCATGGCTGCTGCTAAACATTAGTTTTTACCTGAAATGTCTTTGTTTTCGTTATATATATAGCCTTTTGTCAAATAAAATCATCCTAATTTCTGTTAATATTTTTTTGAGAAAAGTCCAGAACGGGGATCCCATTTACGGTGCTCTAGAAAAAACAAGTAAAATATTTTAAAAAATCTTTTTTTCAAAACCACGCTTATAGCGCCATCTTGTGGTGAAATTTTAAATGATTCTATCAGTCGACTATAGGGAAAATCCGACGAATCAGATTCGACTATGAAAATCCTTAGTTGAAGACACCCCTAATAATTAATGTTTTTTTTTTTTAAAGAGGGGCCAACATCCAGGAACCAACCTGGTCCGACAAGGATTTCAACAACGGACGAATCTCTTCTCCCGGTCAGCAGACCAGCCCCACCGTGTTGGAATTCGCCTCCCTACCCCGAACCAGCCGGGTGGCGCGTCACAGGCCGCCGGATCGTCCATCCGGCCCCGGGCCCCGACGAACCAGGCGTCTCCTCCGTGTCAGCAGAGTTGTATGGACACCGGAACATTAAGTTCCCTGCAGGAGCATGTGAAGACCCTTGCGTCCGAAGTGCGCAGCATCGGCCTGGCTCTCAGGATGATGGTGGAGCAGCAGGGCCGTCTGGAGCGGGAGCAGAGCCAGCAGACCCAAGTACAGAAACAAATCCTGAGCACCTTGCAGAAACTGGCGTCCCACATGGAGCCCGGTGCGCTTCAGCACTGCACGACATCCACAGCTACTTCATGCCCCATGTCGTCGGCCTCCTATAACCAGAGCACACTGGTCGCAAGCCAAGGAGGCGCCTTGTGCAGCCAAGCCCAGTCGCGGTACAACGACATCAATGGGGCGGCCCTCGACAGCATCGGACCGTTTTCGCTGGACAGTCTAAGTTCTGGTTCCATCAATACCTTCCAGTCCTCAGAGTCACTCCCATTCACACACATCCACACACCGACCTTCACACAGTCTCACACACAACCCTACACACCCGACATGCTGACTTACACCCAGCCGCAGACGGACTCTTGCACTGGGATGGACAGCAAGCCAGTGGAGATGGCATCACCCAACTCGAACAGTCCGTTTCAGTCCTGCAGGTCTCAGGGTCCAGAACCCGTCAGTGACACGCAGCTGACCATCGTTAAGGTGGAAAGCATATGATATACGACACGTCTCACCTTCTTTCATGCAAACTTGGGTTAGTCTTTTTTAATATGTGTATCAAAGCGTCACAGGTGGGGCATCTTTCCCGCATGTTGGTTTTAAACAAAAATACCATGACATTTCAGGTTTTTAAAGGTGTAATAATGGAACGGAAATGAGAAGGAGAATCATGATGTACCTGTTTCCGTACCACTTCAAACTAAACTTATCTAATAGAGGAAACGTTGACTTTAATCAGTTTAGCTCTTTCGTTTCCCCCTGGGGAATGTTTTAGTTGAGCTTAGTCGTTTTGGATGGATGAAGAGACTGAATCCCTCTCAGCGCTGAGGATTCAGGTTCGAATCCCGATCTGGGTGGAGTTAAATCATCAAGGATTTCAACAAACCATCCATCCATCCATCATCTTCCGCTTTATCCTCTATTAGGGTCGCGGTGGGGTTCCTCATGCCCATCCAGGGGAGAACGTTTCGGGCGCTGGGCAGATACACCCAGGACAGGACGCCAATCTATCACTGGACATACACTCACTCACACAAACACTCTATATGGGGCAATTTGGAGAACTCAATTGACTTGATCCATGTTTTTGGACTATGGGAGGAAAACGGGGAACCCGGAGGAAACCCACGTGGACACGGGGAGAACATGGAAACTCCACCCAGATTGGGATTCGAACCAGGAATCCCTAGTGCTGAGAGGAGAACATGCTAACCACTAAGCCACCGTGCCGCCAACAGAGAAATAATTGGAAGATAATGAGATGAGGAGGGGCACTGTGGTTTAGTGGTGAGCACATCCATCTCTCAGCGATGGGGATCCAGTTCTGGGTGGAGTTTCCATGTTCTCCCCGTGTCCGCGTGGGTTTCCTCCGGGTTCTCAGGTTTCCTCGCACAGTCCAAAAACATGGATCAAGTCAATTGAGTTCTCCAAATTGCCCCATATAGAGTGTGTCTGTGTGTGTGAGTGTATGCCCAGTGATAGATTGGCGTCCTGTCCTGGGTGTATCTGCCCAGCGCCCGAGACGTTCTCCCCTGGATGGGCATGGGGAACCCCACCGTGACCCTAATAGAGGATAAAGCGGGAGATAATGAATGAATAAAAGCTTTATTATTATAGTACTGAATTAAGCGATCAAGATAATAAGATGAATATAAAAATGGGAAAAATGTGGTTATAACATCGATCAGTCAGCAGATGGCGACATAGATTCGAGTGACGCCACTCCAAGACGAGAAGTTCACCTAAAAGTGGTGCTGACGTTTGGTTTAATCAGCATTATATCTTACCAAACACAAAAAGGTCTTAATAGCGCCCCCAGTGGTTCAAAAGGAATGTTTTAATTCATTACCTCCCGCTTTATCCTCTATTAGGGTCGCGGTGGGGTTCCCCATGCCCATCCAGGGGAGAACGTTTCGGGCGCTGGGCAGATACACCCAGGACAGGACGCCAATCCATCGCTGGGCACACACTCACACAGACACACTCTACATGGGGCAATTTGGAGAACTCAATTGACTTGATCCATGTTTTTGGACTGTGGGAGGAAACCGGAGAACCCGTAGGAAACCCACGCGGACACGGGGAGAACATGGAAACTCCACCCAGATGGGGATTCGAACCAAGAATCCCTAGAGCTGAGAGGAGAACATGCTAATCACTAAGCCACCGTGCCGCCCGGAATGTTTAAATACATTTTTAAAATGTTTACGTACTTTGTCTGGCCAGTTAACGCAATCATAGCAACCATTACTATTATAGCTATTTATAGTGTATTTATCACCAAACACGTAAATAAGAGCACTTACCGTAATGTTTCTAAAGTCCTCTCCACACCATGTTATTCATTCATTCATTCATTATCTTCCGCTTTATCCTCTATTAGGGTCGCGGTGGGGTTCCTCATGCCCATCCATGGGGGAACGTTTCGGGCGCTGGGCAGATACACCCAGGACAGGACGCCAATCCATCGCTGGGCACACACTCACTCACACAGACACACTCTATATGGGGCAATTTGGAGAACTCGATTGACTTGATCCATGTTTTTGGACTGTGGGAGGAAACCGGACAACCCGGAGGAAACCCACGCGGACACGTGGAGAACATGGAAACTCCACCCAGATTGGGATTCGAACCGGGAATCCCTAGTGCTGAGAGGAGAACATGCCAAACACTAAGCCACCATGCCTCCAGGGAAAAATATGTTGTTTCAAAGTTTCATCGCATATATAGGGCGGCACGGTGTCTTAGTGGTTGGCATGTTCTCCTCTCAGCACTAGGGATTCCCGGTTCGAATCGCCATCTGGGTGGAGTTTCCATGTTCTCCCCGTGTCCGCGTGGGTTTCCTCCGGGTTCTCCGGTTTCCTCCCACAGTCCAAAAACATGGATCAAGTCAATTGAGTTCTCCAAATTGCCCCATATAGAGTGTGTATCTGTGTGAGTGAGTGTGTGCTCAGCGATAGATTGGCGTCCTGTCCTGGGTGTATCTGCCCAGCGCCCGAGACGTTCTCCCCTGGATGGGCATGGGGAAACCCACAGCAACCCTAATAGAGGATAAAGCGGAAGATAATGAATGAATGAATATATATATATATATATAGTTAATTATTGCCAACTGTTACAATAATGGTCAGCTTTATTTATCACCGTACACGTCAATAAGCGCATTTACCGTAATGCTCCTAAAGTCGTCGCCACGTTAGGCTCACGTGATCGCAGCTGGCCGGTCACGTGAGCGCTTTTGTTGACGGTTGTGGAGCGGACGGCGCTTGCAGTCGGTGCAATGTCATCGTTCCGGAGAAGAAATGTCCGCTTCGTCTCGCCGGCGCTGTGTCTGTTTTAACCCGCCGCAGCCCGACAGCTCGCGTCCCCGACAAACCACGACTCACCCCGAGTTCATGCCGACGTCCTGATCCGGAGGAGCGCGGGGCAGAGGGGCAGGAGGGGCAGGAGCGACGCCGCCGCAGCAGCAGGCCATGAGAGCGTGAGGTAACCGGACAGTCTGTCAGAGAAATGGCGTTGCAAACAAACACTTCTGTATTAGGTTTATTTTATTGTCATGTAAATCATAATAACACCGTGTGTCATAATAACTCCCTTAAAATAGCGAATAGTCCCGTATTTGACGAATTAATGTTACACGACGCGATTTGTTGCCTGTTTTCTGTTCATTTCTATTAATTGCTGTTAATTTCTGTTAATTTCTGTTAATTTTTCAATACAAAACGTCTGTTACGTAACATCAACGTTAATCTAACATTAATTATTAAAAGCTTCTTCGGCTCCGCGTTTTCAAACACAATTCGAGTGAAGCATCGAATTCGGTGAGCAACGCGTTCTGTGCCTTTAGAGGGCGCTGTTGTCGATTTAGACCCCAAAATCACATTTGTTACGACAAATGTTTATTCTTATATTTCCATTCATCTTCTGCTTTATCCTCTACTAGGGTCGTGGGGGGGCGGGGGGGTAGAACATCTCGGGCACTGGGAAGATACACCCAGGACAGGGTGCCAATCCATCGCTGGGCACACACTCACTCACACACACACACACACACACACACTCTATATGGGGCAATTGGTGATCCATGATGATCCATGTTTTTGGACTGTGGGAGGAAACCTGAGAACCCGGAGGAAACCCATGCGGACACCGGGAGAACATGGAAACTCCATGTCCTAGTAATCCCTAGTGCTGAGAGGCGAATGTGCTAACCACTATTCTTATATATATATATTCATTCATTCATTATCTTCCGCTTTATCCTCTATTAGGGTCGCGGGGGGTGGGGGGGGTTCCCCATGCCCATCCAGGGGAGAACGTTTCGGGCGCTGGGCAGATATACCCAGGACAGGACGCCAATCTATCGCTGAGCACAAACTCACTCACACAGATACACTCTATATGGGGCAATTTGGAGAACTCAATTGACTTGATCCATGTTTTTGGATTGTGGGAGGAAACCGGAGAACCCGGAGGAAACCCACGGGGACACGGGGAGAACATGGAAACTCCACCCAGCTTATATATATATATATTCATTCATTCATCCATTATCTCCCGCTTTATCCTCTATTAGGGTCGTGGGGGGGTTCCCCATGTCAATCCAGGGGAGAACGTTTCGGGCGCTGGGCAGAAACACCCAGGGCAGGGTGCCAATCTATCGCTGGGCACACACTCACTCACACAGATACACTCTATATGGGGCAATTTGGAGAACTCAATTGACTTGATCCATGTTTTTGGACTGTGGGAGGAAACCGGAGAACCCGGAGGAAACCCACGCGGACACGGGGAGAACATGGAAACTCCACCCAGATGGGGATTCGAACCGGGAATCCCTAGTGCTGAGAGGAGAACGTGCTAACCACTAAGCCACCGGGCCGCATATATATATATATATATATATGTATATATATATATGTATATGTATATATTACACGTCCATTATCTTCTGCCTTATCCTCTATTAGGGTTGTGGCGGGGTTCCCCATGCCCATTCAGGGGAGAATGTTTGGGCACTGGGCAGATACACCCAGGACAGGGCACACTCCATATGGGGCAATTTGGAGAATTCAGTTGAGCTTGATCCATGTTTTTTGGACTGTGGGTGTTTTGCTTGCAAATTCTAGTTGAAACTGTACATTGTAACGAATATACACTACATGGGTAAAAAAAAAAAATCGGAAGACACCTCATAATCCTTAAATCCAGGTTTTATTAATTTCTCATTAATTAAACCCAATGTCCACTGTGTATAAAATCTAGCACTTATCCACACGTTTTGGACAATCGTTTACTTCCAGCTTTGTAAGAACAGTTTGGGGAAGGGCGTTGTCTGCATTTGCATTAAAAAAAACATGCGTAAACGGACGGACGATGGCCTCAACCCCAATACCCGAACAGCTGGGCAGTGAACTAAAACAGGGATTGAGAGCAGAGCCCCTTCATCCATCATTGATCTGATCTCACAAATGCTTCTCTGGAGGAATGAGAAATAAAAATCCATGGACCGTCTCCAAAATCTGTTAAAAAGCCTTCTGAGAAGAGAGGAAGCTTTTAATGCTGCAGGGCTGTGGGATTGTGGGGAGGAATCGAGTGGGTGTGATTCTGATGCGGGCTGCAACGGTGGCTTAGTGGTTAGCATGTTCTCCTCTCAGCGGTTCGAATCCCCATCTGGGTGGAGTTTCCATGTTCTCCCCGTGTCTGCGTGGGTTTCCTCGGGGTTCTCCGGTTTCCTCCCACAGTCGAAAATCATGGATCAAGTCAATTGAGTTCTCCAAATTGCCCCATATAGAGTGTGTCTGCATGAGTGAGTGTGTGCCCAGTGATGGATTGCCCCCTGTCCTGGGTGTATCTGCCCAGTGCCTGAGACATTCTCCCCTGGATGGGCATGGGGAACCCCCCCGCGACCCTATTAGAGGATAAAGCCGAAGATAATTGATGGATTGATGTTCTCCCCGTGTCCACGTGGGTTTCCTCCGGGTTCTCCGGTTTCCTCCCACAGTCCAAAAACGTGGATCAAGTCAATTGACTTCTCCAAATTGCCCCATATCTTCCATCCATGTGGCTGTTTAAGTGAGTGTGTGCCCAGTGATAGATTGGTGTCCTGTCCTGGGTGTATCTGCTCAGCGCCCGAGACGTTCTCCCCTGGATGGGCATGGGGAACCCCCGCGACCCTATTAGAGGATAAAGCGGAAGATAATGGATAGATTGATGGATTGATGTTCTCCCCGTGTCCACGTGGGTTTCCTCCGGGATCTCCGGTTTCCCACAGTCCAAAAACATGGATCATGTCAATTGAGTTCTCCAAATTGCCCCGAATAGAGTGTGTTTGTGTGAGTGAGTGTCTGCCCAGCGATGGATTGGCGCCCTGTCCTGGGTGTATCTGCTCAGCGCCTGAGACGTTCAACCCCCCCCCCCCCCCCACCCAAGTACCGTGGTTTCCTCCAACAGTCCAAAGACATGAAGGTGAATGGTCTGCTCTAAATTGCCACTATGTGAGTTGCTCTTACATACTGTATATGTGTGTGAGTATGTGCCCTGTGATGGATTTGCACCCTGTCTTGGGTGTATGTGCCCAGCGCCTGAAACGTTCTCCACTGGATGGGCACGATCTGGATGGGCACGATGGACCCACCCATGACCCTGATCGAGGGTTAAGCAGAAGATAGAGATAAAATGAGTACAGTGTTAAATTTGAGGTTTGTTTACAGAGTGGGACAGAGTTAATGGAATGAAGTCTGAATAAAGCTCCCATCAGGTGGAGGTGTTCCACTCTGTCACTGTGGGTGGAGACTCATCCTAACATGCTTATATTCCTCTTTCTCCAGTTTGGGACTGAGAGGGAACCAACATGGCAGTGCTACAACAATTCAGATTGCTTCTCTGGAAGAACTATCTTCAGCAGGTACATTTCAATTCCTATTTGTTTAGAATATGACATTTTTTTGGCGTATTTTTAATTTCATGGTTGTTGAAGTCAAATTGGTGGCGATACCTTAGTGATTTACTGACTACTGATCTATGAGAACACATTTGTAAAGAAAAACAATGAAATCTGTTTCATTTTATTTAAAAATTGTGGTTTTAAAAATAATGGCTTCGTGGTTGGCACGTTTGCCTTTCAGCACAGGTTCGAATCCCAACCTGGGTTGACATTTCCATTTCCATTTGGTCATTTAGTAGATGCTTTTATCCAAAGCGACATACAAATACCCCAGAGCACAGGGTAGGTACAGCACCCCTGGAGCAATGAGGGTTAAGGGTCTTGCTCAAGGACCTACAATGGTTACTTTGGTGGACCTGGGATTTGATCCTACAACCTTCAGATTGATAGCCCAACACCCTGAGCTACCATGCCCAGGGTTGAGTTTCCATGTTCTCCCTGTGTCCACTGTGGGTTCTCCCACAGTCCAATGACATGGTAACAAGGTGAATTGGCTGCCCTAAATTGCCCCTATATAGTGTGTGCCCAGTGATGGATTGGCGCCTTATATCTGCCCAGCGCCCTAAATGAGATGAGACCTCACTTTGCACAAGTAATGATAATACTACTACTAATAATAATAATAACAATAATAATAAAATAAAATAATAATGATGTTATGTTATAAATATTTTTTTTATTATTAATAAAAACAGCAACACTATATCCTCTTTATGTCTCGTACACAAAAGAAATAACTATTTACAATTACTAAATGTATATCACCTATAATGCAATGATTGTCACTATATATATAATAAATACAATACAAACCTTATAGTACACTGCACATTAAATAATAATAATAATAATAATTATACATTTTATATATATATAGGGCTTTTAGGGACGTCAAAGACGCTTTACAAAACGAATAGAGCAGTAAATCATTCAAACACATAAGACATATTAAACATTAGCGCAGTTGTACAATAAGAAAAGCAAAATTAAAAAGCAGAAACAGAAATACAATATAAAAATAAATGAAATTAGAGGTTAAAAGCGATCCGAACGCGATCCGGGTTTTAAGAAGTGATTTAAAAGTAGACAGGTCGGAGGCATCACGTCAAGTTTTAGGGAGCGCGTAATAAAGTGAGGGGGCAGCAACAGAAAAGGCTCCATCACCCCAGGTAAATAAGTAGCTTTGTACTTTATTGTACTTTATTTCTGTTGTGGTCTTGATTCTCGCAAAGTCGTCGCTTCTTAGTAATATATAAAATAAAATCCCCAAACGAAACAGAATTCACATAACCTAAAAATAAGTTACCCCTGCGAACAATAACACTAACCAACAGAGCTTTTTGGTGGTTTAAGAGTATTTAAACCTCTGTAGGGGAACAAACAGTAGTATTTATTATTTTATTTATTATTATTATTATCATTATTTTTTTTTATATCCAATTGTAAACTGTAAGGTGTCCTTGAGTGTCAGAAAGGCGCCTATGAAATAAAATGTATTATTATTATTAGTAGTAGTATAGTATGTCAAAAGTTGTGTTAATCAAAGCCACAGTGTGGATTTGTTTAGACCCCACCCACACACACACACACACACACACACACACACACACACACACATTTTGATAAGATCATGGTCAGCAAACTAATAACTTGGCATCACCTGTGTTTGGATCATTTTACGAATGTTTATCCATCCATCCATTATCTTCCGCTTTATCCTCTATTAGGGTCGCGGGGGGGGGTGTTCCACATGTCCATCCAGGGGAGAACGTTTCGGGCGCTGGGCAGATACCACCAGGAAACCCACGCGGACACGGGGAGAACATGGAAACTCCACCCAGATTGGGATTTGAACTGGGAATCCCTAGTGCTGAGAGGCGAACTTGCTAACCACTAAGCCACCGTGCCACCCACACACACACATTTTGCCCTTATTTATTAGATATGATGATGGTCAGCAAACTAAGAACTTATAATGTGAGGTTTATAGGGGTGAGCTGCAATATTCGCTGATTCGACGATTCGATTCGGAGAACTGTAGTCGACTATGAACCTCATAGTCGAATGTACCATTTTGACCACATGGGGGTGCCCATGGCTGCTGCTAAGCATTAGTTTTTACATGAAATCATCCTAATCATCCTAAAACTCATTGATCTGAGTGTTTTGGGTTTTTCCTTTGAAGTGGAAAAAAGTCCAGAACGGGGATCCCATTTATGCTGCTCTAGAAAAACAAGTAAAATATAAAAAAAAATCTTTTTAAAAATCCACGCTTATAGCGCCATCTTGTGGTGAAATTTGAACTGATTCGACTATCAGTCGACTATAGGGAAAATCTGACGAATCAGATTCGACTATGAAAATCCTTAGTTGAAGACACCCCTAGAGGTTTAATACACCCATGACGCTTGGCACACACTCACACACACAGACACTCTATATGGGGCAATTTGGAGAGTTCAATTGACCTTGAACCATGTTTTTGGACTGTGGGAGGAAACCGGAGAACCCGGAGGAAACCCACGCGGACACGGGGAGAACATGGAAACTCCACCCAGATTGGGATTCGAACCGGGAATCCCTAGCGCTGAGAGGAGAACATGCTAACCACTTTTTATTTGACAATTTTGACAATAACAATTTTATTTGAATGTAAATGCAGCTGATAAGCTTAATAAATAATACTGCGTGTCTTTCGAAAGCCCTGAACAAAACGAAATCTGCGCTGTAGTATATGATCCATTTCTCAGTTGTAGCATTTTAGAAATTGAGGTCACGAAGTAAACTTGTCAGTTAATGTACAATGTAGCCGTTCTCGCTCTTCCTGCCGGAGTCCGGTCTTACAACATACCTGAGGGCAGGTTTAGTTTTTCGGTAGATTCGAACCTCGTGTGCGTGTGATAACTGCAATCCAAACACTGCGGTCTGTTTAATCTGTGTCCCCGAAGCTTTAATCTTATCTGAGCCGAGATAAAGAACTGATAACGTTTTATTTTAATGTTCAAAAATAGTTTGCTAATATTTCTTCAGTTATTATTATTATTTTTTTTAAGTAATTTTTTTTTTTTTTTTTTGGAAGCCAGAAATAAAAGCCATTGTGCTGTATATTTAAAATATGTCTAGTTCAGCTGTAAGGGGGATGGGGGGGGGATCCATATTAACCTGAGCATTTAGTGCAAAACAAACAGACTGAGGAACAGCTTCATAGCAGAAGCTGTAAGACTTACAAACTCCATCTAACAAGACATTCACACATTTTTATCACTCCACCAAAATACCTCATCATCTCATCTCACATGTACCATTATACATTTTTATACTGTATGCTGCTATATTTATATTTTATGTTCTATATTTATTCATTCATTCATTCATTATCTTCCGCTTCATCCTCTATTAGGGTCGCGGTGGGGTTCCCCATGCCCATCCAGGGGAGAACATTTCAGGCGCTGGGCAGATAGACCCAGGACAGGGCGCCAATCCATCGCTGGGCACACACTCCCTCACACAGACACACTCTATATGGGGCAATTTTGCGAATTCAATTGACTTCATCCATGTTTTTGGACTGTGGGAGGAAACCGGAGAACCCGGAGGAAACCCACGCGGACACGGGGAGAACATGGAAACTCCACCCAGATGGGGATTCGAACCGGGAATCCCTAATGCTGAGAGGCGAACATGCCAACCACTAAGCCACCGTGCCGCCCGTTCTATATTTATATCCATTCTATTCTGTACTACTTTTATATATATAGTGTGTGTATATATATATATATATATATATATATATATATATATATATATATATATATGTATATATATATGTATATATATATATATACTCAAATTTATTTTTATATACTGTATATACATATATTTATGTTCATTCATTCATTCATTATCTCCCGCTTTATCCTCTATTAGGGTCTTGGGGGGGGTTCCCCATGCCCATCCAGGGGAGAACGTCTCGGGCGCTGGGCAGATACACCCAGGACAGGGGGCACACACTCACACAGACACATTCTATAAGATAAACCTTTATTCGTCCCGCAATGGGGAAATTCACATTTCTCAGCAGCAGATATGGGGCAATTTGGAGAATTGAACTTGATCCATGTTGTTGGACTGTGAGAGGAAACCGGAGAACCCGGAGGAAACCCAGCGGACACGGGGAGAACATGGAAACTCCACCCAGATGGGGATTCGAACCGGGAATCCCTAGTGCTGAGAGGAGAACATGCCAACCACTAAACCAGTGAGTGTGTGTGCCCAGCGATAGATTGGCGTTCTGTGCTGGGTGTATCTGCCCAGCGCCTGAAACGTTCTCCCCTGGATGGGCATGGGGAACCCGCGATCCTAATGGATAAAGTGGAGGATAATGGATGGATGGATATTTAAACCATTTACGTTAAATATATGTTTGTTTTCCCCAGCTATAGATTGGCACCCTGTCCTGGGTCTATCTGCCCAGCGCCCGAGACGTTCTCCCCTGGATGGGCATGGGGAACCCCCCCCAAGACCCTAATAGAGGATAAAGCGGGAGATAATGAATGAATGAATGTATTTTTTTCTCTCTCTTTTTTTCAGAAACGGCAGATTTTGGTGATGCTGGTGGAGATTGTGTTACCTCTCCTCTTCTCTGCCATTCTAATCGTGTTGCGTCAGAAGGTGTCATTCACCAACTACCCTAATGCCACTGACTACGACAGCTTCTCGTTGGAATATCCACCAGATTGGCTTCAGCCAGGGCTACAGCTCGCGTATGTGCCCGCAAATGCCAGTGTGGTGCGGCAGATAGCGGAGGACGTGCAGCTGACCTTTGAGGCGGGGTTCATCAGTGCTGGTAAGCTCACTTCCGATATAGAAATGTCACGGTTAGGGCTGCAACAACGAGTCGATAAAAATCAATTATGAAAATGCGTTGGGTCGCACGAATTCCGCGTTTCTCGCAATAGAGGTACGAGGCAGAGGCGGAATCTGCAAAACAAAGTGTCCATCCATCCATTATCTCGCGCTTTATCCTGTACTATGGTTGTGGGGGGGGGGGGGGGGGGCACACACACACTCACTCACACACACACTCTATATGGGGCAATTTGGAGATCTCAATTGACTTGATTTATGTTTTGTACTATGGGAGGAAACCGGAGAACCCGGAGGAAACCCACGCGGACACGGGGAGAACATGGAAACTCCACCCAGATTGGGATTCGACCCGGGAATCCCTAGCGCTGAGAGGAGAACATGCCAACCACTAAGCCACCGTGCCGCCCCGAAACAAAGTGTAACAAAGTTGGATAAACTCTGTAAATGAAACACAGCCAACGCTGAAAAAAAAAACTTGTGGGAGCGCTTAGTGGTTGGCATGTTCTCCTCTCAGCGCTAGGGATTCCCGGTTCGAATCCCCATCTGGGTGGAGTTTCCATGTTCTCCCCGTGTCTGCGTGGGTTTCCTCCGGGTTCTCCGGTTTCCTCCCATAGTCCAAAAACATGGATAAAGTCAATTGAATTCTCCAAATTGCCCCATATAGAGTGTGTCTGTGTGAGTGAGTGTGTGCCCAGTGATGGATTGGCGCCCTGTCCTGGGTGTATCTGCCCAGCGCCTGAAACGTTCTCCCCTGGATGGGCATGGGGAACCCCACCGCGACCCTAATAGAGGATAAAGCGGAAGATAATGGATGGATGCTTTAAACTGTAAATAAAACCAGACATTTATCGACCTGCTTAATAAAGACATGGAATTTTTTTTAATTTTATTTATCCGATTCATCGAAAATAATCGACCGATTAATCGATTATCAGAATAATCGTTAGTTGCAGCCCCAGGCACAGTACAGTTAAAACAAAACACACCTTAACAAACACACCTTAATCACACAGCTTGAGGAAGTAAAAGACTAAGTTAATGTTTGACTTGCATGCGCATTGGTTTTAGGTTCTTGTGCCATGTTGGTTTAGCACTCAACATCTCGCTAACTAAAACACAGTGTCTGCGTTCTGCAGTCTTCAGTAGAACGTTGTGGAAGTGACATACAGGAGACATACCCTTGGACCTGACGAGCAGATACATAATAGGGGTGCGAATCTCTCAGTGTCTGGCGATTCGATTCTGATTTTTGAGGTCACGATTCGATTCAGAATCGATATTCGATCATGCATCATTTTATATTTTTACAAAAAATAGGAAAATTAAAATGAGCAGTATTAGGTTCGCTTAGCTGCCGGGCTTCTTACATAAAAACATCTATCAATGAACATTTATTCATTTATGCATTATCTTCCGCTTTATCCTCTATTAGGGTCGCGGTGGGGTTCCCCATGCCCATCCAGGGGAGAACGTTTCGGGCGCTGGGCAGATACACCCAGGACAGGACACCAATCCATCGCTGGGCACACAGTCACTCACACAGACACACTCTATATGGGGCAATTTGGAGAACTCAATTGATTGATCCATGTTTTTGGACTGTGGGAGGAAACCGGAGAACCCGGAGGAAACCCACACGGACACGGGGAGAACATGGAAACTCCACCCAGATGGGGATTCGAACCGGGAATCCCTAGCGCTGAGAGGAGAACATGCCAACCACTAAGCCACGGTTTACTGAGGTGTCTAATGGTAGGTATGCGGAAAACCTTGTAAATCTCCATTTTATGGCTTGTTTCATATTAATGAACCTTATCTTTGTATCCTGGCCTTTTAATGTTCTGGCCCTTGGCTCGTTCGCCTCTCATCGCTAGGGGTTCCCGGTTCGAATCCCCATCTGGGTGGAGTTTCCATGTTCTCCCCCCTGTCCGCGTGGGTTTCCTCCGAGTTCTCCGGTTTCCTCCCACAGTCCAAAAAACATGGATCAAGTGTATTGAATTCTCCAAATTGCCCCATATAGAGTGTGTCTGTGTGAGTGAGTGTGTGCCCAGCGATGGATTGGTGCCCTGTCCTGGGTGTATCTGCCCAGCGCCCGAAACGTTCTCCCCTGAATGGGCATGGGGAACCCCCCCCCCGCGACCCTAATAGAGGATAAAGTGGAAGATAATGAATGAATGAATAATTGTCCTACAAGTTCTATTGTTTGAATCGTATGAGTGTAAGAATGCGTGTTCTCTTCAGTGAGGGGGTTTGAGACCGAGGAGCAGTTCGAGAAGTTCGTGAGAACCGATCCGGAGGCAGGCAGGTTCCTGGCGGCGGTGGTTTTCGAGCACTCATTCACCCACGATGACGAGCCTCTCCCGTTACAGGTACAAACCCAGACATTTGGACACACATGCTGCTGATAAAGACAGACGGAACATCAACATTGAAACTAGAGCAGGACAATGTGGACCGTTTAGAGTTTCAGTCTGGTCTGGTATTTTCTCGTATGTTAAATTCCTAAAACCTGCTCTGGAACATATTGGGTTATAAACTAAGGTACCGTTTTTTCTGGACCATAAGGCGCACCGTACTATAAGGCGCACCGTACTATAAGGCGCAGTCTGAATTAGGGCTGCAACAACGAATCGATAAAAATCGATTATTTCCGCGTTACTCGCGATGTCGCGACCGCTTACGTCACATGTAGCGCTTCAATAACGCTGGAAAATAATAGCGGGTTAAACAGAACGAGGCGGAGTCTGCAAAACAAGTTGATAAATCGTACAGATGAAACACAGCCAACGCTGAAACTAAAGAACGTGGAAAATGCAGCTCCGCGAACATGCGCAGCAGCACGGTGATGATACAGCTCCTGAAACTCAACACTGATGAGGATGAAGCTGAACAGCAGATAAATCAGTACAACATCACGAGGTACTTTAGTTCTGAAGTAAATCGTAACACTGTGAGACCGGCAGAGCAGCGTCATGCTGTGTTTGGTTGTTAACTGGATAATAACAGCGATAGAGAACGTGTCTTAACGTCCGTTATACGAATACCCGTCCGTATGTCACGTCCTGTCCCGGGCGTCCCGGTTTATTTTTTAAAGTGAGGACATGTCCTGGTTTTTAGCGGAGCAATAGCAGCACGCGGGATTGACGCGCACACGCGCACGGCGTAAAAGTACGCGGCTTTAAATGTCCCGGCACTGGGAGACTGAGACCCGCTTTCAGACCGCGTCAAGACAAACAGGGGAAGCCTTGTACACGGTGTGCAAAGCAGCCATATGTCCCGGTGTCCAATTGAAATTTCACACGAGGTATTTTTTTGTTAACTGGCTAATTTGTTAATTTATTTTTTTTCCATAGCTGATTAATTCATTTGTTAATTATTTTTTTCCAATAGGCTACAGAACAGACAATATTTAGTTCATTACTGAAGGCAACTGAGTATCATGTTATTTGGAGTTGACTTTTGTTGTTAAGTGAGGGATGGTTAGATGATACATTATTTCTTTCATTGTGCTTTTCAATAATTACAGGAAATGTTAACTTAAACATTTTGAATAAAATTAATATTTATAATACTATACTATAGAATAATTTTACTGAAAAACATACATGGGGCAGATACTCCCAGGACAGGACGCCAATCCATCGCTGGGCACACACTCACTCACACTCTATATGGGGCAATTTGGAGAACTCAATTGACTTGATCCATGTTTTTGGACTGTGGGAGGAAACCAGAGAACCCAGAGGAAACCCACGCGGACACGGGGAGAACATGAAACTCCACCCAGATTGGGGATTCGAACCGGGAATCCCTAGTGCTGAGAGGTGAACATGCTAACCACCAAGCAACAGTTTCAAGATTCTTATTTATAATATCCTATTCCTATCCTCCCACGACTTTCCAGCCACACACACACACACACACACACACACACATAAAATACCAGTCATGTGCATTACTGTTTCTTCCTCTATCTGCTAATCTCTCACAAAGTGTTGGTCTTTATTTCTGTCTCCATTTTGTTTTCTGTCTTTCACTCTCTTACTTTCTTTCTCTCTGACACCATTACAAATGGTTACTATCCTCTTGGATCCACCTCTCATTTACAAAAATGGAGCTCTACCCCAGTCGAGCTGGTGGAGGGGGCTGGGGCGAGGGAGGTCTGGGTCTCCCTACTTCGGTTGCTGCCCCCGCGGAAGATAATGGATGGATGGAGCTCGACCATGCTCACACTAACACATTAACAAATCTATTGTTTGAACCTCCTCGCAGGTCAGCTATCACCTGCGTTTCACCTACAGCCCACGAAACGCTCCGGCCAGGGAGAAATCCGAGCTAAATCCAAACAACGACCTGGACTGGCACACCCTCAGCCTTTTCCCATTCTTGCAGTTGCCTGGACCTCGAGAGCAACATGATTTCCGTGGTGGTACTCCAGGTTAGTCCTCACTGCGTTATCACTGCCATGTTTCACGCAGAAATGATGACACAAGATTGTGGGGTCGGTTCTCTTAGCTTCTGAGAGTGATCAGTAATTAGTTTCTTTTTGTTTCACTTGTGTATATCCTGCATAAAATAACCACATGTTTGCATACTGTTTTTTATAAACAACATACTATTATAATGCTTGGATCAGAGTCACTACTGTGTGACTACGTATGTATGTATATATATATATATATATATATATATATATATATATATATATATATATATATATTATATATATATATATATCCATCCATCAATATTCCGCTTTATCCTCTATTAGGGTCACGGGGGGGGTTCCCCATGCCCATCCAGGGGAGAACGTCTCGGGCGCTGGGCAGATACACCCAGGACAGGACGCCAATCTATCACTGGGCACACACTCACTCACACACACACACACTCTATATGGGGCAATTTGGAGAACTCAATTCACTTGATCCATGTTTTTGGACTGTGGGAGGAAACCGGAGAACCCGGAGGAAACCCACGCGGACACGGGGAGAACATGAAACTCCTTCCAGATGGGGATTCGAACCGGGAATCCCTAGTGCTGAGAGGAGAACATGCTAACCACTAAGCCACCGTGCTGCCCATATATATATGTATAAGGGCAGCACGGTGGCTTAGTGGTTAGCACAGTCCAAAAACGTGGATCAAGTCAATTGAGTTCTCCAAATTGCCCCATATAGAGTGTGTCTGGGTGAGTGAGTGTGTGCCCAGCGATAGGTTGGCGTCCTGTCCTGGGTGTATCTGCCCAGCGCCCGAAACGTTCTCCCCTGGATGGGCATGGGGAACCCCCCCCCCCCCCCGCGACCCTAATATAGGATAAAGCGGAAGATAATAAACATATATATATATATATATATATACACATACAGACTGAACCACACTGTGAATTTCGTGTCCTCTTACAAGCAGCTCTTCTTCACCTTTAACCACTGTCCCTCTTCCCTCATGCAGGTTATTACCGTGAGGGCTTTCTGATGGTCCAGCATGCGGTGGACCGCGGCATCATGAAGGCCTATAACCGCACGAGCGCCACATCCCTGCTCTCACACACACGAGTAGTGATGTCCCGCTACCCGTATCCCGCCTTCATCTACGACGTCTTCATCCTGGCCATTCAGGGTCAGCTCCCGTTGCTGCTGGTGCTCAGCTTCACCTACTCGTCCCTCAACATCGTGCGTGCCGTGGTTCAGGAGAAGGAGAGGAAGCTGAGGGTGTGTATGTGCTTGTGTTGGAATTTAAAGTGTCTATGCTCGCCAATTATAGAATCTAATTATATTTTACAGACCCTGCAGACAGGGTTATATAATAGCTGATTATCTGAAACATTAGAAGGAAAGCACTGTGGGACTATTAACTAACGCCTTTAATTCAGGTGTATTATAGGTGTACAGTACATTTCAATAGTATGCACATGCCTTTTATTCTGCTCCAATTATCGACCATGTTCTCAGTTCCACTTCTCTAAAGATGGACTTTGTAGTTCTACAATTCCATATTGTAGTCCATCTGTGGACTAGTGTACGTCCCCTTTACTCTGTTCTCTCTCTAATGGTCAGAATCCCAATAGTACCACCACAGAGCAGGGGTTATTGGGTGGGTGCATTAGTCCTATCCCAGCACTGTGACTGAGGTGGAGAACTGAACCTCCAGCAGCACTGCTGCACTAGAACCCCCTCACCACATCAGTGTCACTGCAGAACTGACAATAAACAATCCACCACCCAAATGATACCTGTTCTGTGATGCTCCTGACCAACAGAGAACCGAGAACCAACAGGGGCCTCCCAAAAAAGGGGGGGGAAGGCTTTTTTGAGACTGTGACATTATTAACTTTCTCTCTCTCTCTCTCTCTCTCTCTCTCTCTCTCTCTCTCTCAGAGAGACAGAGAGAGAGACAGACAGAGAGAGAGACAGACAGAGAGAGAGAGAGACAGAGAGAGAGAGAGAGACAGAGAGAGAGAGAGACAGAGAGAGAGAGAGACAGACAGCGAGAGACACAGAGAGACACAGAGAGACAGAGAGAGAGAGACAGAGAGAGAGAGACAGAGAGAGAGACAGAGACCCAGGACAGGGCGCCAATCCATCACTGGGCAATATATATTGCCCAGCGATGGATTGGCGCCCTGTCCTGGGTGTATCTGCCCAGCGCCCGAGACGTTCTGTATATATATATATATATATATATATATATAGTTATTACCCTTATCCCGCCTTCAATGACGTTCCAAGTTCCAAAAGCCAATTTCAGCAACTGAGGACTGCGACGCCCAGGCCCACGTCTCCGGCCACCGCCCGATCCACACTGCACCGAACCCCTATTACCCCCCCCCCCCCCCCCACCAACAGGTGGTGAGCCCATTCGAGGGGGAACCCATGTAACTCCTTCAGGCTGGGCCCGGCCGGGCACCATGGGGAAGTGCCCGTCCACCAGACGCTCGCTGATGAACCCCATCCCCGGGCCTGGCTCCAGGATGGGGCCCCGATAACCCTAAATCGGGCAGGGTACACATGCTCTTGGTATTTCCTTTCATAGGGGTTTTGTTAACGACCGAAAGAACGAGATCGCGAATACAAGCGGCCGAAATGGGTTCTCTCCGCAGGGTGTCCGGTAGGGGTGAGCTGCAATATTCGCTGATTCGACGATTCGATTCGGAGAACCGTAGTCGACTATGAACCTCATAGTCGAATGTACCATTTTGACCACATGGGGGCGCCCATGGCTGCTGCTAAGCATTAGTTTTTACATGAAATGTCTTTGTTTTGGTTATATATATAGCCTTTTGTCAAATAAAATCATCCTAATTTCTGTTTTTTCTATTTTTTTTTAATGATGTGTGCGCTTTAACAACAGGCTACACATTAATAAAGCGCCCCCTGCAGTTAGTTGCACATTCCAAATGAGCAGAGCTGAACTCGCTACAGGGCCGTTAGCATCTACCGGTGTATTTTTCCATGATGGCTATGGCTTTTATAGGTTTTTCCTTTGAAGTGGAAAAAAGTCCAGAAAGGGGATCCCATTTACGGTGCTCTAGAAAAACAAGTGAAATATAAAAATAAATCTTTTTTAAAAACCACGCTTATAGCGCCATCTTGTGGTGAAATTTTCACTGATTCGACTATCAGTCGACTAGAGGGAAAATCTGACGAATCACATTCGATTATGAAAATCCTTAGTTGAAGACACCCCTAGTGTCCGGGGTCTCCCTTAGAGACGGGGTGAGAAGCTCGGTCATCCGGGAGAGACTCAGAGTGGAGCTGCTACTCCTCATCGAAAGGAGCCAGTTGAGGTGGTTGGGGCATCTGGTCAGGATGCCTCCTGGGCGCCTCCCTAGGGAGGTGTTCCAGGCAAGTCCAGCTGGGAGGAGACCCTGGGGAAGACCCAGGACACTGGAGGGATTATATCTCTCAGCTGGTCTGGGAACGCCTCAGGGTTCCACCAGTCGAGCTGGTGGAGGTGGCAGGGGCGAGGGAGGTCTGGGTCTCCCTACTTCGGTTGCTGCCCCCGCGACCCGAACCCCGGACAAGCAGAAGATGATGGATGGATGTTATTAAAATGACTGTTAACACCAAGCTGTTGATGTTTTGTGTTGTTACAGGAATACATGAGAATGATGGGTCTCAGCACATGGTTACACTGGACTGCATGGTTCCTCATGTTCTTCATGTTCCTCTCCATCTCCATCTTCTTTGTTACGCTGCTGATTTGTATCCATGTAAGTTCCACTTCTTTTCCTTCTCTTTGTCCATAACACATTTATGGATCCTTATGTCAATGGAAATATTTGATACGTCTTATTTATTTCTGGTACTCTTTATACGTCAAGGTAGTTTGTAGAGCGCACATCTGATCATTGGCTATTTTTTTCATTAAATATTTTTATATTTAATTATTCAGATCAACAGTTTTGTGAATAAATATCAGATCTCACCTCATTGAGGGGTTAATCCTCTGATATGTCATGGTGGGGGGTTGAGCACTGGGCAGATACAACCAAGACAGGGTGCCAATTTATCACACACACCATTATCCTCCGCTTTATCCTCTATTAGGGTTGCGGGGGGGTTCCCCATGCCCATCCAGGGGAGAACGTTTCAGGCGCTGGGCAGATACGCCCAGGACAGGACGCCAATCTATCACTGGGCACACACTCACTCACACAGACACACTCTATATGGGGCAATTTGGAGAATTCAATTGACCTTGAGCCATGTTTTTGGACTGTGGGAGGAAACCCACGCGGACACGGGGAGAACATGGAAACTCCACCCAGATGGGGATTCGAACCGGGAATCCCTAGCGCTGAGAGGAGAACATGCCGCCCAACGGTGGCTTAGTGATTAGCATGTTCGCCTCTCAGCGATAGGGATTCCCGGTTCGAATCCCAATCTGGGTGGAGTGTCCATGTTCTCCCCGTGTCAGCGTGGGTTTCCTCAGGGTTCTCCGGTTTCCTCCCACAGTCCAAAAACATGGATCAAGTCGATTGAGTTCTCCAAATTGCCCCATATAGAGTGTGTCTGTGTGAGTGAGTGTGTCCAGTGATAGATTGGCGTCCTGTCCTGGGTGTGTCTGCCCAGCCCCCGAAATGTTCTCCCCTGGATGGGCATGGGGAACCCCCCCCCCCCCCCCCCCCCGACCCTAATAGAGGATAAAGTGGAAGATAATGGATGAATGTTTTATAAGAGCGGTTGGTTAATTACTGGTTAATTATTACCAAGAATGTCTAAAATAATTGCCGAATTGTGTTTGATATGCTAAAGGTGAGTCCTAATGGGGCGGTACTGACCTACAGTGACCCCACCCTCGTCTTCGTCTTTCTTCTGGTGTTTGCCGTGGCGACCATCAGCTTCAGCTTTATGATCAGCTGCTTCTTCTCCAGAGGTATTATTTTTGTTTGTTGTTTGTGCAGTTATTAATAATTTTATATAGTATAATTCTTGTCGTGGGTGGGGGTTCCCCATGCCCATCCTGGGGAGAAGGGGAGAACGTTTTGGGAGCTGGGCAGATACACCCAGGACAGGGTGCCCCTCTATTGCTGGGCACATACTCACTCACAAAGACACACTCTATATGGGGCAATTTGGAGAATTCAACTGACCTTGATCCATGTTTTTGGACTGTGGAAAGAACCCGGAGACCCCGGAGGATACCCACGCTGACACGGGGAGAACATGGAAACTCCACCCACATCAGGAATCGAACCTGGATCCCCCCCAGCACGAGAGGCGAATGTGCCTTTTTCAGTTATATATTTCCTGATATTGTGTTGTCATGGGGATTAGTGGTTTAGCATGTTCTCCTCTCAGCGCTAGGGATTCCCGGTTCGAATCCCAATCTGGGTGGAGTTTCCATGTTCTCCCCGTGTTCACGTGGGTTTCCTCCGGGTTCTCCGGTTTCCTCCCACAGTCCCAAAACATGGATCAAGATAAATTGAATTCTCCAAATTGCCCCATATAGAGTGTGTCTGTGTGAGTGAGTGTGTGCCCAGAGATGGATTGGCGCCCTGTGCTGGGTCTATCTGCCCAGCGCCCGAAACGTTCTCCCCTGGATGGGCATGGGGAACCCCCCTGTCATCCTAATAGAGGATAAAGTGGAAGATAATGGATGGATGAATGTTTTCATGTCAGTTGGTAATTAAATCTAAAATAGGCAAAATAAAAATAGAATATAGACACTTTGTATATAAGTTACATTTATATACCCATATTTATATTTACTAACATTTATATACCCATCTCCATACGTTCTTTCTGTTGTGTGGTAGCTCATTGGTTAGGGAGGTAATCTAAAGGTTGGGGGTTCCAATCCCAGGTCCACTGAAGGTTACCATTCTAAGCAAGACCCATAAACCTCGTTGCACCAGGGGTGGTGTATCAACCCTGTCTTCTGACCCCAACCATAAAGTTGGGATACATGTCACCAGTGTTAGGGCCCAGTGTTAAAATATTAAAGGTCTTTATGTCCAGCAGATTGAGGTTCTTGAGGAAGTTGGGCATGCCAGCTAAACATCATGGATATTGTTGTGCAATCTTTCAGCATACAGACATATCACATGAATCATGGTTTGTGCAGAGTCATGCTGAGAGAACCAGAGACGAGGTTTCCCAAGCTCAGAACCAGCTTTATTTGCATATCAGAATTCGAATCGTTATTTCGCCAAATATTAGATGTAACCATCTTTGATGCCCTAATACTGGATAACGTATATACTACAAAAAATGTATATATAAACATAGAAAAAGCAATAACGATAAATACATCAGTGGCAAATGTGCACATACTTATATACCAGCCAATCCAGGGGTCAATCCATATCCCCATGCCCATCCAGGGGAGAACGTTTCTGGCGCTGGGCAGACACCCAGGACAGGATGCCAATTTTTCACTGGGCACACACTCACTCACACAGACACACTCTATATGGGGCAATTTGGAGAACTCAATATACATTGACCCATGTTTTTTGGACTGGGGGAGGAAACACACGTGGAGAACATGGAAACTCCACCCAGATTGGGATTCGAACCGGGAATCCCTAGCACTGAGAGGAGAACATGCCAACCACTAAGCCACCATGCCACCCTATATATATATATATATATATATATAATATATAATTTATTTATTTATTATTATTATTTTTATATATATATATATATATCCATCCATCATCGTCCACTTTAGGGTGGCATGGTGTCTTGGTGGTTAGCATGTTCTCCTCTCAGCATTAGGGATTCCCGGTTCGAATCCCCATCTGGGTGGAGTTTCCATGTTCTCCCCGTGTCCGCGTGGGTTTCCTCCGGGTTCTCCGGTTTCCTCCCACAGTCCAAAAACATGGATCGAGTCAATTGAGTTCTCCAAATTGCCCCATATAGTGTGGGTCTGTGTGAGTGAGTGTGTGCCCAGTGATAGATTGGCACCCTGTCCTGGGTGTATCTGCCCTGCGCCCGAAACGTTCTCCCCTGGATGGGCATGGGGAACCCCCCCCACAACCCTAATATAGGATAAAGCGGAAGATAATGGATGAATGAATGAATGAATATTATATCCATCCATTATCTTCAGCTTTGTTCTCTATTATGGTCGTGGGGGGGTTCCCCATGCCCGTCCAGGGAAGAACGTTTCTAGATCTGAGAGGAGAACATGCTAACCACTAAGCCACCGTGCCACCCATATATATATATATATATATATTGTTACAACCATCATTCCCATTTTAGGAGAGCTTCACCTCTGATTAAAATCTTCTCAGCTCTGAGGATAATTGTAATAATAATTGTCCTCTCGTCTCTTTCTCAGCCAACGTCGCAGCAGCAGCGAGTGGCTTCCTTTACTTCTTCAGCTACCTCCCATACCTCTTCTTATGGCCGAGATACGACCTGCTGACCCACGCTCAGAAAGTCTCTGCCTGCCTTATCTCCAATGTCGGCATGGCAATGGGAGCGCAGCTGATTGGCATGTTTGAGGGAAAAGGTCGCTCGTCACAGTTCTCTCTTCACAGTAGTCTCTCTCTCTTCCGTTGTGTTTGTGTTTACACATCTTGCTTCGGTGCGTTTGTCCCGTAGGCACCGGAATACAGTGGAGTAATCTGTTCGAACCCGTAACCGTGGACGATGACTTCTCGATGGCTCAGGTGTTGGGGCTCTTACTGCTGGATGCCGTGCTGTACGGTCTGGTGGCCTGGTACGTGGAGGCCGTCTTTCCCGGCGAGTATGGGGTACCTCGTCCATGGTACTTTTTTATACTGGTAGGTAAATCATAAATCACACTTTTATATTGTGTATCTTTGTGACTTTATTTCGGCACACCACCATGTTTCTATACTCACTGTCCATTACAACATCTTCACTGATTATCCCATTCATTCATTCATTCATTATCTCCCGCTTTATCCTCTGTTACGTTCGCGGTGGGGTTCCCCATGCCCATCCCGGGGAGAACGTCTCGGGCGCTGGGCAGATACACCCAGGACAGGGCGCCAATCTATCGCTGGGCACACACTCACTCACACAGACACACTCTATATGGGGCAGTTTTGAGAACTCCATTAACTTGATCCATGTTTTTGGACTGTGGGAGGAAACCGGAGAACCCGGAGGAAACCCACGCGGACACGGGGAGAACATGGAAACTCCACCCAGATGGGGATACGAACCGGGAATCCCTAGAGCTGAGAGGAGAACGTGCTAACCACTAAGCCACCGTGCTGCCTGATTATCCCAGTGATTCTCAATTATTTTCTGTTAAGCCCCCCCTAGGAAGAAGAGAACGTTTTGCGCCCCCCAAACACACACATATACGCACACTCACCCCCCCCCCCCCCGTACATGACAAAATGGGATGAAAAAGTATTTTACTCGCCCACTGTAGTATGATTTGTCTATAAATTTGTCATAAATACACCTCTTTTATAACAATATATCCTTATTTTTACAATAAAGAAAACAAGAAAGAAAGAAATATAGATCAACTTAGAACAAAGAATCATTTGATTAACTTTGTTTTTTAGTTCGTAACAGAAACGAATGAAATCCTTATTTAAACCAGAAACGTTTTTGAACTGACTGGCATTTGATACTGAAAAATGAAATGAAATGAAATCAATAAATAATAATAAATTCAAATCTATCTGTCTATCTGCCCAGCGCCCGAGACGTTCTCCCCTGGATGGGCATGGGGAACCACACAGCGACCCTAATAGAGGATAAAGCGGGAGATAATGAATGTTTGGGGAACTGCAGGTTACAGTGATTGTTTCACATTTGTGTAGGGGTGTCTTCAACTAAGGATTTTCATAGTCGAATCTGATTAGTCAGATTTTCCCTATAGTCGACTGATAGTCGAATCAGTTAACATTTCACCACAAGATGGCGCTATAAGCATAGTTTTTAAAAAAATGTTTTTTTTTTATTTTATATTTTACTTGTTTTTCTAACAAAAGAAAACCTTTTTTTGTTTTTCTTTTTTTCTTTTTTTTTCTTCTAAAAATTAGGATGATTTTATTTGACAAAAGGCTATATATATAACGAAAACAAAGACATTTCATGTAAAAACTAATGCTTAGCAGCAGCCATGGGCACCCCCATGTGGTCTAAATGGTACATTCGACTATGAGGTTCATAGTCGACTACGGTTCTCCGAATCGAATCGTCGAATCAGCGAATATTGCAGCTCACCCCTACATTTGTGCTGTATGCTGTGTGTTTGCTGGTTTGGCTCTGACTAAAATCAGGTTTTCGTGCTATTTACTGGAATGTGTTTAATAAAAGAGAAATTCTAACAGATTCGACAATACTAACATGATGTGTGTAAACAGGTTTCAATATGAAAGCCTTAAAAAAAAAAAAGATTGGTAGGGGTGAGCTGCAATATTCGCTGATTCCATTCGGAGAACCGTAGTCGACTATGAACCTCATAGTCGAATGTACCATTTTGACCACATGGGGGAGCCCATGGCTGCTGCTAAGCATTAGTTTTTACATGAAATGTCTTTGTGTTCGTTGTATATATAGCCTTTTGTCAAATAAAATCATCCTCATTTTTAGTTTTTTAGGGTTTTTTAGGGTTTTTCCTTTGAAGTGGAAAAAAGTCCAGAACGGGGATCCCATTTACGGTGCTCTAGAAAAACAAGTAAAATATTTTTAAAAATCTTTTTTAAAAACCACGCTTATAGCGCCATCTTGTGGTGAAATTTTAACTGATTCGACTATCAGTGAACTATAGGGAAAATCTGACGAATCAGATTCGACTATGAAAATCCTTAGTTGAAGACACCCCTAGACCCCGGTAGATCTCGATGACCCGTCCAATGGAAAAGTAGATCTCGGGCCAGAAAAGTGTGGGCACCCCTGATTTACAGTATTGAGAATCATGAGTGTACCCTCTAATCGTAGTGCATGTGGCATCCAAATTATAAGCAGTTCTAAAATCAGCCAATTAAACTGTTCTTTTGTTTACACCTCCTCTTACAGCCGTCCTATTGGTGCAACAGCCCCCGATTTGCCCTGCTAAGCGAGAAAGAAGAGAACGAGGATGCCGAAAAAGCGTTAAAGGGGGAGTTTATTGAAGAAGAACCAGCTGGATTGGTTTCTGGGGTTAAGATCAAGCACCTGGCTAAGGTACAGTAAGACATTTCAATTAGGGCTGCAACTAACGACCGTTTTAATAATCCATTTTATTTCAGGGTGGCACGGTGGTTTAGTGGTTGGCATGTTCTCCTCTCAGTGCTGGGGATTCCCGGTTCGAATCCCAATCTCGGTGGTTTCCATGTTCTTCCCGTGTTGTGTGGGTTTCCTCCGGGTTCTCCAGTTTCCTCCCACAGTCCAAAAACATGGATCAAGTCAATTGAGTTCTCCAAATTGCCCCATATAGTGTGTGTGTGTGTGTCCAGTGATAGATTGGCGTCCTGTCCTGGGTGTATCTGCCCAGCACCCGAAACGTTCTCCCCTGGATGGGCATGGGGAACACCCCCCCCCCCCCCATCCATCCCCAGTAGAGGATAAAGCGTAAGATAATGGATGGATGGCTCCTCAAGGGAGTCAATAAACGCAACTCCTGTGTCAGCCATGAGCCCTAATCCATGATCTATACTCGCATGATCACATGACTTCAGACATTTTGTAAAAATAGAAAGATAATGGCTGGAATTAGTTCATCTTTATTAAATAAATAAATAATAATTTTTTCGATTTAATCGATCCATCTATTATCTTCCGCTTTATCCTATATTGGGGTTGTGGGGGGGTTCCCCATGCCCATCCAGGGGAGAACGTCTCGGGCGCTGGGCAGATACACCCAGGACAGGACGCCAATCCATCACTGGACACACACTCACTCACACAGAAACACTCTATATGGGGCAATTTGGAGAACTCAACTGTCCTTGATCCATGTTTTTGGACTGTGGGAGGAAACCGGAGAACCCGGTGGAAACCCACGAGGACACGGGGAGAACATGGAAACTCCACCCAGATTTGGATTCCAACCGGGAATCCCTATCGCTGTGAGGAGAACATGCTAAACACTAAGTCACCATGCCAGCCCAATAAGGAAACCCATCCATCCCTTCATTATCTTCCGCTTTATCCTCTACTAGTGTTGCGGGGAGATACTCAACTCCACTTGATCCATGTTTCCTTGATCCATGTGGACTGTGGGAGGAAACCGGAGAACCCGGTGGAAAAACCCACGCGGACACGGGGAGAACATGGAAACTCCACCCAGATTTGGATTCCAACCGGGAATCCCTATCGCTGTGAGGAGAACATGCTAAACACTAAGTCACCATGCAATAAGGAAACCCATCCATCCATTCATTATCTCCCGCTTATCCTCTATTGGCCACCACCTATCATAGATACAGACAGGACTAACCATCACTGGATTCACACTCAAACACTATATGGGGCAATTTGGACCAAACTGTCCAGCCCCCAATACGGGGGAAACATCCGTAGCACTTGCATTATCTTCCGCTTTATCTCCCGCTTTTATCCTCTACTAGTGTTGCGGGGAGGTTCCACTTGCCCATCCAGGGGAGAACATTTCAGGTGCTGGGCAGATAGACCCAGGACAGGACGCCAATCCATCACTGGGCACACACTCACACAGACACACTCTATATGGGGCAATTTGGAGAACTCAACTGTCCTTGATCCATGTTTTTGGACTGTGGGAGGAAACCGGAGAACCCGGAGGAAACCCACACGGACACGGGGAGAACATGGAAACTCCACCCAGATTGGGATTCGAACCAGGATTCCGTAGCACTGAGAGGAGAACATGCCAACCACTAAGCCACCGTGCCCCACGTTAACTAATGGATTAAAACTGATTTATTGATTAATGTTCTGCAGATGTTTAAAGTGGGCAGTAAACATAAGGAGGCAGTTAAGGATCTAACCCTGAACATGTTCGAAGGCCAGATCACCGTACTTCTCGGACACAATGGCGCTGGCAAGACCACCACACTGTCCATGTTGACCGGTAACGGCCTTTCCAATGGTCCAATGGTTTAACCGGTCAACCTCTGACGATATAAGCTTTGTGAATCACCGTACCCCCCATTGTTCTTCACGTGTCTCATTGTTTCCCAGGTTTGTTTCCTCCCAGCAGTGGTCGAGCATATATTAACGGCTACGACATCTACCAGGACATGGCGCTGATCCGCCGCAGTCTCGGTCTGTGTCCACAGCATGATGTTCTCTTTGACAACCTCACGGTGCAGGAACATCTGCTCTTCTATGTGCAGGTAACCTTTAACATTTCCACATCAGATGTTCCAATCCGGACGGCACGCTGGCTTAGTGGTTGGCATCTCCTCTCAGCGCTACGGATTCCCGGTTCGAGTTTCCATGTTCTTCCCATGTCTGCGTGGGTTTCCTCCGGGTTCTCCGGTTTCCTCCCATAGTCCAAAAAACATGGAGCAAGTCAATGGAGTTCTCCAAATTGCCCCATATAGAGTGTGTGTGTCTGTGTGAGTGAGTGTGTGCCCAGCGATTGATTGGCGTCCTGTCCTGGGTGTATCTGCCCAGCGCCCGAAACGTTCTCCCCTGGATGGGCATGGACAACCCCCCCCACAACCCTAGTAGAGGATAAAGCTGAAGATCATGGATGGATATAATATATATATATATAGGGCGGCATGCTGGTATAGTGGTTAGCATGTTCTCCTTCCCGGTGTCAGGGATTTCCGGTTCGAATCCCCATCTGGGTGAAGTTTCCATGTTCTCCCCGTGTCCACGTGGGTTTCCTCCGGGTTCTCTGCTTTCCTCCCACAGTCCAAAAAACATGGAGCAAGTCAATTGAGTTCTCCAAATTGCCCCATATAGAGTGTGTCTGTGTGAGTGAGTGTGTGCCCAGCGATAGATTGGCGCCTTGTCCTGGGTGTATCTGCCCAGCGCCCGAAACGTTCTCCCCTGGATGGGCATGGAGAACCCCCCCACGACCCTAATAGAGGATAAAGCTGAAGATCATGGATGGATATAATATATATATAGGGCGGCATGCTGGTATAGTGGTTAGCATGTTCTCCGCTCAGTGTCAGGGATTCCCGGTTCAAATCCCCATCTGGGTCAAGTTTCCATGTTGTGTCTGTGTGGGTTTCCTCCGGGTTCTCCGCTTTCCTCCCACAGTCCAAAAACGTGGATCAAGTCAATTGAATTCTCCAAATTGCCCCATATAGAGTGTGTCTGTGTGAGTGAGTGAGAGTGTGCCCAGCGATAGATTGGCGCCCTGTCCTGGGTCTATCTGCCCAGGGTTACTCCACCCAGATGGGGATTCGAACTGGGAATCCCTAGCGCTGAGAGGAGAACATGCCAACCACTAAGCCACCATGCCAACCTATATACATAATATGAACATGATATAAAGTGCATACCACTACTACTAATAATAATAATCATAACATCAGCAATGATTCCTGTGTGTGCTAAACCCTATCCAATTCTCCAGTTGAAAGGTTACCCAAGTGATAAGATTCCAGATGAGGTAGAGCGGATCATTCGGGTTCTGAACCTCGAGGACAAGAGAAACTCTCGCTCGAAGACGCTGTCCGGTGGAATAAAGCGCAAGCTGTCGATAGGAATCGCACTTATTGGAGACTCAAAGGTCAGCTGCCTTTAAACTTCTCATAAATAACACTGATAATCCTCCCTGGAGCTTTAATATATAAATCAATGAGATTTGTTTTCTTTTTGTTGATAACCACGCTCCTGTTTAAAGGCGATGAGCCTTTATATTTAATCACACACTCACTCACACAGACACACTCTATATGGGGCAATTTGGAGAACTCAACTGTCCTTGATCCATGTTTTTGGACTGTGGGAGGAAACCGGAGAACCCGGAGGAAACCCACACGGACACGGGGAGAACATGGAAACTCCACCCAGATTGGGATTCGAACCGGGATTCCGTAGCGCTGAGAGGAGAACAAGCCAACCACTAAGCCACCGTGTCGCCCCACGTTATTCATTCATTCATTCATTCATTCATTCATTATCTCCCGCTTTATCCTCTATTAGGGTCATGGGGGGGGGGGGTTCCCCATGCCCATCCAGGGGAGAACATTTCGGGCGCTGGGCCAGATACACCCAGGACAGGACGCCAATCCATCACTGGATACACACTCACTCACACAGACACACTCTATATGGGGCAATTTGGAGAACTCAACTGTCCTTGATCCATGTTTTTGGACTGTGGGAGGAAACCGGAGAACCCGGAGGAAACCCACGAGGACACGGGGAGAACATGGAAACTCCACCCAGATTGGGATTCGAACCGGGATTCCCTAGCGCTGAGAGGAGAACATGCCAACCACTAAGCCACCGTGTGAAGACGCTGTCCGGTGGAATAAAGCGCAAGCTGTCGATTGGAATCGCACTTATTGGAGACTCAAAGGTCAGCTGCCTTTAAACTTCTCATAAATAACACTGATAATCCTCCCTGGAGCTTTAATATATAAATCAATGAGATTTGTTTTCTTTTTGTTGATGACCACGCTCCTGTTTAAAGGCGATGAGCCTTTATATTTAATCCAGTGCTTCTCAAATAGTGGGGCGCGGTGCCTGGGGGGGGGCGCATAACAAGAAATCACAGAGCAAGTGATATTAAGTGCATTGAACAAACCCTCAAGAGACAACATGGAGAAATATTTAACAGAGATGAGGAGAGAGACGAAGATAACGAGAGCAACAAACGTCAACCGAAAACTAAAACGAGGAAAGTGTATGTAGCGCTTGGTTTCACGGTAACGAAGGTGGAGACGAAGAAAGACCGGTGTGTCCTCTGTGTCTTTAAATGTTGGCAGCGGACAGCGTGAAATAGATGAAGACGTCACTTAAAGACATATCACGCCGATAACCGCTTGAGTTTTTAATCGAGAACGTGACGAGTACAGCAAGCAATTTTAACGCTTTATGAAAGCTGCTTCAGAAAAGCTGTGCTGCAGAACGGACGCGTTGGAGACATCAGTTCTGATTTCCTTATTTTGATTAAAAAAAAAAAAAAAAAAAAAAAACAGCACAAATTGTTGTATTCATTTTAGTTTTGTAGGTTAAAGTCTTAATACATTGAGCTCCTGAATTAATGTTGCTGATGAATTTGAATTTATTATTATTTATTGAGGGCGGCACGGTGGCTTAGTGGTTAGCACGTTCTCCTCTCAGCGCTAGGGATTCCCGGTTCGAATCCCCATCTGGGTGGAGTTTCCATGTTCTCCCCGTGTCCGCGTGGGTTTCCTCCGGGTTCTCCGGTTTCCTCCCACAGTCCAAAAACATGGATCAAGTCAATTGAGTTCTCCAAATTGCCCCATATAGAGTGTGTGAGTGTGTACCCAGCGATGGATTGGCGCCCTGTCCTGGGTGTATCTGCCCAGCGCCCGAGACGTTCTCCCCTGGATGGGCATGGGGAACCCCACCGCGACCCTAATAGAGGATAAAGCGGGAGATAATGAATGAATGAATTATTTATTGATTTTATATCATTTCATTTTTCAGTATCAAATGCCAGGCGGCACGGTGGCTTAGTGGTTAGCACGTTCTCCTCTCAGCGCTAGGGATTCCCGGTTCGAATCCCCATCTGCGTGGAGTTTCCATGTTCTCCCCGTGTCCGCGTGGGTTTCCTCCTGGTTCTCCGGTTTCCTCCCACAGTCCAAAAACATGGATCAAGTTAATTGAGTTCTCTAAATTGCCCCATATAGAGTGTGTGAGTGTGTACCCAGCGATGGATTGGCGCCCTGTCCTGGGTGTATCTGCCCAGCGCCCGAGACGTTCTCCCCTGGATGGGCATGGGGAACCGCACCGCGACCCTAATAGAGGATAAAGCGGGAGATAATGAATGAGTATCAAATGCCAGTCAGTTCAAAAATATTTCTCGTTTAAATAAGGATTTCATTCGTTTCTGTTACAAACTAAATACGAAGTTAATGAAATGATTCTTTGTTCTAAGTTGATCTATATTTCTTTCTTTTTTGTTTTCTTTATTGTTAATAAGGAGACATTGTTATAAAAGAGGGGTACTTAGAACAAATTTATAGACAAATCATACTACAGTGGGCATGTAAAAATACTTTTTCATCCCATTTTGTCATGTATGGGTGGGGGGGGGGGGTGAGTGTGTGTGTGGGGGGGGCGCAAAAAGTTTTCTTCTTCCTGGGGGGGCTTAACAGAAAATAATTGAGAATCACTGATTTAATCTGAAGATGTCCGGTTGCTCGATGGAACTGCTGAGCTTGCTGTTTTTGCTTTTCTAGGTCGTGATGTTAGATGAACCCACCTCTGGCATGGACCCATCAGCCAGACGATCCACATGGGATCTTTTGCAGGGAGAGAAACGAGGACGCACCATCCTGCTCACCACGCACTTCATGGATGAGGCGGACCTCCTGGGAGACCGTATAGCCATCATGGCCGGTGGAGAGCTTCAGTGCTGCGGCTCGCCGCTTTTCCTTAAGAACAAATACGGTGGGCAAGCGTTCGTATAGGTCTATGGTGCAAACCAGGGGTGCCCAATACGTCCATGTGTCGCAATCAAACTCAAAATGCATTTGCTTTTATTAATATTCATGTTTTCTCCAAATTGCCCCATATAGAGTGTATCTGTGAGTGAGTGTGTGCCCAGCGATGGATTGGCGCCCTGTCCTGGGTCTATCTGCCCAGCGCCCGAGACGTTCTCCCCTGGATGGGCATGGGGAACCCCACCGCGACCCTAATAGAGGATAAAGCGGGAGATAATGAATGAATGAATAATATTCATGTTCTGTTTGGGGAACTGAGGCGGCACGGTGGCTTAGTGGTTTAGCATGTTCTCCTCTCAGCGCTAGGGATTCCCGGTTTGAATCCCAATCTGGGTGGAGTTTCCATGTTCTCCCCGTGTCCACGTGGGTTCCCTCCGGGTTCTCCGGTTTCCTCCCACAGTCCAAAAACATGGATCAAGTCAATTGAGTTCTCCAAATTGCCCCATGTAGAGTGTGTCTGTGAGAGTGAGCATGTGCCCAGCGATGGATTGGCGCCCTGTCCTGGGTGTATCTGCCCAGCGCCCGAAACGTTCTCCCCTGGATGGGGAACCCCCCCCCCCCCCCCGACCCTAATAGAGGAAGCTTTTAATGCTGTGGGATTGTGGGGAGGAATCGAGTGGATGTGATTCTGATGCGGGCGGCACGGTGGCCTAGTGGTTAGCATGTTCTCCTCTCAGCGCTAGGGATTCCCGGTTCGAATCCCAATCTGGGTGGAGTTTCCATGTTCTCCCCGTGTCCGCGTGGGTTTCCTCTGGGTTCTCCGGTTTCCTCCCACAGTCCAAAAACATGGATCAAGTCAATTGAATTCTCCAAATTGCCCCCATATAGAGTGTGTCTGTGTGAGTGAGTGTGTGTCCAGTGATAGATCGGCGTCCTGTCCTGGGTCTATCTGCCCAGCGCCCGAAACGTTCTCCCCTGGATGGGCAACGAAAGAGCAATTCTAACAGATTCAACAATACTAACATGATGTGTGTAAACAGGTTTCAATATAAAAGATTGACCCCGGTAGATCTCGATGACCCGTCCAATGGAAGAGTAGATCTCGGGTCAGAAAAGTGTGGGCACCCCTGCTGTAAACATTTAATAGAAATGTCATTTTAATGACAGAATTTTTCTCAATTATTGCTATGAAGCAGGTTTCAGGTAATAGTCCTCATATAAAGGTATGCATTTCGTTTAGGTGCGGGCTACCACATGGTGATCGTGAAGGATGCGTTATGTAACGTGTCTGAGATCAGCCGCCTGGTTCACATGTACGTACCCGGCGCCACGCTGGAGAGCAGTGCTGGAGCTGAGCTCTCCTACATCCTGCCAAAAGAGAGCACCAGCCGGTGAGACACGAGTTTACATTTATAATCAGGTGTCATTTCTGTGAGGTAAGGTTGGGGCTGTTAGGACCTGGGCTTTGGGGGTTATAGCCTCGGATGTTTTGTCAGTAGCCCCGGATCAAATGAGAGCAGCTTTCTCTGCCGCCTCTCCTCCAGCAGCGGGGACCGAACGATGGAGTCACCAGAGAGACAGATTTTTTTCGCCAGTATCGGGAGTGAAGTTACCATAATAACTGTATGTTGGCTGTAAACGAATAACTAATAAATGATCAAACAAAATGAATGTAACAACAGTTTGTGGATAAATGGATAAATACCCTCATTTATTGAGATTTTAAAGAGCACAGAGGGGGGAATAAGGGATCTGGGCTAAAGCCCCTGATGTTTCAGAATACTTGAAGGGCACCTTCTCTGATCATGTTCTCAAAACCGCCCGTTCTTGTTGATTCCTTCTTTACAACATCAGGAAGATCAGACCCTTTTTGACTGAACATGCTACCCAACTGCTTGTTCAAGCCCTAGTCCTATCCCGGCTTGATTATTGTAATGCGCTACTTGCCGGTATCCTAACTTCCACAATCAGACCTCTTCAACTAATTCAGAACTCTGCAGCCCGACTCGTGTTTAACCCCCAAGAACTCATGTCACTCCATCACTCACTTCCCTCCATTGGCTCCCTGTAGCTGCTGCATTCAGTACAAGTCACTGACTCTGATCTACAGAACCATTTCTGGATCTTCCCCCTCCTACCTTCACTCTATCTTTTCAAAATACAATCTTCTCAACTCTTCCCAACAACGATCTTCCCAACTCTGTCCGTAAGGCAGAATCACTAAACAGTTTTAAGAAACTACTGAAGACGCATCTCTTTAACAAATACCTGTTGTAAAAAAAAAAAAAAGGGGGGGGGGGGGGGCGCAGCTTCGAATAACAATCAGGTTTGATGAATTTGCAGTATAGTTGGGTTTCTCCATGGCTTCTGACTTGTGGTGTTCTCATTTGTAAGTCGCTTTGGATAAAAGCGTCTGCTAAATGACTAAATGTAAATGTTCTCAGCTTTCAGAAACCATCAGAATTTTTCTGAAGGCGCAAACTGTCGCACAGTTAAGGTATTTCAAAGCAAAACCTTAAGTTGAAATTAAAACTATCTCATCTGCGACCAAATCCATCATTTATTAGAACTGAATGTGCGATCCACTGCTGACAGACATATTTAATATGTAATTTAGTTTTATCCAATATAACTAATAAATGGGTGGCTTAGTGGTTGGCACGTTCGCCTCTCGGCACTAGGGAGTCAGCTTCCAATCCCTATCTGGGTGGAGTTTCCATGTTCTCCCTGTGTCTGTGTGGGTTTCCTCCGGGTTCTCCGGTTTCCTCCCACAGTCCAAAAACATGGATCAAGTCAATTGAATTCTCCAAATTGCCCCATATAAAGTGTGTGTGTGCCCAGCGATAGATTGGCGCCATGTCCTGGGTGTATCTGCCCAGCGCCCGAAACATTCTCCCCTGGATGGGCATGGGGAAACCCCCCTCCCCCCGCGACCCTAATAGAGGGTAAAGCGGAAGATAATGAATTAATGAATGAATGAATAACTAATAAATGATCAAACAAAATGAATGTTACAACTAGGCGTGTCTTCAACTAAGGATTTTCATAGTCGAATCTGATTCGTCAGATTTTAGTCAGATTCGTCAGATTATAGTCGACTGATAGTCGAATCAGTTAAAATTTCACCACAAGATGGTGCTATAAGCGTGGTTTTAAAAAAAGATTTTTTTAAATATTTTACTTGTTTTTCTAGAACACCGTAAATGGGATTCTTGGAGCTTTATTAATGTGTAGCCTATTGTTAAAGCGCACACATCATTAAAAAAAATATATTAACAGAAATTAGGATGATTTTATTTGACAAAAGGCTATATAAATATATAACGAAAACAAAGACAATTCATGTAAAAACTAATGCTTAGCAGCAGCCATGGGCGCCCCCATGTGGTCAAAATGGTACATTCGACTATGAGGTTCATAGTCGACTACGGTTCTCCGAATCGAATCGTCGAATCAGCGAATATTGCAGCTCACCCCTATTAACAACAGTTTGAAAAATGGATTAATACCCTCATTTATTGAGTTTTTAAAGAGGACAGAGAGGGGTATAAGGGATCTGGGCTAAAGCCTCTGATGTTTCAAAACCCTAAAAACGCCCCTGGTGGTATTTATGTTTAAATAAATCAAATTGTCTTTAAATGAAATGAATGAGAGTCTATGTTTGTGGGGTTGTAGGTTTGAACTGCTTTTTGCCGAGCTGGAAATGAACAGGGAGGAGTTGGGGATTGCAAGTTACGGAGCATCAGTTACCACCATGGAAGAGGTTTTCCTCAGGTACTTCTCTGATTAATTCAAAAATTAATTAAGAAATTAATATGAAATTAATATGGCTTAGTGGTTAACAGGTTTGCCTTTCAGCTCTAGGGATTCCCGGTTTGAATGCCAATCTGGGTGGAGTTTTCATGTGTCCGCATGGGTTTCCTCCGGGTTCTCCGGTTTCCTCCCACAGTCCAAAAACATGGATCAAGTCAATTGAATTCTCCAAATTGCCCCATATAGAGTGTGTCTGTGCCCAGTGATAGATTGGCGTCCTGTCCTGGGTGTATCTGCCCAGCGCCCAAAACATTCTACCCTGGATGGGCATGGGGAACCCCCCCCGTGACCCTAATAGAGGATAAAGCGGGAGATAATGAATGGATGGCATATGGATCGTCAAACTTGGCGGCAGATGGCTTAGTGGTTTGCATGTTCTCCTCTCAGCGCTAGGGATTCCCGGTTCGAATCCCAGTCTGGTTGGAGTTTCCATGTTCTCCCCGGGTCCCTGTGGGTTTCCTCCGGGTTCTCCGGTTTCCTCCCACAGTCCAAAAACATGGATCATGGTTAATTGAATTCTCCAAATTGCCCCATATAGAGTGTGTCTGTGTGAGTGAGTGTGTGCCCAGCGATAGATTGCCCCCCTGTCCTGGGTGTATCTGCCCATCGCCTGAAACATTCTCCCCTGGATGAGCATGGAGAACCCCACCGCAACCCTAGTAGAGGATAAAGCTCTTTTGCTTCATATTTCACTTAATCCCTTACTAAAGTCATGGGGAGGGTTCCACATGCACCTCCAGAGGAGAACGTTTTGGGTGCTGGGCAGATACACCGGTTTACACATACAAATCCATCACTGGCCACACAGACACACACACAATCTATATGGGGCAATTTAGAACAGCCAGTTCACTTTAAATCCCCGTTTTTGGACTGTGGGCGGGAACAAACATGGAAACTCCACCCGGATCGGTATTCGAACCTGGACCTCCAACGCTCAGAGGCGGATGTGCTAACCACCACGCCACCATGCTGGCCCGGAATACATAACAGCACTTTGTAATAGCTTATTAGATTATTATTATGATTATTATTATTATTATTATGATTAGAACGTCCTGTCTTGCGGTGACCATTTGTTCGATTGTGTGTGCCTGTGGTTAGGGTGGGAAAGCTGGTGGACTCGAGTCTGGACATTCAGGCCATCCAGCTTCCAGCCTTGCAGTACCAGCACGAGCGCAGGTCACATGACTGGACGATAGACGATGCCAGCAGTATCAGTGGCATGACCGATGTGACCGACTTCACAGACAGTGGGACGCTGATCTCGGAGGACTGCTCCAACATCAAACTCAACACAGGGGTCGGTTCTACATTCGACATCGTTACGTTCTGTTTAATTAAGCTGATGAGATGTGCTTGATGTGGTGGGTCGTTAATGTGACTGATGCAGGAGTTCTACTTTAAGCTGCTCAGTAATTATGTGAATCTCTCAGTGTCTGGCAATTCGATTCGATTCCGATTTTTGAGGTCACGATTCGATTCAGAATCGATTTTTCAGTTCAAATGGTCTTTAAATTGTGTGATTGACAAGATGGAACAACAGTGTAAACAAATAGAACATGTATATAAAACAATACTTTCAAGTTCCTACCTGTATCAAATCTTTTTACATCATTTTATACATCCATTATCTTCCACTTTATCCTCTATTAGGGTCGCGGGAGGGGGGGTTCCCCATGCCCATTCAGGGGAGAACGTTTCGGGCGCTGGGCAGACACACACAGACACACTCTATATGGGGCAATTTGGAGAACTCAATTGACTTGATCCATTCTTTTGGACTATGGGAGGAAACCGGACACGGGGAGAACATGGAAACTCCACCCAGATTGGGATTCGAACCGGAAATCCCTAGTGCTGAGAGGAGAACATGCCAACCACTAAGCCACCGTGCCGCCTTCTAAATATGGATCAGCAAACTTGGCGGCAGATGGCTTAGTGGTTGGCATGTTCTCAGTTCTAGGGATTCCTGGTTCGAATCCCAATCTGGGTGGAATTTCCATGTTTTCTCCGGGTCCCTGTGGGTTTCCTCCGGGTTCTCCGGTTTCCTCCCACAGTCCAAAAACATGGATCACGGTTAATTGAATTCTCCAAATTGCCCCATATAGAGTGTGTCTGTGTGAGTGAGTGTGTGCCCAGTGATAGATTGGCGTCCTGTTCTGGGTGTATCTGCCCAGCGCCAGAAACGTTCTCCCCTGAATGGGCAATCTCCCCCCGCTACCCTAGTAGAGGATAAAGCAGAAGATAATGGATGAATGGATTGTTACATTTGCAAGATTTTTAAACCCGGCCCGGCCAATGGTTTTGTTCATCATCTGTAATTGGGGCACCTGATTATCAGATATTTTTTTTTTATTATTTTTTTGATCGGCATCATCGTTCTCGGCTTTCTCTGGATTATTTATTGATCTCTCTCTTAATAGACTAAGCTCTACATGCAGCAGTTCTACGCCATGTTTCTGAAGAGGGCGCTCTACAGCTGGCGGAATTGGAAGGTGATGGTGGCTCAGTTCTTAGTGCCTCTAATCTTCACAGTAATTGCCTTGGTGGTGGGTCGTACCCTCCCGCAGCAGCACTACGCTCCCCAACTGCGTTTAGCACTAGACCGTTATGGCCCTACCACCGTCCCCGTGGCTCTGGATTCCAATGCCGGGCCCCTCGCTCGAGCACTTTCTGAGGCCTATGCTGCACAGCTTACTGCGCAGAGTGCAACACCAAAGACCAATATAACAGGTAAAGGGGCATTATGGGGGTAGAAAAATAACCTGTGCTTAAAAATGTTACCGTAAGACAGAAAATCAATCATGGTAGTCAGTAGACAAAGTAGCCTTCCTTCACATGTTCTATACATACAAAGTAATCGAAATTACGTTCCACACTGTCCCACGGTTACAAGACATTTATGACATTTATGACATTAAGACATAAAACAAAAACAAAAAAAGGAACTCATACTAGCTTAATAACAGTAAAAAAGTGAAATGCAGAGTGATGTAATGGAATTCAACAGTAAAAATGTTTCAATACTATAATTATGTAGTAATAGTGAAAGGCAATGTAAATGCGATTTAAATAGTAACAATAATATTGGAATAACTATATAATAATAGCAATAGCAATAATAATAATAATAATAAGGGCGGCACGGTGGCTTAGTGGTTAGCACGTTCGCCTCTCAGCACTAGGGATTCCCGGTTCGAATCCCCATCTGGGTGGAGTTTCCATGTTCTCCCCGTGTCTGCGTGGGTTTCCTCCGGGTTCTCCGGTTTCCTCCCACAGTCCAAAAAAAAAATTGCCCCATATAGAGTGTGTCTGTGTGAGTGAGTGTGTGCCCAGTGATAGATTGGCGCCCTGTCCTGGGTCTATCTGCCCAGCACCCGAGACGTTCTCCCCTGGATGGGCATGGGGAACCCCCCTCATTCATTATCTCCCGCTTTATCCTCTATTAGGGTCGTGGTGGGGTTCCCCATGCCCATCCAGGGGAGAACGTCTCGGGCGCTGGGCAGATACACCCAGGACAGGGCACCAATCCATTGCTGGACACACACTCACTCACACAGACACACTCTATATGGGGCAATTTGGAGAACTCATTTGACTTGATCCATGTTTTTGGACTGTGGGAGGAAACCGGAGAACCCGGAGGAAACCCACGCAGACACGGGGAGAACATGGAAACTCCACCCAGATGGGGATTCGAACCGGGAATCCCTAGTGCTGAGAGGCGAACGTGCTGACCACTAAGCCACCGTGCCGCCAATAATAATAATAATAATAATAATAATAATAATAAATATAAATATATATATTATATATACAGTAAGTAATAAATAATAATATATAATTGGTAACAATAGTAGTGAAATATAGAGTTTGTGTTATACAGTGACAGTCACAGTAGCAGCAGAATGTTAAAATCTTTAATTTTTTTATTTTTAGTAGGTCGTTTCCGCTGGTGGACGTTGTATTTCAAAGTGTTCTGTCTGTCTCCAGACTTCGCTGAGTACGTCTTATACAATTCCATGAGGGAAGGAGGAGCCTTTAACGAGCGCTGCTGTGGTGGGAGCGGCGTTCCGTGGGAACAGGTTTTCCAAAATCACTGCCTTCTTCAACAATCAGGGCTACCACACGCCAGCTACGGCCCTCCTGCTGGTGGATAATGCCTTGTACAGGTTGTTGGCTGGTCCCAATGCCTCCATACAGACAGGAAACTACCCCATGCCTCGCAACCTATCAGACGTTGCCCAGGGTCAACTGACAGAGTAAGTCTAACCACAAGTACATTCCCAGTCAAAAGTTTGGCCACGCCCCCTTCTTGCTCCATCCTCTAGTTCCTCCACTTAGAATATAGATGGACTTCCAATTACAATAGTTCTCCAATTCCAGACTGTAGTCCATCTGTGTTCTTTGTTGTTGTTAGTCCCCTGTTGGTTCTCTGTTCTCTGTTGGTCAGGAGCATCACAGAACAGGTATCATTTGGGTGGTGGATTGTTTCTTGTCAGTTCTGCAGTGACACTGATGTGGTGAGGGGGTTCTAGTGCAGCAGTGCTGCTGGAGGTTCAGTTCTCCACCTCAGTCACACTGCTGGGGTAGGACTAATGCACCCACCCAATAACCCCTGCTCTGTGGTGGTACTATTGGGGTTCTGAGCATTAGAGCAGAGTACACAGTATGTACTGTAGAACACAAACAGATGGACTACAGAATGGAATTGGAGAACTACAAAGTTACAGGAAGTGGAACATGATCAATAACTTATCATATATTTTGATTTTATATATTGTATAACTGGTGGCTTAGTGTTTAGCATGTTCTCCTCTCAGCGCTAGGGATTCCCGGTTCGAATCCCCATCTGGGTGGAGTTTCCATGTTCTCCCCGTGTCTGCGTGGGTTTCCTCCAGGTTCGCCGGTTTCCTCCCACAGTCCAAAAACATGGATCAAGTCAATTGAGTTCTCCAAATTGCCCCATATAGAGTGTGTGTGTGTGTGTGTGTGTGTGTGTGTGTGTGTGTGTGTGTGCCCAGCGATGTATTGGCGCCCTGTCCTGGGTGTATCTGCCCAGCGCCTGAGATGTTCTCCCCTGGATGGGCATGGGGAACCCCACCGCGACCCTAATATTGGATAAAGCGGGAGATAATGAATGAATGAATATTGTATAACTATAATTTGGGCGGCACGGTGGCTTAGTGGTTAGCACATTCGCTTCTCAGCTCTAGGGATTCCCGGTTCGAATCCCTATCTGGGTGGAGTTTGCATGTTCTCCCCGTGTCCGCGTGGGTTTCCTCTGGGTTCTCCGGTTTCCTCCCACAGTCCAAAAACATGGATCAAGTCAATTGAATTCTCCAAATTGCCCCATATAGAGTGTGTTTGTGTGAGTGAGTGTGTACAGTGATAGATTGGTGTCCTGTCCTGGGTGTATCTGCCCAGCGCCCGAAACGTTCTCCCCTGGATGGACATGGGGAACCCCATTGCAAGGTTAAAGCAGAAGATAATGGATGGATGGATAAAGATGTCTGTCTGGAGCATTAAACACTGATACTGAATGTTCTGATTCATCTTTTGTAATGAAGAAATCTCCAGTGTAAATCTGTTAATCCTCTTCTTTCGTGTTGTATTCCTGTTTTTTTGCACTAGGGGTCAGACGGGCTTTGCAATATCGGTTAACCTGATGTACGGAATGGCGTCCTTAGCCAGCACCTTCGCTCTGCTGCTGGTCATTGAGCGCTCTGTAAAATCCAAGCATGTGCAGCAGGTCAGCGGCGTCTACCTCTCCAACTTCTGGTTCTCCGCGTTGCTGTGGGACCTGATCAACTTTGCCATGCCTTGTCTTCTCATGCTGGTCAGTCATGCCCAGATATACTGTATACATGTTTGTATAATCTTCTAATACACATACCTGTTGTCCATCCTTTAATAGTGCAGGGCTTTAAAAATATGATGTTCTATATGTTCTCCTGCTTTTAGTAGTACACAGTTTAAAGTTCTTTATCACAGAATGATGTGTATTGGTCAGCTGCACCCCACAGTTACCACTATAGGGAAAAAAAGCCCGGGAACACCCATTTTATTTCACCCAATAGAAACAAGCACCGAGCTACAGTGTCTTCGTTGATTTCAGATATAAACAGATAATTTATTTTTAAATTATCTGCAAATTTCTTTGTTTGGTTTTTAGTATTAAACCCAACATTTATTCTTTATAAAATATGTTTTTTGTATTTTGGAGTCTCTTTTGGGCGGCACGGTGGCTTAGTGGTTGGCATGTTCCCCTCTCAGCACTAGGGATTCCCGGTTCGAATCCCCATCTGGGTGGAGGTTCCATGTTCTCCCCGTGTCCACGTGGGTTTCCTCCTGGTTCTCTGGTTTCCTCCCACAGTCCAAAAACATGGATTAAGTCAATTGAATTCTCCAAATTGCCCCATATAGAGTGTGTCTGGAAACATACTCACTCACACAGTGATGGATTGGCGTCCTGTCCTGGGTGTATCTGCCCAGCGCCCGAAACGTTCTCCCCTGGATGGGCATAGGGAACCCCCTCGCGACCCTAATAGAGGATAAAGCGGAAGATAATGAATGAATGGAGTATCTCATTGAAATTACTTTGACTTAAATAAAAATAGATGCATCAGTTTCCGTTGATTTCGGATGTTTTGCCAATTGTTTGCTGACAGAAGAGCAATGAAAACAGAGGTTGATATCCATTTAACTCAATAGTTTTTTTACAAGATGTTTCATCTGCATCGTTTAGAGCAAATATGTGAAAAATGGGAGGAGCAAAACTCAAACTATTGTTTTGTAAGGAACTTTAAACCGGTATTTGCTGCATCTTTGATTCGATCTGTAGTTGCACTGCTTAATCCTTGTTTAGGGTCGTGAGGGAGTCCCCCATGCCTATCCAGGTTCTCCATTTTTGGACGCTGGGCAGATACAGCCAGGATTTTTCCTCTCACAGTTGCCAAATTTGCAGCCAGAACTCGCGCTTCTCTTTCTGTCCTTATTATTTTTAAAAGTTTAACAGGGCTGATCCCCTGGCTCCGCCTCCTATTGACGGATCCATCCGTTTGCATATCAGTTCATAATACTGATTTCTGTACAGACACTGTAGAAATATCATTAAGTGACATCTCCATCCCTCTTTTGCGGTTAATTTTTTTTAATTCATTTTTAAAAGAATATAAAACACTATTAAGCCCAACATTTATTCTTTATAAAATATGTTTTTTGTATTTTGGAGTCTCTTTTGGGTGGCACGGTGGCTTAGTGGTTTAGCATGTTCCCCTCTCAGCACTAGGGATTCCCGGGGTTCCATGTTCTCCCCGTGTCCGCGCGGGGTTTCCTCCGGGTTCTCCAGTTTCCTCCCACAGTCCAAAAACATGGAACAAGTAAATTGAGTTCTCCAAATTGCCCCATATAGAGTGTGTCTGTGTGAGTGAGTGTGTGCCCAGCGATGGATTGGCGCCCTGTCCTGGGTCTATCTGTCCAGCGCCCGAAACGTTCTCCCCTGGATGGGCATGGGGAACCCCCCCCGCGACCCTAATAGAGGATAAAGCGGAAGATAATGAATGAATGGAGTATCTCATTGAAATTACTTTGACTTAAATAAAAATAGATGCATCAGTTTCCGTTGATTTCGGATGTTTTGCCAATTGTTTGCTGACAGAAGAGCAATGAAAACAGAGGTTGATATCCATTTAACTCAATAGTTTTTTTACAAGATGTTTCATCTGCATCGTTTAGAGCAAATATGTGAAAAATGGGAGGAGCAAAACTCAAACTATTGTTTTGTAAGGAACTTTAAACCGGTATTTGCTGCATCTTTGATTCGATCTGTAGTTGCACTGCTTAATCCTTGTTTAGGGTCGTGAGGGAGTCCCCCATGCCTATCCAGGTTCTCCATTTTTGGACGCTGGGCAGATACAGCCAGGATTTTTCCTCTCACAGTTGCCAAATTTGCAGCCAGAACTCGCGCTTCTCTTTCTGTCCTTATTATTTTTAAAAGTTTAACAGGGCTGATCCCCTGGCTCCGCCTCCTATTGACGGATCCATCCGTTTGCATATCAGTTCATAATACTGATTTCTGTACAGACACTGTAGAAATATCATTAAGTGACATCTCCATCCCTCTTTTGCGGTTAATTTTTTTAAATTCATTTTTTAAAGAATATAAAACACTATTAAGCCCAACATTTATTCTTTATAAAATGTTTTTTGTATTTTGGAGTCTCTTTTGGGCGGCACGGTGGCTTAGTGGTTTAGCATGTTCCCCTCTCAGCACTAGGGATTCCCGGGGTTCCATGTTCTCCCCGTGTCCGTGTGGGTTCCCTCCGGGTTCTCTGGTTTGCTCCCACTAGGGATTCCCGGTTTGAATCCCCATCTGGGTGGAGGTTCCATGTTCTCCCCGTGTCCGCGTGGGTTTCCTCCGGGTTCTCCGGTTTCCTCCCACAGTCCAAAAACATGGATCAAGGTCAATTTAGTTCTCCAAATTGCCCCATATAGAATTTGCAGTTAGAACTCGTGCTTTTCTCCCTATCCCTCTTATTTTTAAAAGTTTAACAGGGCTGATTCCCTGGCTCCGCCTCCTATATCAGTTCATAATACTGATTTCTGTAGAAATATCATTAAGTGACATCTCCATCCCTCTTTTGCGGTTCCTCAGGTGGTGTTCCGTGTGTTCGAGGTGAAGGCGTTTGTAGACGAGAACCACCTGGTGGATGTTCTGCTGCTGTTGCTGCTGTATGGCTGGGCTGTGATACCCCTCATGTATCTGCTCAGCTTTCTGTTCTCCAGTGCTGCCACGGCATACACCCGCCTCACCATCTTCAACATCATTAGTGGGACGGCCACCTTCCTCGCAGTCACCATAATGACCATCCCAGGTACGAGAGGCTTCCATCAGACGGAAATGTATGGAAATAAAGAAATGGTTCTGTGTAATAATTTTCAAGGAATTAATTGAAGTGCTGTTCACCATGTTCTCTTTAGAACTGCATCTTCAGTATCTCTCCCGTCTGCTCGGGAAGATCTTCCTGCTCTTCCCAAACTACTGCTTGGGCATGTCCATCAGTCACTTTTATCAAAACTATGAGACCATAAAGTTCTGCACCACAAACTTCTTCACTGAAGAAATCTGCAAGATCTACAGTGAGTACTTTTTGTTTAATAATAGTACATCATGAGGGTGGGTTAGCTCAGTGGTTCGGGTGTTGGGCTATCAATCTGAAGGTTGGGGGTTCAAATCCCAGGACCACTGAAGTTACCAATGTGGGTCCTTGAGCAAGACCCTTAACCCTCATTGCTCCAGGGATGTTGTGATGAACCCTGTGCTCACCTTGTAAGTCGCTTTGGATAAAAGCGTCCAATAAATGACCCAATTTATCATGCCCAGCGATGCTTTGGCGCCCTGTCCTGAGTCTATCTGCCTAGCGCCCGAGACGTTCTCCCCTGGATGGGCATGGGGAACCCCCCCACGACCCTAATAGAGGATAAAGCGGGAGATAATGAATGAATGAATAGTACATCATGTTCCGTTAGATTCCAAATCACTTTTCATAGTTGTTAAGCTGTCTGAAGTCATGTGATCATGCGAGTGTTGATCATGGCTTAGGGGTCATGGCTGATACATGAGTTGTATTTATTGACTCCCTTGAGGAGCCATCCATCCATTATCTTCTGCTTTATCCTCTACTAGGGTTGCTGGGGGGGGAGAATGTTTCGGGCACTGGGCACACACTCACTTACTAACTCACACGAAGACACTCTATATGGGGCAATTTGGAGAATTCAATTGACTTGATCCATGTTTTTGGACTGTGGGAGGAAACCGGAGAACCCGGAGGAAACCCACGCGGACACGGGGAGAACATTGACACTCCATCCAGATTGGGATTCGAACCGGGAATCCCTAGCGCTGAGAGGAGAACATGCTAAGCCACCGTGCCGTCCTCGCAAATCAATCATACAAAATAATTATTTATAACTTAATAACTCAAACTATACATGTGGTGGGTGGCACAGGGTTTTAGTAGTTGGCATGTTCTCCTCTCAGCGCTAAGGATTCCCGGTTCGAATCCCCATCTGGGTGGAGTTTCCATGTTCTCCCCGTGTCCGCGTGGGTTTCCTCCGGGTTCTCCGGTTTCCTTCCACAGTCCAAAAACAGGATCAAGTCAATTGAATTCTCAAAAAATTGCCCCATATAGAGTGTGTCTGTGTGAGTGAGTGTGTGCCCAGCGATAGATTGGCGCCCTGTCCTGGGTGTATCTGTCCAGCGCCCGAAACGTTCTCCCCTGGATGGGCATGGGGAACCCCCCCGCGACCCTAGTAGAGGATAAAACGGATGATAATGGATGCATGGGTAATACATGTGGTGAAGTTTCAATGACTTACAGTGTGTTTTATGAGGTTTATATTGATTTCAACCTTTTAAAGGTTCACAGTTCAATTTCACAACAAGAGAACTATACTCAGTACCAGTTAAAAAAAAGAAAATTGGACACGCCTCCTTTTTGCTCTTCTCATTTTCAATGTTCTCAGTTCTACTTTCTGTAAAGACGGACTTTGTAGTTCTCCAATTCCATTCTGTCGTCCATCTGTTTGTGTTCTACAGTACATACTGTGTCCTCTGTTCTAATGCTCAGAACCCCAATAGTACCACCACAGAGCAGGGGTTATTGGGTGGGGGCTTTAGTCCTATCCCAGCAGTGTGACTGAGGTGAGAAACTGAACCTCCAGCAGCACTGCTGCACTAGAACCCCCTCACCACATCAGTGTCACTGCAGAACTGACAATAAACAATCCACCACCCAAATGATACCTGTTCTGTGATGCTCCTGACCAACAGAGAACAGAGAACCAACAGGGGACTAACAACAACAAAGAACACAGATGGACTACAGTCTGGAATTGTAAAACTAGGTGTTTCCCTTTTATAAGATAAGATTTATTAACACTGCAATATAAACGTTGTGCAATATTATAGAGATACAGGAGTCAATGTCATTAATGCCTGTTTTTTTTTTTTTTTTTTTTTTTTTTTTTTTTTTTTAGACAATTCTTTAGTTTTGGTTCATCTAGCATGATTACCTGATCTCTTCCAGAAGCATTAGATTAGTTTTTAGGCATACTAAATTTAAAGACGTGCTCATAACATAATACCAAACCAGACATCCATTTTTTAAAAGATTAGTGAAATGTTTTTATGGCCTGATCTTTCGCTTTATCCTATATTTGGGTCGCGGGGGGGTGTTTCCCATGCCCATCCAGGGGAGAACATTTCGGGCGCTGGGCAGATACACCCAGGACAAGACGCCAATCTATCACTGGGCACACACTCACTCACACAGACACACTCTATATGGGGCAATTTGGAGACTCAATTGACTTGATACATGTTTTTGGACTGTGGGAGGAAACCGCAGAACCCGGAGGAAACCCACGCGGACACGGGGAGAACATGGAAACTCCACCCTGATTGGGATTGGAACTGGGAATCCCTAATGCTGAGAGGAGAACATGCTAACAACTAAGCCACCATGCCGCCCTTAACTGTTAATTATTACTGCTATGATTTTATTCCTGTAATTTAAATTCATGGCTAAATTCACTTTATTGTATTTTGCACATGCCCATATTTTGCAATCCCTAGCACTGAGAGGAGAACATGCTAACCACTAAGCCACTGTGCCGCCCGCCTTGAGGAGCCTTCTTAATAAAAATTCAATGCAGAAAAAGTTCCAATGTCAACGATCCCGCTAACAAAGGAATTACATGTTGCAAATCAATCATCCATCCATTATCTTTCGCTTTATTCTCTACTAGGGTCGCAGTGGGGTTCCCCATGCCCATCCAGGGGAGAACGTTTTCGTTTCGGGCGCTGGGCAGATAGAACCAGGACAGGGCGCCAATCTATCACTGGGCACACACTCTCACACACACACTCACTCACACAAACACACTCTATATGGGGCAATTTGGAGAATTCAGTTGACCTTGATCCATGTTTCTGGACTGTGGGAGGAAACCGGAGAACCCGGAGGAAACCCACACGGACACGGGGAGAACATGGAAACTCCACCTAGCTTATTCTTAAATGTAAATGTTTTTAATATGCATGTCCCCATCTGGGGGGAGTTTCCATGTTCTCCCCGTGTCCGCGTGGGTTTCCTCCGGGTTCTCCGGTTTCCTCCCACAGTCCAAAAACATGGATCAAGTCAATTGAGTTCTCCAAATTGCCCCATATAGAGTGTGTATGTGTGAGTGAGTGTGTGCCCAGCGATGGATTGGCGCCCTGTCCTGGGTGTATCTGCCCAGCGCCCGAGACGTTCTCCCCTGGATGGGCATGGGGAACCCCACCGCGACCCTAATAGAGGATAAAGCGGGAGATAATGAATGAATGAATTATTATTATTATTATATATTGCGTATTCAGACATTGACGCTCTGTACTGTTTGCAGACATCACTTACCAACTGAACTACTTCTCAATGGAGGAACCTGGTGTCGGCAGCTTCACGGTGGCCATGTCCTTACAAGGCGTAGTGTTCCTCATCCTGCTTTTTGCCGTCGAACTTCATATCGTCAATACATTCCTCAACCTCTGCCGGAGACACAAGAAGGTGTGATGGTGATAAGGCGGAGGACTAAGCTACATACAGGGAATTGAGTATATAAGTATATATGTATATTTTTCTGTGCGTCGTAGGTACAGCTGCTGGATGAAGCCTCTCAGAATGAAGACAGAGATGTGGCAGACGAGAGGAAAAGGGTCCTGGAGTGCCAGCCGGTGGTGGAGTCCATGGTGGGCAGCCCACTTATTCTGCAAGAGCTTACCAAGGTACACACTGCACTTCACTGTATCAACTTGTGAAATGATATCCCCACTATTAGGGGTGTCTTCAACTAAGGATTTTCATAGTCGAATCTGATTCGTCAGATTTTCCCTATAGTTGACTGATAGTCGAATCAGTTAAAATTTCACCACAAGATGGCGCTATAAGCGTGGTTTTTAAAAAAAAAAAATTTTTTATATATATATTTTACTTGTTTTTCTAGAGCACCGTAAATGGGTTAAAGCGCACACATCATTAAAAAAAATATATTAACAGAAATTAGGATGATTTTATTTGACAAAAGGCTATATATATAACGAAAACAAAGACATTTCATGTAAAAACTAATGCTAATGGTCAAAATGGTACATTCGACTATGAGGTTCATAGTCGACTACGGTTCTCCGAATCGAATCGTCGAATCAGCGAATATTGCCGCTCACCCCTACCCACTATGTAAATACACATTTGTATATATACAAATTTATAAAAAGTTTCACTTGTGATGAATAGGGCTCTGTAAATTATAACAGATGGCACTGGTGATTAGGGATGAGGCGATTACAGATTTTGATGGTACGATTACTGTCTAAGAAATAATCATGATTATGCGATTATTATGCAATAATTATGTTTACGATTATTGTCTAAAAAAAATTTTGATCGCGATTATGCGATTATTATGCAAAAACTCAGTTTGCGATTATTGTCTAAGAAATAATCACGATTATGCGATTATTATGCAATAATTGTTTACGATTGTTGTCTAAATAATTAGTCACGACTGTAATTATTATGCAAAAAAAACAGTTTGTGATTATTGTCTAAGAAATAATCCCGATTATGTGATTACTGTGCAATAACTCAGTTTACGATTATTGTCTTAAAAAATTAATCGCGATTATGCGATTATTATGCAAAAACTCAGTTTGCGATTATTGTCTAAGAAATAATCGCGATTATGCGATTATTGTGCAATTATTCAGTTTACGATTACTGTCTTCAAAAAATTATCACAATTAGTATGCAACAATTCAGTTTAAATTATCGTCTAAGAAATAATCACAATTAGGCGATTATTATGCAATATTTCAGTTTACCAACAAAATACCAGCAAACACAGGAACAATGCACTGTTTCTTTGTTTGTTATTAAATGTTAACATGAAATAACATAGTGCTTTTGGAAAAAAGACGACACAGGCCGTTTGCTGAATATTAACAAGCAAAATATTAAAGTCTTTTTTTAAAAAAAAAAAACAACCCCTGTATCGTGTTCAATTACTTTATCCTATTTCTCGTTTTATTCAATAATGATAAAGAACAAACCTTTATCATTTAAATTTTTTTTTTTTTTTTTTATTGGTGTCTTAAAATATCTTTGAATTTATTCATATATTGTCATCAAAAGTAATTAATTCTGCTTGTGAAGTATAATATTTAAATGGGCAATTTATCCATAGAAAACAAAATTAATTCCTTACCACTATTTTACATTAGTTAATTAATTGGTAATGTTTTTTAATTGATTCATGTGTTATCATCGACGATGAACAATTGTAAGGGAAGTGGGTGAAATGGCATTTGCAAACTTTGTACCAAACACACAGCCAAACGGATGAAGCTAATATAGGGGTGGAAATAAAAAAATATTCTTTTTAACACAAGATATAATTTTTATTATGATTTTTTTTTTGCCTGTATCCCTTAAAGGTACTTATTTAGATCTATTTAATAAAAATGAAGTTTTATTTATGAATTAAATTTTTTTTTTAAAGTTTTTTTTCTGTAAGGACAAAGAAAAAAAACTGCGAGCGTAACTTTGTTTTTGTTTAAAAGTTCCAGCTAACAGCTTAATACATATTTTTCTGATGAACGTTGGCATGATGGTGTTAAGGCGCTCTTTCATTTAATTAATTGTAGTGTTTTTAATCAGATTATTTGCAAAAGATGTAATGTGTTTAAGGTTCAGAAGCAGCCTGAATGTGGTGTGATGTCATATTTTGATCAGATAATTTATATATATTTTTTTTATTAATTAATTAATTTGATGTTTTTCACAGGTTTACTCAGGTAGTCGGTCTCTGCTGGCGGTTGATCGATTGTCCCTCGCTGTGGGAAAAGGGGAATGCTTTGGGTTGCTGGGCTTTAATGGTGCGGGTAAGACCACCACGTTCAAAATGTTGACTGGAGATGAGAAGGTGACGGCAGGAGATGCGTTTATTGATGGATACAGCATCCTCCGTGATGTGAAGAAGGTGAGATCATCACACCACCGCACACTCATATACACTTCATCCTTTATAACTTGAGCCTGTATATCGTGAGGATATTGTCAACAAAGGCATGCATTCTTACATCAGGGCACGGTAGCTCAGTGGTCAGGGCGTTGGGCTCTCAATCTGAAGGTTGGGGGTTCAAATCCCAGGTCCACTGAAGATCTCAATGTGGGTCCTTGAGCAAGACCCTTAACCCTTATTGCTCCAGGGATGTTCTGATTAACCCTGTGTTTGGATAAAAGTGTCTGCTAAATGACCATTCATTCATTATCTTCTGCTTTATCCTGTATTAGGGTCGAGGGGGGTTCCCCATGCCCATCCAGAGGAGAACATTTCAGGCGCTGGACAGATACACCCAGTACAGGGCGCCAATCTATCACTGGGCACAAACTCACTCACACACTCTATATGGGGCAATTTGGAGAACTCAATTGACTTGATCCATGTTTTTGGACTGTGGGAGGAAACCAGAGAAACTCACGCAGACAAGGGGAGAACATGGAAACTCCACCCAGATGGGGATTCGAAGCGGGAATCCCTAGTGCTGAGAGGAGAACATGCCAACCACTACGCCACCGTGCCGCCTGCTAAATGACCAAATGAAAGCTGTTGGATTTGTGATATCGTGTGAACATGGGAATGTCTGATCTCACTGTAATGTTGACCGTTCTGTGACACATGCGCAGGTCCAGCAGCGGATTGGCTACTGCCCGCAGTTCGACGCTGTTTTGGATCACGTGACCGGTCGTGAGACACTTTGCATGTACGCCAGGCTGAGAGGAATCCCAGAGAAGTATGTAGCGGCCTGTGTCGAGAACGTCCTGCGCTCACTGCTCCTAGAACCGCACGCAGACAAGCTGGTCCGCAGTTACAGGTACGATTATGAGGGGGTCAAACATCTTAATCTTTAGGTCATCAGAGGGCAGGAAAACCAAACCCATGGTCAGTATACAGTTCTGACCTTATAATGCACTTTATTTTGCGTAACTGATGAAGTACAAACATCCATCCATCTGTCCGCTTTATCCTCTACTAGGGTCGTGGGGGGGGGGGGGTATGTTCTCCCCGTGTCCGCGTGGGTTGTGGGTTTCCTCCGGGTTCTCCGGTTTCCTCCCACAGTCCAAAAATCATGGCTCAAGGTCAATTGAGTTCTTCAAATTGCCCCATATAGTGTGTTTGTGTGAGTGAGTGAGTGATAGATTGGCGCCCTGTCCTGGGTGTATCTGCCCAGCGCCCGAAACGTTCTTTCCTGGATGGGCATGGGGAACCCCCCCCACGACCCTAATAGAGGATAAAGCAGAAGATAATGGATGGATGAATAGATGGATTTATTTATTTAGCTTTTAGTAGTTTTTGCTTATTATTAAAAAAAAAACATAACAGAAGGTAAGAAATAGCAGATACAGAGATCATCCTGTAGGACAGAGTCAGTACTTTTATACAGTACTGAATACATTCAGCTACTGGAAGCCAATAGCGTGACATGAACCTGCTTAGGTTGGTTAAACACTGATGAGCTGCTGAATTTCGGACCATGTTCTGAATAGAATAGAATAGAATAGAATGGAATAGAATTCAACTTTGTCATTGCTCAATATGAACAACGAAATGCAGTTTGCATCCATCCAGAAGTGCTTTAGCAGATATATAAATATAAACATTACAAGTGGTAAAGTAGAATATACAGATGTGAATGTACAGATTATAAACAGATTATAAATATGAAATATACAGCTATGAACATATATATATATATATATATATATATATATATATTAGAGGTGTCTTCAACTAAGGATTTTCATAGTCGAATCTGATTCGTCAGGTTTTCCCTATAGTCGACTGATAGTCGAATCAGTTAAAATTTCACCACAAGATGACGCTATGAGCGTGGTTTTTAAAAAAGATTTTTTAAAAATATTTTACTTGTTTTTCTAGAGCTTTTGGAATGTGCAACTAACTGCAGGGGGAGCTTTATTAATGTGTAGCCTATTGTTAAAGCGCACACATCATTTAAAAAAAAATATTAACAGAAATTAGGATGATTTTATTTGACAAAACGCTATATATATAAAGAAAACAAAGACATTTCATGTAAAAACTAATGCTTAGCAGCAGCCATGGGCGCCCCCATGTGGTCAAAATGATACATTCGACTATGAGGTTCGTAGTCGACTACGGTTCTCCGAGTCGAATCAGCGAATTTTGCTGCTCACCCCTAATATATATATATATATAATATTAGGGGTGAGCAGCAAAATTCGCTGATTCGACGATTGGACTCGGAGTCAATATAGTCCAGAGTTCAGGAGGCAGAGTTCAGGAGTGTGACAGCTGTGGGGAAAAAGCTGTTCTGGACCAAGAAGTTAGTTAAAGTTCCTTGAATGACACAATGGACGTCAGATTGTTTCTCATCTGCTTTCACGTCTGTGTTTTGTTTCTCACAGTGGGGGAAACAAGAGGAAGCTGAGTGCAGGGATCGCTCTAATCGGTGGACCCCCGGTCATCTTCCTGGATGAGCCGTCCACGGGCATGGACCCTGTGGCAAGGCGTTTGCTGTGGGATGCAATCACACGTTCCAGAGAATCCGGCAAAGCCATCATCATCACCTCCCACAGGTCACTCCCACGTTACATCAGGCTGAAACATCAATGTTCTTCATTCTGCAGTTAGAGGGCGGCACGGTGGCTTAGTGGTTGGCATGTTCTCCTCTCAGCGCTGGGGATTCCCAGTTCGAATCCTAATCTGGGTGGAGTTTCCATGTTCACCCCGTGTCCTCCCACAGTCCAAAAACATGGATCAAGATCAATTGAATTCTCCAAATTGCCCCATATAAAGTGTGTGTGTGTGAGTGATAGCTGAGTGTGTGTCCAGCGATGAATTGGCGTCCTGTCCTGGGTGTATCTGCCCAACGCCCGAGACGTTCTCCCCTGGATGGGCATGGGGAACCCCCCCGCGACCCTAATAGAGGATAAAGCTGAAGATAATGGATGGATATATAAATAAAGAAATTAATATATATGTAGTGGCTTAGTGGTTAGCATGTTCTCCTCTCAGCATTAGGGATTCCTGGTTCGAATCCCAATCTGGGTGGAGTTTCCATGTTCTCCCCATGTCGGCGTGGGTTTCCTCCGGGTTCTCCGGTTTCCTCCCACAGTTCAAAAACATGGATCAAGTCAATTGAATTCTCCAAATTTCCCCATATAGAGTGTGTCTGTGTGAGTGAGTGTGTGCCCAGTGATAGATTGGCGCCCTGTACTGGGTGTATCTGCCCAGCGCCCGAAACGTTCTCCCCTGGATGGGCATGGAGAACCCCCCCGCGACCCTAATAGAGGATGAAGCAGAAGATAATGGATGGATGCATGAATCTGCTGTTCTGTTAACCTGCTCCGTTCATTCTGTTGTTTCCGCTGCAGTATGGAGGAGTGTGAGGCGCTGTGCACCAGGCTGGCGGTGATGGTGAATGGACAGTTCAAGTGTCTCGGAAGCCCACAGCACCTCAAAAGCAAGTTTGGCAGCGGCTACACACTGCTGGCCAAGGTTCGCATGGAGGTGGATTTGGAGGAGACGGACATACAGATCTTTAAAGATTTCATCGCGACAACCTTCCCGGGTGTGTGTTTGTGTTGTGGTCATGCCCGTGTGCTGTGATGGCAGGTCTGAGATGTTCTAACCGAGTGGTTCTTCGTTTTACCTTCACAGGGAGTTTACTGAAAGATGAACATCAAGGAATGGTACATTACCATCTCACTGATAAAACCTTAACCTGGGCTCAGGTATGGAACCTCGGTTCATAAATACTATCAAAAACTTAATGTGACACACACACACACACACACACACACACACACACACTGGTGAAGGTAGTACACGTGCCCAGAGCGGTGGGCAGCCTTGAATACAGCACCTGGGAAACAATTTGGGTCAGCTGCCTTGCCCAAGGGCACTTCAGCTGTGGTACTTGAGATCAGATTTTCAGGTCACAAGGCCATGACTGCCCTCATGTGTGATTTAATAATTAAAGAATTAATTAATTTGAAGATTCTAAGGGGGGCAAGGTGTCCAGCATGTTAGTCTCTCAGCACTAGGGTACAGGTTTGAATCCCAGACTGGGTGGAGCTCCTGGGTGGCTTCTCTCCGGGTTCTGTTTTTTTTTTTTTTTTTTGTCTAAAAACTTGGATTCAAGGTGAAATGGCTGCTCTAATTCCATCCATCCATTATCTTCCACTTTATCCTCTACTAGGGTCACGGGGGGGTTCCCCATGCCCATCCAGGGGAGAACTGATATGTTTGGGCTAACTATATTCGTCTATCTATTATCTTCCACTTAATCCTCTACTAGGGTCGTGGGGGGGTGGGGGCAGGGACAGACACTTTCCCAAACACACTCTATATGGGGCAATTTGGAGAATTCTATTGACCTTGAGCCAAGTTTTTGGACTGTGGGAGGAAACCGGAGAACCCGGAGGAACCCCACGCGGACACGGGGAGAACATGGAAACTCCACCCAGATTGGGATTTGAACCGGGAATCCCTAGCGCTGAGAGGGGAACGTGCGAGGACTAAATAATTAATTGCAATTAATTGTAATGTAGGGCGGCACGGTGGCTTAGTAGTGGTTAGCACGTTTGCCTCTCAGCACTAGGGATTCCCGGTTCGAATCCCCATCTTGGTGGAGTTTCCATGTTCTCCCCGTGTCCGCGTGGGTTTCCTCCGGGTTCTCCGGTTTCCTCCCACAGTCCAAAAACATGGATTAAGTCAATTGAATTCTCAAAATTGCCTCAAATAGAGTGTGTCTGTGTGAGTGAGTTTGTGCCCAGCGATGGATTGGCGTCCTGTCCTGGGTGTATCTGCCCAGCGCCCGAGACGTTCTCCCCTGGATGGGCATGGGGAACCCCACCACGACCCTAATAGAGGATAAAGCGGAAGATAATGAATGAATGAATAATTGTAATGTAGGGCGGCACGGTGGCTTAGTGGTTAGCACGTTCGCCTCTCAGCGCTAGGGATTCCCGGTTCGAATCCCCATCTGGGTGGAGTTTCCATGTTCTCACCGTGTCCGCGTGGGTTTCCTCCGGGTTCTCCGGTTTCCTCCCACAGTCCAAAAACATGGATTAAGTCAATTGAATTCTCAAAATTGCCTCAAATAGAGAGTGTCTGTGTGTGTGAGTGAGTGTGTGCCCAGCGATGGATTGGCGTCCTGTCCTGGGTGTATCTGCCCAGCGCCCGAGACGTTCTCCCCTGGATGGGCATGGGGAACCCCACCGCAACCCTAATAGAGGATAAAGCGGGAGATAATGAATGAATGAATAATTGTAATGTAATGACTGATGTCATTGCTCACGTGATGTCATGTCTTGGTCCTGTCAGGTGTTTGGAATCCTCGAAGCAGCTAAAGAGAAGTACAGTGTGGAGGACTACTGCGTGAGTCAGATTTCACTGGAGCAGGTGTTCTTGAGCTTCGCCCAGTTCCAGCACTGCTCAGAAAGTCAGCACAAATGAGAACCGGCGAAGGACACGCCCATCTCCTCGTTCATGCCTTCATACAGCGACATCTGGACCGGAAGGTTCCCGAGCTAACGGTCTGGTCTGTTCAACGCAGAACCTTTCACTGACATCTGACATCATCTGCCCAACAGAATTCAGTTCAGCGTACACACACACTCATCAACATTTACAAATGAAACCTCATACGTTCAGAATGGTGAGCTGCTCGTCCTGGTTGCTTGTCTGTGTGTCCCGTCCCGGAGCTGTTTAAGCTCTGGGTGGTTCTGTTTGTTCTCCCGCAGTGATGTTATGTGTCTCCAGGCTGTGCCGAAAATACCTAACGAGGGCAAAACATACGACATATGGGCCGATATTAGGAATATTTAATGTTTAATGATTAAAAATAACAGTGTATGTGGAAAACGGTCACATGCTATTTCGTTCGAACTTCTATAGCTTTAATTATGGGGTGTGTTCACTATAGTCACGCGCAAACATCACTACGTTTTCTTTAAGATTTTTTAATATATCCAAATCCATTCACAGTTTACCGATACAGCAGAACGTCTTGCGGTGTGTAGACATCAGTTCTCCGCCCCCTGAGCCTCGTTTTCATAACTTACTGAGGAGTCGGCTTAAATTTATGCCGAGTCATCATGTCGTTCTTAGTTCTTACTCCAGGGTGTGCTGTTTTAGTGGTTAGGGTGTTGGGCTATCACTCTGAGAGGTTGTGGATTCAAATCCCAGGTCCACTGAGGGTTACCAATGTGGGTCAGAGCGCTTAACCTTCCAGGGGTTCCGTATAGAGCCCTGTGTAAGGACCCCAAGCATTAAGTTGGGGGTCCTTTTAAGTCACTTTGTATAAAAGCGTCCCATAAATGACCTCATGTACATGCAACTGTAAAACATGTCCCAGCAGAACGTCTTGCTGTCATCAGTTCTCCGCCCCCTGAGCCTCGTTTTCATAACCTACTGAGGAGTCGGCTTAAATTTATGCCGAGTCATCATGTCGTTCTTAGTTCTTACTCCAGGGTGTGCTGTTTTAGTGGTTAGGGTGTTGGGCTATCACTCTGAGAGGTTGTGGGTTCAAATCCCAAGTCCACTGTGGGTTACCAATGTGGGTCAGAGCGCTTAACCTTCCAGGGGTTCTGTGTGGAACCCTGTGTAAGGACCCTAAGCATTAAGTTGGGGGTCCTTGTTAGTCACTTTATATAAAAGCGTCCCATAAATGACCTCATGTACATGCAACTGTAAAACATGTCCAATCGCTCTTTACATCTGTACTGAATTTGGATGTTGCATATCATTGTTGATATGGGCCAATATTAGGAATATTTAATGTTTAACGATTAAAAATAACAGTGTACGTGGAAAACGGTCACATGCTATTTCGTTCGAAGTTCTATAGCTTTAATTATGGGGTGTGTTCACTATAGTCTCGCGCAAACATCACTACGTTTTCTTCCATTACACTTAATCGGCATTTCTTTAAGATTGTTTTAATATATCCAAATCCACTTGCGGTGTGCAGACATCAGTTCTCCGCCCCCTGAGCCTCGTTTTCATAACCTACTGAGGAGTCGGCTTAAATTTATGCCGAGTCATCATGTCTTTCGTAGTTCTTACTCCAGGGTGTGCTATTTTAGTGGGTTCAAATCCCAGGTCCACTGACGTTACCAATGTGGGTCAGAGCGCTTAACCTTCCAGGGGTTCCGTATAGAGCCCTGTGTAAGGACCCCAAGCATTAAGTTGGGGGTCCTTGTTAGTCACTTTATTTAAAAGCGTCCCATAAATGACCTCATGTACATACAACTGTAAAACATGTCCAATCGCTCTTTACATCTGTACTGAATTTGGTTGTTGGGGGTGGAAGATTATACCCATTTTACCCAAAAACCCATTTTGTGAGGTCAGACACTAATGTTGAATGACCATCGCCATTCTATTTCATCCCAAAAGGGATTTCTGTATCATGGTCTACAAACATATGACTATAGACCTTCTATAACACGAGAGGGCCTTCCCCAAACTGTTGGGAAAACGTTGGACGTATGCATTTGTCCAGAATCCATGGTCCGGTGCTCTATTCTATACACCAGTGTCAATAAAATTAAACAAAACACCTGATCTCAGTGACTGAGAGACGTGTCCCGCTCATTTTGTCCATGTGGGGCGTCCTTGCGAAGCCCTGGATCAGACCTTATGAATTGATCCCAGATCATGACACTCAAAAGACTCAACTGACATCTTTAGAACATGCTGTGTAATTTCCATCCATCCATTATCTTCTGCTTTATCCTATATTAGGGACGCGGGGGGGTTGCCATGCCCATCCAAGGGGGAAATTTTCGGGCGCTGGGCAAATACACCCAGTACAGGACGCCAATCTATCGCTGGGCACACACTCACTCACACAGACACACTCTATATGGGGCAATTTGGAGAACTCAATTGACTTGCTCCATGTTTTTGGACTGTGGGAGGAAACCAGAGAACCCGGAGGAAACCCACGTGGACACGGGGAGAACAAGGAAACTCCACCCAGATTGGGATTCAAACCGGGAATCCCTAGAGCTGAGAGGAGAACATGCTAAACACTAATCCACGGTACTTAACACCTTTGACTCTCTTAATCTGAACGGGACTTGTTTAAAATAGCAGCTGAGTCGGCAAATTGATGGTATTGCCGTCCTGCTGAGTTATTGCACATTAGCGTCCGGTTTTTGTCCCGCTCATCGCGTCTAATGATAACATTCCAAATGTGATTCAACAAAACGGAGAATTCCAACCAAAAGTAGTTCCGACACTTTTTAGCTTTCTAGGTTTTAATAGTCAGTACCGTATTTTCCGGACCATAAGTACTATAAGGCGCAGTCTGAATTACGGGGTCTATTTCTGTATTTGCCCCACGTATAAGGCGCACCGTACTGTAAGGCGCAGTCTGAATTACGGACTCTATTTCTGTACGGTACTTATTCTGTACGGCAGCGTATTATAAGGCACTCGCTAAAAACATACGATCTACAAGAAAAGTAAAGGATGCAAAACGCTGATTTATAATTGAAGTTTAATCTACTACTTGATAAAACACATTATTTTAATCTCTTCTCCCACAAAACCATCAAAGTCCTCGTCTTCGGTGTCTGAATTAAAAAGCTGGTTCTCTATCGAGCACTCCGGGTTCCCTCTCATCGATGTCCGAGTCCGTCTCGTCTCCGGGCGGCCGTTCGGCGACGACGCCGGCTTTCGCGAAAGCTCGGACGACGGTCACGGCAGAAACCTCGGCCCAGGCGTCCACAATCCATACACAGACGGTGGCGTAACTCGCCCCGCCGCCGCCTCCCGAGTTTTAGTAAACGTGTGTTCACGTCTATCATCCATCGCTCCCACGCCGCCCGCGACTTTACTTTAAACGCCCCGTTTACACCAATGTCCAGCGGTCGGAGTTCCATCCATCCTTTACCTTCCGCTTGTCCGGGGTTCGGGTCGCGGGGGCAGCAACCAAAGTAGGGAGACCCAGACCTCCCTCGCCCCAGCCACCTCCACCAGCTCGACAGGGGGAACCCTGAGGCGTTCCCAGACCAGCTGAGAGATATAATCCCTCCAGCGTGTCCTGGGTCGTCCCCGGGGGTCTCCTCCCAGCTGGACTTGCCTGGAACACCTCCCTAGGAAGGCGGCCAGGAGGCATCCTGACCAGATGCCCCAACCACCTCAACTGGTTCCTTTCGATGTGGAGGAGTAGCGGCTCCACTCCGAGTCTCTCCCGGATGACCGAGCTTCTCACCCCGTCTCTAAGGGAGACCCCGGACACCCTGCGGAGAGAACCCATTTCGGCCGCTTGTATTCGCGATCTCGTTCTTTCGGTCATTACCCAAAGCTCATGACCATAGCTGAGGGTCGAAACGTCGATCAACGGGTAAATCGAGAGCCTTGCCTTATGGCTCAGCTCCTTCTTTACCACAACAGACCAGTATAGGGTTCTGCATCACTGCTGACCCCGCGCTGACCGTCTGTCAATCTCACGCTCCATCTTCCCATCACTCGTGAACAAGACCCCGAGATACTTAAACTCCTCAACTTGAGGCAAGATCTGATCCCTGACCCAGAGAGGACTCTCTACCCTTTTCCGACTGAGAACCATGGCCTTAGATTTGGTCGGAGTTCTTTATTTAATCCTCCTGGAATGACCGCAAGCTCCGAATTAATTTCTCCTCTCGGTTTTTCTGTGAGATGAGCGCGCATGGAGTCACAGATCAGCAGGGCGGCGATGTGTGGAAAAAACCACCCGGTCGCGCAACAACATTCATTCATTCATTATCTCCCGCTTTGTCCTCTATTAGGGTCGCGGTGGGGTTCCCCATGCCCATCCAGGGGAGAACGTTTCGGGCGCTGGGCAGATAGACCCAGGACAGGACGCCAATCTATCACTGGACACACACTCACTCACACAGACACACTCTATATGGGGCAATTTGGAGAATTCAATTGACTTGATCCATGTTTTTGGACTGTGGGAGGAAACCGGAGATCCCGGAGGAAACCCACGCAGACACGGGGAGAACATGGAAACTCCACCCAGGTGGGGATTCGAACCGGCAATCCCTAGCGCTGAGAGGAGAACATGCTAACCACTAAGCCACCGTGCCGCCCCGCACAACAACACTTTTATAGAATTTGGAACTCCGTACACGTATAAGGCGCACGTCCGATTTCTGGGAAAATTTTAGGCTTTTAGGTGCGCCTCATAGTCCGGAAAATACGGTACTCTAGTTTAGTACGATCTGACGTTATCTGGTCCTGGAATATGACTTGACCGTGAATGTTCTTTTGGAAAGTATGGACTGTTTGGATGTAATTCCCTTTGGACGCTTGTAGTCTGATCTTGGAACAGATTTGCATTATGGGTAATCCAGTCTGGCTGCTTTATTCTAACTGACCTGATGTGTACAGAGTGATGGCGTGTTTATCTCGTGTTTATTTGTTCCATCTCTCTACATCCATTCTTCCTAAAACCTCTTTAGAACCTTAACTACCTGTTCGGTGAAGAACACGCAGAGCCGCGTCCTCGCAGCTGGTCCCCACGGCCGTTATTATTGCACCGTCTGTGGATTATACGCCGATTAATCAGAACCTTAAACCAATAGCAGGTTGGAATGTACTGACTGATCAGCGTGACGATTGATCCATCACTCTCCACGTACGGTGGGGGTGGGGGTGGGGGTTATAAGGAGATGTCGGGGTGGAAGTCCAAGTCTCGTGCGTCTTTAACCCATCACTGAGCGTCTCACGACGTCCAGAACAGGGGCCTGTTCCACGAACCGAGCTCACTCAGTAAGCCAGGATTTTTCCAAGTAAGCCTGGCTTATTTATTTTGTCCAAATTTGGTTCTAAACGTCATTCATTCATTATCTCCCGCTTTATCCTCTATTAGGGTCGCGGTGGGGTTCCCCATGCCCATCCAGGGGAAAACGTTTCGGGCGCTGGGCAGATAGACCCAGGACAGGACGCCAATCTATCGCTGGACACACACTCACTCACACAGACACACTCTATATGGGGCAATTTGGAGAACTCAATTTACCATGTTTTTAGACTGTGGGAGGAAACCGGAGAACCCGGAGGAAACCCACGCGGACACGGGGAGAACATGGAAACTCCACCCAGATCGGGATCCGAACCGGGAATCCCTAGCGCTGAGAGGAGAACATGTTAACCACTAAGCCACCGTGCCGCCCGGTTCTAAACTTAAGCCCAACATATACATATGTGCAAACCTCCTCGGTACCAGGTTTGATTTGACCCTTGGCTTAGCTTGACCTCTTCTATTGGATGAGCCTTCCTTGTGATGTCATAGGAACAAGACAGACGTGAACTGTGGCTAACTCGAGCAGGGCTCAAACAAACCCCGCTTTCATAATCCCGCTTCGTGGAACAGAGCCCAGGTTCAAACGCTAACCTCATCTCCCTGATGACATAAAACAGGCCTTAATGAGGAGGAGGAGCAGGACGAAGGCTCTGTAGTTCATGGGTCAGGGTTCATGGGCATTTCTGTCGGTCAGGGATACGTTTTGTGTTTGTTTTAATAACGTTTTTAAAATGCTCGGGTCAGTGCAGACTTTAATGACGTGATATAAATGTGATAAAGGGAATCGTGTACTGTATCACCAAACGAATGAATGAATGAATTATTAACCTGTGTGTTTTACCACTCTTTTGTTTTTTTTATTTTTATTAAAGCCACTTTATGACAAATGACCTTTTGGTTGAAGCTGTGATTGCTGTCCCTGCCGTCAGCACTTCAGGTCGTGTATTATTGTGAATAAATCACGGGAAGGAGTCCAGTTACACCCCGTGATTTATTCACAATAATACACGACCTCGTGTCTTATGGTTTATTTTTATTTGTTATAGCGTGTTTGTGAACGTTTTATTAAATTGTCCATCATCTCATTATCTTCTGCTTTATCCTCTACTAGGGTCTACTACGACGTCTTGGGCGCTGGGCAGATACACCCAGCACAGGACGCCAATCCATCGCTGGGCACACACTCACTCACACAGATGCACTCTATATGGGGCAATTTGGAGAACTCGATTGACTTGCTCCATGTTTTTGGACTGTGGGAGGAAACCCACGCGGACACGGGGAGAACATGGAAACTCCACCCAGATGGGGATTCGAACCGGGAATCCCTAGTGCTGAGGAGAACATGCCAACCACTAAGCCACCGTGCCGCCTCCATCCATTATCTTTCGCTTTATCTTATATTAGAGTTGTGGGGAGGTTCCCCATGCCCATCCAGGGGAGAACGTCTCGGGCGCTGGGCTGATAGACCCAGCACAGGACGCCAATCCATCGCTGGACACACACTCACTCACACAGACACTCTCTATATGGGGCAATTTGGAGAATTCAATTGACTTGATCCATGTTTTTGGACTGTGGGAGGAAACCGGAGAACCCGGAGGAAACCCACGCGGACACGGGGAGAACATGGAAACTCCACCCAAATGGGGATTCGAACCGGGAATCCCTAGTGCTGAGGAGAACATGCCAACCACTAAGCCACCGTGCCCTTAGTAAAACAGCACTTTTAAATATATAAATATATATATACATACACAGGTATATATTGTATAATAATTATATATACTGTGATGTCATCCATGAAAAAACTATGTAAATGTATTGAAACAAGGGTGGCACGGTGGTTTAGTGGTTGGCATGTTCTCCTCTCAGCGCTAGGGATTCCCGGTTTGAATCCCCATCTGGGTGGAGTTTCCATGTTCTCCCTGTGTCTGCTCGGGTTTCCTCCGGGTTCTCCGGTTTCCTCCCACAGTCCAAAAAACATGGATCAAGTCAATTATCAAGGTCAAAAGTGGAAGATGATGGATGGTTGTATTGAAACACGTCTCCACAAAATCTGCTGCAACAGTTTATTTTTTAACACGTCGTCTATTTTTCAAGTAGTGGTTCTTCACAGCTGCACGAGAATAAAATAGAATTAAAAAGCTGTTTATGTTACAGAACGAAAAACGTTAGAACCTCGGATTTGCAGTCAGCTCACAGCACCTCAACATTAAGAGGATGAGCTCTCAGCACACGTGATTGTTTAAATCCACAGCTCCGGCCTCACACACACACGCACACATCTCACACACACACACACACCTCACGCACACATCTCACACACACACCTCACACACACCGCACACACACATCTCACACACACCTCACACGCACACACACCTCACACGCACACACTCTCACACACCACACACACACTCTCACACACTCTTGCACACACCTCACACTCACACACACCTCACACACCTCACATACACACGCACACCTCACACACACACTCACGCACACACCTCACATACACACACACCTCACACACGCACACCTCACACACACACACACTCACGCACACACCTCACACACACACACACACACACACGACCCTTTATTAAACACACCTCTGGATTGACCTTCAAAGTTCATCAGCTTCACTGATGTTATAGATGGACGTTTTATATATTTAAATAAAAGTAATGCTTTAAAGTTCCTAAACCCCTTTAAAAATCTAAATTTCTGCATGAAAACTGTCCTCAAACTTTAAAACCTCGAAAAAGTTCTAAAAGTTAAAGGACAATCACGATATCTTGTCCATATATTCCAGATATCCAGTGTATCTGGAATAACAGATTATTCAGAAGTGAGATGAGGATGAGGACATGACGTCGGGAACCGAGTGTCCTGTTTTATTTTAAAACAAATCAATGGCTGGACCTTATACAGTACCAGTGACATGTTTGCCCCCCCCCCATCTATTTCCTCCAATTATCATTTGGACTGTAGTTGGTTCTCTTCTATGTCCTCCACTTTTCATACAGATGGACTTTGTAGTTCTCCAATTACGGCCTGTAGTCCATCTGTGTTCTCTGTTCTCTGTTGGTCAGGAGCATCACAGAACAGGTATCATTTGGGTGGTGGATTGTTTATTGTCAGTTCTGCAGTGACACTGATGTGGTGAGGGGGTTCTAGTGCAGCAGTGCTGCTGGAGGTTCAGTTCTCCACTTCAGTCACACTGCTGGGATAGGACTAATGCCCCCACCCAATAACCCCTGCTCTGTGGTGGTACTATTGGGGTTCTGAGCATTAGAACAGAGTACACATTATGTACTGTAGAACACAAACAGATGGACTACAGAATGGAATTGGAGAACTACAAAGTCCAGAAATTGTAACCAAGAACATGGACAATAGGTGGCGCCATAAGGGCCAAACTTTAGACCCGTTACTGTATGTTAAGCATCACCAACTCCTCTGATGGCCACAGATATTATAATATTGTTAAGATCAGACTGTAATAGATGTTCTTTAAATAAATCGGGGTTCCCATTCAGCTCACCGTCGTCCTAATAATCGAAAACACGATTAATTTAATTTTCACATTATCGATGAGATCCTAAGGGTTCACACTTTTTATACTCTCACACATATGCAAGTTTTGCTCATGGCGCTTAATAAAGAACCCCGTTTTTAACGTGGGGGCAACTTGGTAATCTTATTTAAACAGCTAATAAAGTCCAGGGTGAAATTCGGACAGACAGATCTGAGGTTCTTCCGAAGCACCCTGCGTTTCCACATCCAAAAATCCCGTCGCCATCAGAAGTGCTTCACTTCCGTCCGCTTTCTTTTCTTCCCCGCGTTCCGAGGTCGGAGCTGCCAGTGGAACATGATGAGAGAACGTCGTCGAACGGCACGGAGACAAAACAGACAGACGGTATAAGTTACGTTCACACAAACAGAAGTGGCTGATCCGAGGAAGTACAAGTGCCCTGAAGACGAAGGTCGGGTCCGATTTGGGTTCCGTTGAGGTAAGGTCTTCGGAACCGCCTCCAAATACCTGACGTGTCTTAGTGAACAGTGTAAAATACCATCCCTGGTGATGGAGACGAGCTGAGATGAAGCGGACATAGAAGTCTCTGAACGGCTGGGATAGGGCTCAGTGTGGAGGAGGCAAATCCGGTCCGCTTAAAACCTCCGACAGTTTTTCGGGTGACACGAACGTAAAAACGGGTTCCTCTCAGAGGCTGAGAACCGCGTCGGACTCCTTGTCCTCGCCGTCGACCTCCATGTCGCCGCCGCTGTGGGTGGCCGTGTTCTTGCGCTTCACCTGCCGCTGGGCCGAGCCGCAGGGTCTCTGCATGGGCACCAGGAGGCGGAAGCCCGAGGAGGCGGGTGATGAGGGGGCCAGACTGACGGGTGAGAGGTGGAACGGCATGAAGACGGAGGAGGTGGAGGGACTGCTGCTCTGCACCGAGGAATAACCCGAGCTGTTCTGGTGGAGGTGCAGAGGCCAGCGGGAGGCGACGGAGGAGGAGGGAGGAAGGCTGGCACATGCTGTCGTCATCGCTGGAGAAGGAGCAGCAAGGAGGCGGAGCATGTGGAGGTTTCACTGGAAGCTGCAGCTGCAGCGAGAAAGACGACTCTGAAGAGAGAGAGAGAGACACAGTCCAAAAACATGGATCAAGTCAATTGAGTTCTCCAAATTGCCCCATATAGAGTGTGTCTGTGTGTGAGTGTGTGCCCAGTGATAGATTGGCGTCCTGTCCAGCGCTCGATATGTTCTCCCCTGGAGGGGCATGTGGAACCCCACCGCGACCCTGATAGAGGATAAAGTGGAAGATAATGGATGGAGGCGGCACGAAGGCTTAGTGGTTGGCATGTTCTCCTCTCAGCAGTAGGGATTCCTGGTTCGTATCCCAATCTGGGTGGAGTTTCCATGTTCTTCGTGTCCGCGTTGGTTTCCTCCGGGTTCTCCGGTTTCCTCCCACAGTCCAAAAACATGGATCAAGTCAATTGAGTTCTCCAAATTGCCCCATATAGAGTGTGTCTGTGTGAGTGTGTCCAGTGATGGATTGGTGTCCTGTCCTGGGTGTATCTGCCAGAAACGTTCTCCCCTGGATGGGCATGGGGAACCCCCCTGACCCTAATATAGGATAAAGCGGAAGATGATGGATGGAGGGTGGCACGGTGGCTTAGTGGTTTAGCACGTTCTCCTCTCAGCACTGGGGATTCCTGGTTCGTATCCAAATCTGGGTGGAGTTTCCATGTTCTCCCCGTGTCCGCGTGGTTGGCATGTTCTCCTCTCAGCGCTAGGGATTCCTGGTTCGTATCCCAATCTGGGTGGAGTTTCCATGTTCTCCCCGTGTCCGCGTGGGTTTCCTCCGGGTTCTCCGGTTTCCTCCCACAGTCCAAAAACATGGATCGAGTCAATTGAGTTCTCCAAATTGCCCCATATAGAATGTGTGTGTGTGTGTGTGAGTGTGTGTCCAGTGATAGATTGGCTACCTGTCCTGGGTGTATCTGCCCAGCGCCCGAAACGTTCTCCCCTGGATGGGCATGGGGAACCCCCCCCACCACCACCCTAGTACAGGTTAAAGTGGAAGATAATGGATGGATGGATGAATTAGGACCATAAGCCTTTTTTTTGACCACTGACGGCTGAGTAACAGGATACCGGTTTCTCCAACGATCAAATATCACCATCTAGTGGCCAAAATAACAGAATAGTTTATAAAAACAACCGAAACATGTTCAGTGCTCATTGGGAATTTATATTAATCTGTATCTCAGAGCTGTGTGTTATTGTCAGTAATGTGACGGCCGGTCAAACGGCTCAGCCAATCAGATTTAAGGGCCGTTTGACATTTTGGTCCAGATATTAATCATTTCCTAACGTGGTCATCTTCCACTCAGAGGGATCCACAGGATTTAAACACCATTCGAACCTTGATACCTCAATAGCACCCTATGTGGTTTCTAGTGGCGCCATCTATAGGACGGTTCTGAGTAGTGCGATTCAACCCACTGTGATAGATCCTCATTGACTTACTGTCAGCGTCCTTCTCTTCATCACTCTCTTGGTCGCCTTCGTACCCTGAGCAGGAAGCATCCAGACTCCAGTCCAGAATATCGCCCACGAGAGTCTCCTCCTGACTGGACAGCTCGGTTGTGGGCGTGGCCACAAAGCCACCTCGATGGGCGTGCATGCCCTCTTCTCTTTTACTAAAAAAAAAACCAAACAAACATGTAATTAAACTTGAAGGCTTAAATAAGGAATATTTATCCATCCATTATCTTCTGCTTTATCCTCTACTAGGATCGAGGGGGTTCTCCATGCCCATCCAGGGGAGAACGTTTCAGGCGCTGGGCAGATACACCCAGGACAGGATGGCAGTCCATCACTGGGCACACACTCACTCACACAGACACACTATATGGGGCAATTTGGAGAATTCAATTGACTTGATCCATGTTTTTGGACTGTGGGAGGAAACCCACACAGACACGGGGAGAACATGCAAACTCCACCCAGATGGGGATTCGAACCGGGAATCCCTAGTGCTGAGAGGAGAACATGCCAACCACTAAGACACCGTGCCGCCTTGGAATATTTATCCATCCATCCATTATCTTCCGCTTTATCCTCTATTAGGATCGAGGGGGTTCTCCATGCCCATCCAGGGGAGAACGTTTCGGGCGCTGGGCAGATAGACCCAGGACAGGACGCCAATCTATCACTGGACACACACTCACTCACACAGACACACTCTATATGGGGCAATTTGGAGAACTCAATTGACTTGATCAATGTTTTTTGGACTGTGGGAGGAAACCGGAGAACCCGGAGGAAACCCATTCGGACACGGGGAGAACATGGAAACTCCACCCAGATGGGGATTCGAACCGGGAATCCCTAGCACTGAGAGGAGAACGTGCCAACCACTAAGCCACCGTGGAGCAGAGAACCCGTTAAGCATAGTCACCTCTTGCTGCTGCTGGATGGAGAGGACAGGAACGAGTGGAGGAGGTCTGCTGTCTGGCCGGCACTGCCAGGACATTTAATCTGCGGTTCCACCTCGGGAACCTCCAGCACTTGGCACAGTTCCTTGAACTCCATTACCTGCGACACACAAGGCGGTTCCTGAGCTCAAAGTACAACTGTGATGGTGCGAGTTCACCTTTAAATTGAGATCAAAGGTGTGTTTTGTGGAGATAAGCAGAATCAGGATCAAGCCTCACCATTTCCTGGCTGATCTGTTGATAGGCGTCGCTCTCAAACCTCTGCTTGACGCCCGTTAAGGACACTTGTCTGTAATCTTTGGGGACGTCCTGACTGAAGCTGAAAGACATGAAATAACCAAATTAGTAAATATCCATCCATCCATTATCTCCCGCTTTATCCTCTATTAGGGTCGCGGGGGGGTTCCCCATGCCCATCCAGGGGAGAACGTCTCGGGCGCTGGGCAGATACACCCAGGACAGGACGCCAATCTATCGCTGGGCACACTCACTCACACGCATACACACTCTATATGGGGCAATTTGGAGAACTCAATTGACTTGATCCATGTTTTTGGACTGTGGGAGGAAACCGGAGAACCCGGAGGAAACCCACGCAGACACGGGGAGAACATGGAAACTCCACCCAGATGGGGATTCGAACCGGGAATCCCTAGCGCTGAGAGGAGAACATGCTAACCACTAAGCCACCGTGCCACCCCAAATTAGTAAATAAGTTAAGTTATTTATTTCTAGGGGTGTCTTCAATTAAGGATTTTCATAGTTGAATCTGATTCGTCAGATTTTCCCTATAGTCGATTGATAGTCAAATCAGTTAAAATTTCACAAGATGCCGCTATAAGCGTGCTTTTTAAAAAAGATTATTTTTTATATTTTACTTGTTTTTCTAGAGCACCGTAAATGGGTTAAAGCGCACACATCATTTAAAAAAAATATTAACAGAAATTAGGATGATTGTTTTCGTTTTATATATATAGCCTTTTGTCAAATAAAAAGACATTTTAGGTAAAAACTAATGCTTAGCAGCAGCCATGGGCGCCCCCATGTGGTCAAAATGGTACTATGAGGTTCATAGTCGACTACGGTTCTCCGAATCGAATCGTCGAATCAGCGAATATTGCAGCTCACCCCTATTTATTTCTATAGCACTTTTTACAACAGTACATTGTCACAAAGCAGCTTTACAGAATGAAAAGCCTTTAAACCCCCAAAGAGCAAGCAATAAATAAATTAAAAGAGCAATAATTATGTTGTTATTTAAGGAAGAAACCTTGTGAGGACCAAGACTCAGTGGGGGACTCATCCTCCTTGAGCAGGGGGGGGGGGGGCAGCAACAACAGTGTAGGACAGCTATGTACAGATATTAAACAAATGGAAAAACTAACAACTGGAAAAGTATATGTGAGTCCATTAGGGGGCGTCCTGCAGGAGCGCCTTGTCAGGTTCCATCCAGTATTAGTCAGCAGAGCCATGGATGAAGATCTCCAGGATGAAATAATTCATCTGGGATGATTTATAATAGAGGGCGGTATGGTGGATTAGTGGTTGGCATGTTCTCCTCTCAGCGCTAAGGATTCGGTTTGAATCCCCATCTGGGTGGAGTTTCCATGTCCTCCCCGTGTCCGCGTGGGTTTCCTCCGGGTTCTCCGGTTTCCTCCCACAGGCCAAAAACATGAATCAAGTCAACTGAGTTCTCCAAATTGCCCCATATAGAGTGTGTCTGTGTGAGTGAGTGAGTGTGTGCCCAGTGATAGATTGGCATATCTGCCCAGCGCCCGAGACGTTCTCCCCTGGATGGGCATGTGTTCTTTTTGATAATTCTGACAAAATCAAGAAAATAAAAGACTTGTTTAACGTCAGGTTTTTTTTTTTTTTTTTTAACAGTCTCTATTGTAGTGGAGGAAGGTGGTGTTAGACATGAGAACTTACCACTTCATATAAATCACCAACACTGAAGGAACCAGGTCTTCTTTAGTGAATCCTGTATTGTCCACCAGCTGACTCGGCCAGACAGGAGCTGCACAGAAAGCACGGACAGTTTCAGGAACAGTTCTAGGCACGTTAAGTGTAAAGAAAATTAATAAATAATAATAATAATAATAATAATAATAAATAATAATGATGCGTACAGTAGTTGTGCAGGACACGGCACAGCAGTAGAATGGCACTGGCGAGACGGGCAGGACCGTGCAACGCGACGGGCGAGAACAGCAGCGAGAGCTCACAGATATAACTGAAGAGATACGTAGTGCGTCTCTGCAGCGGCAACAGGGACTGCAGCACCTCGCCGTAATCCAGCAGGGTGGGTGTCTGCAAGAGAACACAATCATCAGCACAGATCTCCATCCCAAGAGAACTCTTTATTTTCTTACAGACGTTTTGTCGTATAAACAAATGGATTTTATGAAATTTAAATAATCCATCCATTATCTTCCACTTCATCCTCTACTAGGATCGCAGGGGGGGGGGGGTTCCCCATGCCCATCCAGGGGAGAACTTGTCAGGCGATGGGCAGATACACCCAGGACAGAGCGCCAATCTATCACTGGGTCATTAAAATAATAATAAGATCTGTTTTACATAGCTAGGGATTCCCGGTTCGAATCCCCATCTGGGTGGAGTTTCCATGTTCTCCCCGTGTCTGCGTGGGTTTCCTCCGGGTTCTCCGGTTTCCTCCCACAGTCCAAAAACATGGATCAAGTCAATTTATTCATTCATTCATTGTCTCCCGCTTTATCCTCTATTAGGGTCGCGGTGGGGTTCCCCATGCCCATCCAGGGGAGAACATCTCGGGCACTGGGCAGATAGACCCAGGACAGGGCGCCAATCCATCACTGGGCACACACTCACTCACTCAAACACACTCTATATGGGGCAATTTTGAGAATTCAATTGACTTGATCCAGCGATGGATTGGCGCCCTGTCCTGGGTGTATCTGCCCAGCGCCCAAGACGTTCTCCCCTGGATGGGCATGGGGAACCCCACCGCGACCCTAATAGAGGATAAAGCGGGAGATAATGAATGAATGAATGAATGTTTTACATAAAGTGCTTACACAGAGGAATGTGGCCTCCACATTTAGCACACAGGGTGTGTGTGTGTGAGTGAGTGTGTGCCCAGCGATAGATTGGCGCCCTGTCCTGGGTGTCCTGCCCAGCGCCCGAAAGGATCTCCCCTGGATGGGCATGGGGAGATCCAAATAGAGGATAAAGCAGAAGATGGATGGATGAATATTACAACCAAAGAGAAGCTCACGTTCCACACTGAACATACCCGGATTTTTCCATCCAGCACAGAAATGACCTCGCCCATCATCCTGACCAGATCTTCATACTGGTAGGTGTTATCAGTGAGCCACACCGCCTCTCGGATGGTCAAAATCTCTTTACTTATATATCTGAGAAAATACAAACAAAGCAAAAGGCATGACGACGGATATTTTGTATTTATCTAGCGCAGTCCTTCTCAAATAGTGGGGCGCACCCCCCTGGGGGGGAGCAGTGCGGTGCCTGGGGGGGCGCATAACAAGATATCACAGAGCAAGTGATATTAAGTGAACTGAACAAACCCTCAAGAGACAACATGGAGAAATATTTAACAGAGATGAGGAGAGAAAGGCGAAGAGAGACGAAGATAACGAGACAAACAAAAGTCAACCGAAAACTAAAACAAGGAAACATGACGAAGCGTATGAGGCGCTTGGTTTCACTGTAACTAAGGTGGAGACGAAGAAAGACCGGTGTGTCTTCGGTGTCTTTAAATGTTGGCAGCGGACAGCGTGAAGCCAAATAGATGAAGGCGTCACTTAAAGACATTAGACCCCGATCACGCCAATAACCGCTTGAGTTTTTAATCGTAAACGTGACGCGTATCTCCAGCGATCATCCCGCTTTATGAAAACTGCTCCAGAAAAGCTGTGCTGTAAACGGGGGCGTTGGAGACATCAGATCTGACTTCATTATTTTGATTAAAAAAAAAATGTTGCTGATGAATTAGAATGTATTATTTTCTATTGATTTTATTTAATTTCATTTTTCAGTATTAAATTCCGGCGGCACGGTGGCTTAGTGGTTAGCACATTCGCCTCTCAGCGCTAGGGATTCCCGCTTCGAATCCCCATCTGGGTGGAGTCTCCATGTTCTCCCCGTGTCTGCGTGGGTTTCCTCCGGGTTCCTCGGTTTCCTCCCACAGTCCAAAAACATGGATCAAGTCAATTGAATTCTCAAAAAAAATTGCCCCCTATAGAGTGTGTCTGTGTGAGTGAGTGATGGATTGGCGCCCTGTCCTGGGTCTATCTGCCCAGTGCCCGAGATGTTCTCCCCTGGATGGGCATGGGGAACCCCACCGCGACCCTAATAGAGGATAAAGCGGGAGATGATGAATGAATGAATGAGTGAGTATTAAATGCCAGTCAGTTAAAAAATATTTCTAGTTTAAATAAGGATTTCATTTGTTTCTGTTACAAACTAAAAAACAAAGTTAATCAAATGATTCTTTGTTCTAAGTTGATCTATATTTCTTTCTTTTTTGTTTTCTTTATTGTTAATAAGGAGACATTGTTATAAAAGAGGTGTATTTATAACACATTTATAGACAAATCATACTACAGTGGTCGTAGTGGACCGGGGAGGAAGGGGGTGTGAGGTGAGTGTGTGTGCGCGTGTGTGTGTGTGTGGGGGGGGGGGGGGGGGGGGGGGGGGGGGGGGGGGGGGGGGGGGGGGCACAAAATGTTGTCTTTTTCCTAGGGGGGGGGCTTAACAGAAAATAATTGAGAATCACTGATCTAGCGTGAAATTAAGAACTAAAAATAAAAAGGTTCTAACTGCTCCCCCATCATAACACTGCATAATAAAAACAGCGAGGTCATTCTTTACGAATGGACCAATTTAATTTGCACTTAATTTTTTTAGTAAATTTGGGATTCAAGTGCAACCAGAAACAACAAAAACAAGTTTCTCGATGAGATGGAAGACCATTCTATTGTAAACAGTGAGAACATTCATACATTCAATAACTCCCGCTTTATCCTCTATTAGGGTCGCGGTGGGGTTCCCCATGCCCATCCAGGGGAGAACGTCTCGGGCGCTGGGCAGATACACCCAGGACAGGGCGCCAATCCATCGCTGGACACACTCACTCACACAGACACACTCTATATGGGGCAATTTGGAGAATTCAATTGACTTGATCCATGTTTTTGGACTGTGGGAGGAAACCGGAGAACCAGGAGAAAACCCACGCAGACATGGAACATGGAAACTCCACCCAGATGGGGATTCCAACCGGGAACCCCTAGTGCTGAGAGGAGAACGTGCTAACCACTAAGCCACCGTGCCGCCACCAGTGAGAACATACCGCAACTTTTAGAATGCTTTCCCCAACATGGCTTACACTGCATAAAAAAAACAGTGAGGTCATTCTTTACGAATGGACCAGGTGCGCGTCGGGGTCGTACCGTGTGCAGATCACCATGCATGCGATGCCCAGCAGCTGCAGTCGGGCTTTGGGTACGGCACGGCGTGCGAGGAAGCAGTCCACACAGCTCACGGTCAGATGCAGCGCCAGGCTGGAGAAGTCCTTCATGGTCGCTACCTCCACCAGCCAATCCACCAAAATGTACCTAACAGAGGGTGAAGCTTCAGATTTAATATCTGTAGCGCAGACTGGAACGTGCTGGACTCTGAAACAAACACGACGGCCGATACCTCATGGTGTCATTAATGCCCTGCGGATGTAGATTGTCAAAGCATGATGACGGAGGTGAAGGACATGAAAGAAAAAGCTGGGCCACCAGGTCCGAACAGGCCCGCACCTCCAAACCCAGGGGATTCCCAACGGCGCACGCTTTCGCTAAAGACAGCTGAGAAATAAAACCAAGCATTACAGTGTTAGAGCTAAAAACTATGACATTTCACATTCAGTACGAGTCAAAAGTTTAGCCACGCCCCCTTCTTGCTCCATCCTCTATGTCCTCCACTTATCATATAGATAGACTTTGTAGTTCTCCAATTCCAGACTGTAGTCCAACTGTGTTCTTTGTTGTTGTTAGTGCCCTGTTGGTTCTCTGTTCTCTGTTGGTCAGGAGCATCACAGAACAGGTATCATTTGGGTGGTGGATTGTTTGTTGTCAGTTCTGCAGTGACACTGATGTGGTGAGGGGGTTCTAGTGCAGCAGTGCTGCTGGAGGTTCAGTTCTCCACCTCAGTCACACTGCTGGGATAGGACTAAAGCACCCACCCAATAACCCCTGCTCTGTGGTGGTACTATTGGGGTTCTGAGCATCAGAGAACATTGGAGAACTACAATTCCGCATCTTTACGGAAGTAGAACACAAACAGATCATACAGAATGGCATATTGGGTGTCTCTCAGTGCTGGAAACCAGTTTCTTTAACTGAGGAACTTCAGGTTCTCTGGTTTCAAGTGGAGCATTACAAAAAAAAACGTGGATTTTGACTGATACTATACTAATTTTTTAAGCCCCAATCCATATTTATCTTCCGCTTTATATAGGGTCATTTGCGGGGGGTATCCCCATGCCCATCCAGGGGATAACGTATATATATATTGGGCAGATATATATATATACAGGACGCCAATCTATCGCTGGGCATATGTATACTCATCACACATACAATGTCTCATATAATGGGGCAATTTGGTGAACTCAACCTGGGTTAGTAAGCTTTAAAAATTAACTGGATTAAAACTGACTGTTCAGTAAGGGCAGCAGGTGGCTTAGTGTTAGGCACTTGTTATCCTCTGATCACTAAATTCCTCTGTTCGAATCCCCATCTATTGGGTGTGGGCGGGTGTTCTCCATGCCCATGTCTGGGTAGGTTTAGGGCGCTCCGGCAGATACACCCCCACAGGACCCAATCTCATGGGGCATCACACTCACTCACACAGACAACTCTATATGCCCCAATTTAGAGTGTGTCAATTGTAGTGAGCTGTGTGCCCATTGATGGATAAAACTGTTTCCTGGGTGTATCCCAGCGCCCGAGATTTGTGGATGGGCATGGGGACCCCATCAAAAGCTGAATGAAGTCCACAATACCCCCCCATACACACACACACACACTCACCTGAGCCTCCCAGCAGCCTTTAGCAGCACAGTCCCTGAGAGTGCGCACACACTGCAAGTACCTACCAGGGTCCAACATCTTCAGAAAACAAGAAAAAAAAATCTGTTAAAATTTGTTTGAAGAAAAAAAAAATAATAATAAATTTAAAAAATCAACAAAAGAAAACTATAATTTACGGCTGTATGGCGCTTTTTCTCCCACAGCAGGTATGAGCTCTGAACACTGCTGAAGCATGACGACTCCTCCAACATGGCCAGAACTTCCGAATGTTTCTTCTCATCCTTATTTACAACAAAGCACACAAATATTAAACCAAATACAAAAACCACACATGCATATATCACATACAGTAAAGTACTATATATCCATCCATCCATCATCTTCCACTTTATCCTCTATTAGGGTCGCGAGTGGGGGGGGGGGTTCCCCATGCCCATCCAGGGGAGAACGTTTCGGGCGCTGGGCAGATACACCCAGGACAGGACACTAATCCAATCAATGGGCACACACTCACTCACACAGACACACTCTCTATATGGCAATTTGGAGAACTCAATTGACCTTGAGGGGCGGCACGGTGGTTTAGTGGTTAGCACATTCGCCTCTCAGCGCTAGGGATTCCCGGTTCGAATCCCCATCTGGGTGGAGTTTCCATGTTCTCCCCGTGTCTGCGTGGGTTTCCTCCGGGTTGTCCGGTTTCCTCCCACAGTCCAAAAACATGGATCAAGTCAATTGAATTCTCCAAATTGCCCCATATAGAGTGTGTCTGTGTGAGTGAGTGTGTGCCCAGCGATGGATTGGCGCCCTGTCCTGGGTCTATCTGCCCAGCGCCCGAGACGTTCTCCCCTGGATGGGCATGGGGAACCCCACCGCGACCCTAATAGAGGATAAAGCGGGAGATAATGAATGAATGCATTGACCTTGATCCATGTTTTTAAACAGTGGGAGGAAACCGGAGAACAAGGAGGAAACTCACACAGACACGGGGAGGACATGGAAACTCCACCCAGATTGGGACCAAAACAAAAGAACACAATTGGGAGTAACAGCTGAAAACACTGGTCGGCAGCCGTTGTGTGTCTAATTAGCTGGGACTACAACAGGTACGACAAAAACTAATAAATACTTACATCTGAAAGGTCGAGGATTCGCGCCAGGCAGTGCAGTAGAGTTCCTCTCACCTCCTGCAGATCAAACACATCACACACATTCACTTTTCTGACACAGATAAGACGTGAACGTTGAACACAGACAAGAACAGCATGCAAAGTTAAGGAAAGAGTAAAATATTATCATATCTGCATGATTCACCTCTTATAATAATAATAATAATAATATTTGTTATTAACCAGCCCCTGCTTTGCGATGGTGTTTTCTGCAAATGGTGTAAACGTAAACTTGTATTATTGGTCGCAATTGCACCGCCAAAATCGAACCGCACCGGACTCTTAAACGCAAGTGACAAGCTGATTGGTTTATTGCAAAAACAAATTGACACGCCCGAAATCATGTGATTAATTTAAACTATACATCATGGCCAATAAGCTTATTCAATAATAAGTGTCCCTAAGGCGGCACGGTGGCTTTGTGTTTAGCATGTTCTCCTCTCATGTGTCCGAGAAGTACAGTGATCTGGCCTACGAACATGTTCAGGGTTAGATCCTTAACTGCCTCCTTATGTTTACTGCCCACTTTAAACATCTGCAGAACAATAATAGATAAATCAATTTTAATCCATGAGTTAACGTGGGGCGGCAAGGTGGCTTAGTGGTTGGCAGGTTCTCCTCTCAGCGCTAGGGATTCCCGGTTCAAATCCCAATCCGTGTCCGTGTGGGTTTCCTCCGGGTTCTCCGGTTTCCTCCCACAGTCCAAAAACATGGATCAAGTCAATTGAGTTCTCCAAATTGCCCCATAGAGAGTGTGTGTGTGTGAGTGAGTGTGTGCCCAGTGATAGATTGGCGTCCTGTCCTGGGTGTATCTGCCCAGCGCCCGAGACGTTCTCCCCTGGATGGGCATGGGGAACCCGCCCGCCACGACCCTAATAGAGGATAAAGCGTAAGATAACAGAGGATTTAATGATCACCATAACAAGTGCCAGGAACACTAAGCACCTTCTTAGGAACACTTTTCATCCATCCATTAGGTTTTGGGCACACCCAGGTCACAACACCATACACTCATTATATGAAGACATTTATTTATTTATATATATATATATATATATATATATATACAGTGGATATAAAAAGTCTACACACCCCTGTTCAAATGCCATGTTTTTGTGATGTAAAAAAATTACAGTAAGACAAATAATTTTACAACTTTTTCCACCTTTAATGTGACCTATAACCTGTACAATGCAATTGAAAAACAAACAGAAACCTTTCAGGGAGGTGATGTAAAAATAAACAACTGAGATAATGTAGTTGCATAAGTGTGCACACCCTTTTATAACTGGGGGTGTGGCTGTGTTCAGATTTAACCAATTACATTCAAACTCATGTTAAATGGGAGTCAGCACACACCTGTCACCAATTAAAGTGCCTCTGATCAACCCCAAATAAAGTTCAGCTGTTCTAGTAGGCTTGTCCTGACATTTTTGTAGCCACATCTTCCAGCACAAGCCATGGTCCGCAAAGAACTGCCAGAGCATCAAAGGGATCTCATTATTCAAAGATATCAGTCAGGTGAAGGCTACAAAAGAATTTCCAAGTCATTAAATATACCATGGAACACAGTGAAGACTGTCATTATCAAGTGGAGAAAACATGGCACAACAGTGACATTACCAAGAACAGGACGTCCGTCCAAAATAGATGATAAGACAAGAAGAAAACTGGTCAGGGAGGCTGCCAAGAGGCCGACAGCAACACTGAAGGAGCTGCAAGAATTTCTGGCAAGTACTGGCTGTGCAGTACATGTGACAACAATCTCCCGTCTTCTTCATATGTCTGGGCTATGGGGTAGGGTGGCAAGACGGAAGCCTTATCTTTCAAAGAAAAACATCCAAGCCCGGTTAAATTTTGCAAAAAGACATCTGAAATCTTCCAAACGCATGTGGGAAAATGTGTTATGGTCTGATGAAACCAAGGTTGAACTTTTTTGGACATAATTCCAAAAGGTATATTTGGCGCAAAAACAACACTGCTCATCACCAAAAGAACACCATACCTACAGTGAAGCATGGTGGTGGCAGCATCATGCTTTGGGGCTGTTTTTCTTCAGCTGGAACTGGGGCCTTAGTCAGGGTGGACGGAATTATGAACAGTTCCAAATACCAGTCAGTGTTGGCACAAAAACCTTCGGCCTTCTGTTAGAAAGCTGAAGATGAAGAGGAACTTCATCTTACAGCACGACAATGACCCAAAGCACACATCTAAATCAACAAAAGAATGGCTCCAACGGAATAAGATTAAGGCTTTGGAATGGCCCAGCCAGAGTCCAGACCTGAATCCCATCGAACATCTGTGGGGTGATCTGAAGAGGGCTGTGCACAGGAGATGCCCTCGCAATCCGTCAGATTTGGAGCGGTTTTGCAAAGAAGAGTGGGCAAATATTGCTACATCAAGATGTGCCACACTGATAGGCTCCTACCCAAAAAGACTGAGTGCTGTAATAAAAGCCAAAGGTGCTGCAACAAAGTATTAGTTTAAGGGTGTGCATATTTATGCAACCAGGTTATTTTAAGTTTTTTATTTAATATTTTTCAGCTGTAAAGGTTTCTGTTTGTTTTTCAATTGCATTGTACAGGTTATAGGTCACATTAAATGTGGAAAAAGTTGTGAAATTATTTGTCTTGCTGTCATTTTTTTACATCACAAAAACATGGCATTTGAACAGGGGTGTGTAGACTTTTTATATCCACTGTATATATATATATATATATATATACACACATATACATATATATATACATATACATACACACACATATACATATATACACACATTGGTGCAAATTAGAGCAGCCAATCCACGTTTTTGTAATGTAGGATGAAACCAGAGAACCTGAAGAAAACCCACACAGAAACCTGGTTTCCCAGCACTGAGAGGTAGATGTGACACCCTAATGTGCCATCTTACAAATGCAAAAGATTTCCTTACCAAATTACGATCACACTCTTCTTTAAGGTGCTCATACACCACGGCTTTGCAGCAACTCCCAGACGCTGACCACGGCGGCCGGATGAAGAGCCAGATAAAGGGGTTGGCCAGCGGAGAGCGGAGACTCTCTGCCAGAGAGAAATAGCGAGCGGCCATCCTTCCACACAAATCTGCCCGACCTTCATCACTGAGCGATGCTGTGGGGAAAAAAAGAACACTCCAGTTGTCATCAATATTATAAATATTCTTATAAAACGGGTAGTTCCGGTCTATAAATCTGATTGGCTGAGCCGTTTGTCCAGCTGTGACATTATTGGCAATAATGTAATAATGTCTTTATTAAATTATAGCACATTGTACCTTTATTTACAAAATACCAGACCTTAATTCACTTTAATACTGAGTGCAAGTGCTAACATACAGATTCTATATACAGCTAACATACTAATATCTAATGCTTAGACTACCTTAATTGTCATTCAATTATACACTGAAATGAAATTACGTTGCATTTGCTCGCAAGTATGTGTAGAAAGATGGGTATAAAGTATAAAGGAAAAAAAAAATTATATATATATATATATATATATATATATATATATATATATATATATATATATATATATATATATATCTCCATCCATCCATTATCTTGGATAACACACACACTCTATATGGGGCAATTTGGAGAATTCAATGGACTTGATCCATGTTTTTTGGACTGTGGACTGTGGGAGGAAAACCGGAGAAAAACCGGAGGAAACCCACGCGGACACAGGGAGAACATGGAAACTCCACCCAGATTGGGATTCGAACCGGGAATCCCTAACGCTGAGAGGAGAACATGCTAAACACTAAGCCACCCTATATATATATATATATATATATATATATATATATATATATATATATATATATATATATATATATATATATACACACACAATATATACATGCAGCAGCATAGGTTAAAAAAAAGAAATAAGTAGGGGTGTCTTCAAGTAAGGATTTTCATACTCGAATCTGATTCGTCAGATTTTCCCTATAGTCAACTGATAGTCGAATCAGTTAAAATTTCACCACAAGATGGCGCTACAAGCGTGTTTTTGAAAAAAGACATATTTTTTTTATATTTTACTTGTTTTTCTGCTCATTTGGAATGTGTAACTAACTGCAGGGGGAGCTTTATTAATGTGTAGCCTATTGTTAAAGCGCACACATTAATTTAAAAAAATATATTAACAGAAATTAGGATGATTTTATTTGACAAAAGGCTATATATATAACGAAAACAAAGACATTTCATGTAAAAACTAATGCTTAGCAGCAGCCATGGGCGCCCCCATGTGGTCAAAATGGTACATTCGACTATGAGGTTCATAGTCGACTACGGTTCTCCGAATCGAATCGTCGAATCAGCGAATATTGCAGCTCACCCCTAGAAATAAGAATGTGATTTTTGAAATGAGTGTGATTTGTAAAGGATTAAAATTAAATCTAATGCCAGAGAGAAGTGGTGTTAGGTTGATCTTACGAATAAAATGAGGCAAAATCATAAGACGAAATCTGAAATCCACCCAAACAATACTGAGCCAGAGACACTTACGGCCTTCGTTGTACAGATATGCAATCCCCAGTTTCACAGCAGCCTCAAAATTTCCTTTATGTGCAGCTCTGGTGAAAAAAAAACAAAAAACAAAGGCTCTTTTAAATATAAAGTTCAGGGAGGTTTAAGGTGCACGTGATATTATATCAGAACTAGTATAGAAGAAACAATTTAGCTGCATACTTTTCAAATAACCAGATAGTGTCAAGAGTCGGCCAGCACTCTCTGAAGCTGACCCGGGCCCACACTCTCGAATTGTTATCAATAATATTACAAAGTCGGGAATGGACCTAAAAAACCAAAACAAAGAAAGACATGAATAAGAACAATGGAAATGTAACAATCATTAGTTACAGAATAGTAACAGAGGTAATACCAGTATCATGTTTCAAGTCGGGGTTAATGAATTAATTTATAGCTTTACTAATGGCATAGAAGACAGTCTTCTATGCAACCGTCCATCATCTTCCATTTTATCCTCTGTTAGGGTCACGGTGGGGTTCCCCATGCCCATCCAGGGGAGAACGTTTCGGGCACTGGGCAGATAGACCCAGGACAGGGTGCCAATCCATCACTGGGCACACACTCACTCACACAAACACACTCTATATGGAGCAATTTGGAGAATTCAATTGACTTGATCCATGGTTTTGGACTGTGGGAGGAAACCGGAGGAAACCCACATGGACACGGGGAGAACATGGAAACTCCACCCAGATTGGGATTCGAACTGGGAATCCTCCATTAGAGGGCAGGATGCCCCAATAGACTAATATAGTTTTTCATTCATTCATTCATTCATTCATTATCTCCCGCTTTATCCTCTATTAGGGTCGTGGTGGGGTTCCCCATGCCCATCCAGGGGAGAACGTCTCGGGCGCTGGGCAGATACACCCAGGACAGGACGCCAATCCATCGCTGGGCACACACTCACTCACACAGACACACTCTATATGGGGCAATTTGGAGAACTCAATTGACTCGATCCATGTTTTTGGACTGTGGGAGGAAACCGGAGAACCTGGAGGAAACCCACGCAGACACAGGGAGAACATGGAAACTCCACCCAGATGGGGATTCGAACCGGGAATCCTTAGCGCTGAGAGGAGAACACGCTAACCACTAAGCCACCGTGCCGCCCCTAATATAGTTTCCAATTGTTAAATACGGGTCACATGATCACCACACAATCTGTACATGGCTGTCCTACACTGTTGATGCTGCCCTCACTGAGCCTTGGTCCTCACAAGGTTTCTTCCTTAAAATAATAACATAACAGGGAGTTTTTGTCTTGCCACTGTCGCTTCGGCTTGCTCATCGGGGTTACAGGCTTATAACACTGTAAAGCTGCTTTGTGACAATGTACTTTTGTAAAAAGAGCTATATATATATATATATATATATATCAATGACTAGAACTTAAAACAGCACCTAAATTCAAACAGCAAAGTGAATTTTATGCCAGAAATGAAAAATATATAAACACCCGAGACAAAGCCGGCTCCTGCAAAGCTGGGCTGCAAACAGAGCACACCTGGCTTCAGCATGGGCTCAACAGTCATGACTGTTTGTGCAAGGTCTGGGTAATATTTGTTAAAAGCTCTATTAGATTCCTGGAATTAGTTTCAGTCCTTCACATCCAGCTCGACAGCTTACCTCTGACAATGCGACTAAAATAAACACCTAAATGCAACGATTTAAAGGTACCATAGTACCCATGTCCATATATAATGGCCTTAATGCTGACTAAACAAACGGCTGCTGCTGAACCCAACAGAACACGTGCAAAAAAACACGTCTCGTTTTACTGAAGTTTCAGCAAGTTAGTACAACAGCCAACTGCTGGCACCATTTGCACAAACATTCATTCATTATCTTCTGCTTTATCCTCTATTAGGGTCGCGGTGGGGTTCCCCATGCCCATCCAGGGGAGAACGTCTCGGGCGCTGGGCAGATACACCCAGGACAGGGCACCAGTCCATCGCTGGGTAACGCTCACACACTCCAACACACACTGTAAAATTTAGAGAATTCAACATCTGGAGCCAGGGAGGAAAACCCACGCGGACACGAGGAGAACATGGCACGGAGGATTCGGGGAATCTTGAGAGGAGAAACATGGCCACCGTTTTGCACAAACACAATCATGTAAATATGTAAAATCAACATCTGGAGCCAGGGTGGCACGGTGGCTTAGTGGTTAGCATGTTCTCCTCTCAGCGCTAGGGATTCCCGGTTCGAATCCCCATCTGGATGGAGTTTCCACGTTCTCCACGTGTCCGAGTGGTTTTGAGTGAGTCCGGCTTCGCCCTGTCCTGGGTTATCTGCCAGTCCCCTTTCCAGGTTAACTGAATTCTCCAAATTGCCCCATATAGTGTGCGTGAGTGAGCCCAGTGTGTGCCCAGTGTCCGAAACTTTCTCCAGTGAATTCTCCAAAATATAGAGTGTGTGTAGTGAGCCATGGATCAAGGTCAATTGAGTCTCCAAATTGCCCCATGCGGAGTGTGTTTGTGTGCGTGTCTGTGTGAGTGAGTGTGTGCCCAGCGATAGATTGGCGCCCTGTCCTGGGTGTATCTGCCCAGTGTGTGCCCAGTGCTCGAAACGTTCTCCAGGTCAACTGAATTCTCCAAATTGCCCCATATAGAGTGTGTGTGAGTGAGCCCAGTGCCTGAAACGTTCTCCAGGTCAACTGAATTCTCCAAATTGCCCCATATAAAGTGTGTGTGAGTGAGTGAGTGTGTGCCCAGCGATAGATTGGCGCCCTGTCCTGGGTGTATCTGCCCAGTGCCCAGTGCTCGAAACGTTCTCCAGGTCAACTGAATTCTCCAAATTGCCCCATATAGAGTGTGTGTGAGTGAGCCCAGTGTGTGCCCAGTGCCCGAAACGTTCTCCAGGTCAACTGAATTCTCCAAATTGCCCCATACAGAGTGTGTGTGAGTGAGCCCAGTGTGTGCCCAGCGATAGATCGGCGCCCTGTCCTGGGTGTATTTGCCCGTTCTCCCCTGGATGGGCATGGGGAACCCCACCGCGCCCCTAGTAGAGGATAAAGCGGAAGTTGATGGATGGAACATCTGGAGCCAACTGCCTGGTTGTGAGTTAACTTCAGAATAGGATGAGAAGCAACGTACAGCTCTGACACTCAGCAGGTCTTCAGCAGAGAGACTCTGTAGAACACACAGCAGCACCTCTTCAGGCAGAGAGAGGAGGCCCAGCGAGGGTACCTGCTTTCGGACCCTCCTCCTTGTAGGTAGGGAGGAACATTTATGGCATCGACAGTGTAGCACTGTAAAAGAAATTCAAATTAAATCAGGGCTATAGATTCATGATAAGAACCATACAAATATATTTAGAAGAGTGTTTAATAATTTGCTAAAAATATAAATCATAACTATAGAAATTTATAGCCATTACATTATTTAACACCAACTGAGGCAGTTTTACAATAGCAACATGGCCAACATTGCCCATACATGTGATAAAATATCCTGAAAACGGTGGAAATGTAATTAAAGGTGTGATGGTACAGCACCATTGAAATAGAATGCACCAGGTTTATATAAAGAACAACAAATAACACGCTGATTGGTTTATTGTACCTGATGCCCAATGCACACCCATGAACAGTGGCATCATCGTCATGATAGCAGACATACTGACACGCCCCCTCAATTAAGCTGCGGAGGGTGCGGTTGAAAGCTCGCTTAAAATTTGTATGATAATTTTTTAATAATATTTTATAATAAAATTTAATATGTTAATTGGTGGGCGGCACGGTGGCTTAGTAGTTAGCACGTTCGCCTCTCAGCACTAGGGATTCCCGGTTCGAATCCCCATCTGGGTGGAGTTTCCATATTCTCCCCGTGTCCACGTGGGTTTCCTCCAGGTTCTCCGGTTTCCTCCCACAGTCCAAAAACATGGATCAAGTCAATTGAATTCTCAAAAATTGCCCCATATAGAGTGTGTCTGTGTGAGTGAGTGTGTGCCCAGCGATGGATTGGCGCCCTGTCTTGGGTGTATCTGCCCAGCACTCGAAACGTTCTCCCCTGGATGGGCATGGGGAACCCCACCACGACCCTAATAGAGGATAAAGCGGGAGATAATGAATGAATGAATTTTAATTGGTAAAATAAAGCCCCTTATAAAGCCCCAACTAATATGTGGGTTTGCATAGGGAACACGCACATACATTTTGCATCATTACCCTGAACTATTAAAGGATTTTAGATCCCTCACCTAAATAAAAATACAGAACTAAGAACTGTGAAAAAACTTTATTACAAGTAGAATATTTATAGTTTTACAGTACCATTCAAAATTTGGACATTGTCTATTTTATATTTTATCATAGAGATGGACTTTGTAGTTCTCCAATTACGGCCTGTAGTCCATCTGTGTTCTTTGTTGTTGTTAGTCCCCTGTTGGTTCTCTGTTCTCTGTTGGTCAGGAGCATCACAGAACAGGTATCATTTGGGTGGTGGATTGTTTATTGTCAGTTCTGCAGTGACACTGATGTGGTGAGGGGGTTCTAGTGCAGCAGTGCTGCTGGAGGTTCAGTTCTCCACCTCAGTCACACGGCTGGGATAGGACTAATGCACCCACCCAATAACCCCTGCTCTGTGGTGGTACTATTGGGGTTCTGAGCATTAGAACAGAGGACACAGTATGTACTGTAGAACACAAACAGATGGACTACATAATGGAATTGGAGAACTACAAAGTCCATCTTTACGGGAAGTGGAACTGAGAACATGGAGGATAAGTGGAGCCAAAACGGACCTTTGATTGGTGCTCATTATTATTCATTATCTTCCGCTTTTATCTTATATTAGGGTCGCGGGGGGTTCCCCATGCCCATCCAGGGGAGAACATTTCGGGCGCTGGGCAGATACACCCAGGACAGGGCAACAATCTATCACTCACACACACATTCACACTCTATATGGGGCAATTTGGAGAACTCAATTGACTTGATCCATGTTTTTGGACTGTGGGAGGAAACCGGAGAACCTGGAGGAAACCCACGTGGACACGGGGAAAACATGGAAACTCCACCCAGATCGGGATTCGAACCGGGAATCCCTAGCGCTGAGAGAACATGCTAAACCACTAAGCCACCGTGCCGCCCCCTTTGATTGATACTCATTCATTCATTATCTTCCGCTTTATCCTCGATTAGGGTCGCGGTGGGGTTCCCCATGCCCATCCAGGGGAGAAAGTTTTGGGCGCTGGGCAGATACACCCAGGACAGGGCGCCAATCCATCGCTGGGCACACACATTCACACTCTATATGGGGCAATTTGGAGAACTCAATTGACTTGATCCATGTTTTTGGACTGTGGGAGGAAAGGAAACCCACGCGGACATGGGGAGAACATGGAAACTCCACCCAGATGGGGATTCGAACCGGGAATCCCTAGCGCTGAGAGGAGAACATGTTAACCACTAAGACACCGTGCCGCCCACCTTTGATTGGTACTGTATATTAAAAATAAAAAAAACTAATTAAGAACAAGTACATGAGTATTCATCGTAAACGCAGTTGACAAACATATTAAAGAGAACATATTTTTTAGGACTGAAAAATAGAATTTTGTTCACTCTTTGGGTTCTTTTGCAGACGTTTTAAGAAGGGAAAAGCCTTTAATTTAATGGTACTGATAAATGTGTTATCTGAATATGGTTCTAACGACATACTGCTTTGTAAAATGTTAATGTGCTGTATTTTAAAAGCTTCTTAACTAGTTTTTCACGCTGTTAGAGAAATACAAAGTGCAGTTTCATTCATTCATTATCTTCTGCTTTATCCTCTATTAGGGTCGCGGTGGGGTTCCCCATGCCCATCCAGGGGAGAACATCTCGGGCGCTGGGCAGATACACCCAGGACAGGGCGCCAATCCATCGCTGGGTACACACTCACTATGGGGCAATTTAGAGAACTCAATTACCTTGATCCATGTTTTTGGACTGTGGGAGGAAACCGGAGAACCCGGAGGAAACCCACACGGACACGGGGAGAACATGGAAACTCCACCCAGATGGGGATTCGAACCGGGAATCCCTAGCGCTGAGAGGAGAACATGCTAACCACTAAGCCACCGTGCCGCCAAAGTGCAGTTTTGCTTCAAAAATAAAGAAAAAAGGCAGAAAATGGTAGAATTAATAAAAAATAAGCAGTTAAAAGACAAGTAGTTTAAAATAGTACGTAAGCATTGAGCTATTAATCAGCAGTTGGAGTTCCCTCCTCACCAGCTCATGCCAAAGCACCAGCCATTTTTGGTTTATTCCGTAATATTCTTTAATATTTTTAATATTTAAAAGCTTTGATCTTTTAATAATAACATTTTTATCGGTTTAATAAGTGAATAAACCATAAGCTTTATTAGTGCTAAAGCTGAATGAGGTCGATTTGTGGCATTTTTCCGTTATTTTGATGACAGAACTTCAGCAAATCTGGACTTTTATATGAAAGCAGCCATTATTTTAGACATAATACAAATAAAAAATATAAAATCTGTCAGTTATTCGGGTGAAGTTAAAGTTAGTTGGTTTAAGTTAGCTGGCTTATGTTAGTCAACAAGTAGATATGGGTTTACTCACCGCCCGATTTCATTGCAAGGCACAGACCGATTCTCGGAGTCGACTCTCGCCTTTAACACGACCGAACAGCGTGGAATTGGGGCAGATTATTGCATTAAAGGTGAAATGCGGAGGTATTGGCGGTGAGGTATTTCACGTTAACGCTGATGAGGTTTAATAATTCTGAAGAACACGTCCAGCGTGTTGACCCTCCTCTAGCACCGCCCGCCACAGTTTAAACATCAACTCACTCATCCGATTGGTCCAGAGCAGATCCCGCCCACTGATGGTCAGGCGTCGTGCTGACGTGCGGGGCTTTAAAAGTCGGCCAGTCATTGGCTCGTTTTCTGAGGTACCGCAACACGAAGCTGATTGGACGAAACAATGCTATTTCAAATGATATAATCAACTCGTAGGTTTTACCTCAGGCGTAAACAGCCGAGTTTGAGTAAATAAAGTACATAAAAAACAAAATATGTTCATTCATTCATTATCTTCGGCTTTATCCTCTATTAGGGTCACGGTGGGGTTCCCCATGCCAATCCAGGGGAGAACGTCTCGGGCGCTGGGCAGATACACCCAGGACAGGACGCCAATCCATCGCTGGGCACACACTCACTCACACAAACACACTCTATATGGGGCAATTTGGAGAATTCAATTGACTTGATCCATGTTTTTGGAGATAGCCAATCCATCGCTGGGCACACACTCACTCACAGACACTCTCTATATGGGGCAATTTTTTTTTTTTTTTTTTTTGAGAATTCAATTGACTTGATCCATGTTTTTGGACTGTGGGAGGAAACCGGAGAACCCGGAGGAAACCCACGCAGACACGGGGATAACATGGAAACTCCACCCAGATTGGGATTCGAACCGGGTATCCCTAGCGCTGAGAGGAGAACGTGCTAACCACTAAGCCACCGTGCCGCCTTTTGTCAATACATTCATTCATTCATTCATTCATTATCTTCCGCTTTATCCTCTATTAGGGTCGCGGTGGGGTTCCCCATGCCCATCCAAAGGAGAGCGTCTCGGGCGCTGGGTAGATAGACCCAGGACAGGACGCCAATCCATCGCTGGGCACACACTCACTCACACACACACACTCTATATGGGGCAATTTGGAGAATTCTATTGACTTGATCCATGTTTTTGGACTGTGGGAGGAAACCGGAGAACCCGGAGGAAACCCACGCAGACACGGGGAGAACATGGAAACTCCACCCAGATGGCGATTTGAACCGGGTATCCCTAGCGCTGAGAGGCGAACATGCTAACCACTAAGCCACCGTGCCCAAAATATGTTCAATATACATAAATGTAATTAATATACACTGTATTGACAAAAGGCGGCACGGTGGCTTAGTGGTTTAGCATAGTTCTTAGTTCTCCTCTCAGCACTAGGGATTCCCGGTTCGAATCCCCATCTGTGTGGAGTCTCCATGTTCTCCCCGTGTCTGCGTGGGTTTCCTCCGGGTTCTCCGGTTTCCTCCCACAGTCCAAAAACATGGATCAAGTCAATTGAATTCTCAAAATTGCCCCATATAGAGTGTGTTTGTGTGAGTGAGTGTGTGCCCAGTGATAGATTGGCGTCCTGTCCTGGGTGTATCTGCCCAGCGCCCGAAACGTTCTCCCCTGGATGGGTATGAGGAACTCGCCCCCCGCGACCCTAGTATAGGATAAAGCGGAAGATAATGGATGGATGGATGTCCGAGTGACACGGTGGCTTAGTGATTAGTACTTTCGCCTCTCGGCACTGGGTATCCAGGTTCTCCCCTTGTCCGTGTGGGCTTCTACCGGGTTCTCCGGTTTCCTCCCACAGTACAAAAAAAATGGATTAGGTCAATGGAATTCTCCAAATTGCCCCATATAGAGTGTGTTTGTGTGAGTGATTGGTGACCACCGATGGATTGGCGCCCTTTCCTGGGTGTATCTGCCCAGCGCCCGAAACGTTCTCCACCGGATGGGCATGGAGAACTCCCACGACCCTAGTAGAGGATAAAGCAGAAGATGATAGACTGATTAATGACCAGGTGGCTTAGTGATTAGTACTTTCGCCTCTCAGAGCTGGGGATCTAGGTTCGAATCCCGATCTTGGTGGAGTTTTCCATGTTATCCCCATGAGTGTGTGCCCAGCTAAAGATCGGCACCCTGCTCTGGATGTACCTACAAAGCGCCCAAAACATTCTTCACTGGATGGGCATGGGGAACCCTTCCTGCATGCCTAGTCCCTAGTATGAGACTAATTAGAAGAAAATGAGATAAGATTAGACGATCGAGCATATTAAAGGAAAGACATCACATACATCGTCTCCTCTGTATTGGTATCAGCCATCTAGATAAACTGTAAAGACTAGGGCTGTATTCAACTACAGATTTTCGTAGTCGAATCTGATTGGTCAGATTTTCCTTATACTGATAGTCGAATCAGTTAAAAGTTCACCACAAGATGGCGCTATAAGCATACTTTTAAAAAAAGATTTTTTTTAAATATTTTACTTGTTTTTCTAACAAAAGAAAACTTTTTTTTGTTTTTCTTTTTTTTTTTTCTAGAAATTAGGATGATTTTATTTGGCAAAAGGCTATATATATATAACGAAAACAAAGACATTTCATGTAAAAACTAATGCTTAGCAGCAGCCATGGGCTCCCCCATGTGGTCAAAATGGTACATTCGACTATGAGGTTCATAGTTGACTACAGTTCTCCGAATCGAATCGTCGAATCAGCGAATATTGCAGCTCACCCCTAGTAAAGACAAATACAAATGTAGTCTTTAAACATATGTTTATTAAAGATACCAACATCCGATGAAAAGTCTTCTCAATGGCACAACTATGAAAAAAAATAAGCATCTAAAATGTGTTAAACGCGATCAAATGAAAAACTTCCACTGTGTAGGTTTTACGATTTACAATAGCACATAGTAATAAAAGGAAACCCAAACTCTCTCAGTCACAATAAAGAAGCCATGGTTGAGAATCTTCAACAGTAACGATCAGAAGAGCAGTTAAGCATCGGCGTTTAGGGTCCCTGTGATTTGCTCATGGCCTGGGAGGAAGTAAAAACAGTCTTATTTGAAGTTACTCTGTTAGTACAGATGAAAAAACAGAGCGGGTTAAATCCCGTACCTGCTTAAAGAGCTGAAACCCAAGATAGTTGGTTGCCATGTTCTTCAGATTAGTTCCTCCCCCTACTTTGCATCGGATGTACCCATAAAGGTTGGCCCACTGTAACACAACTCCCATCAGGACCACTGCCTACATAGAGAAATATTCAGTTTGTCATCATGAGACAACAAAATTCTGTGTAATCATTTTAACACAAAGAGAAAAAAAATACAAAAACACAAGCAAAAAAGGACAGGACAACGTTGGCTCCTTTAATATATTCCTTTCCTAATGTTTTGCTTGCAGTGGTTTACAGTACATCAGGTACATCAAGGTGTTGGATATGGCATTTTGTTATTTGGACCCTTAATGAAACTTGTGCTTATGCTTTTGTGACATTAAGCAGCTTAAATTTTAATGGTAATATGAACATGACTCCTAAATACAAAACGCTCCAAAAAAGTAGGATATTCATTCATTCATTCATTCATTATCTCCCGCTTTATCCTCTATTAGGGTCGCGGTGGGGTTCCCCATGCCCATCCAGGGGAGAACGTCTCGGGCGCTGGGCAGATAGACCCAGGACAGGGCGCCAATCCATCGCTGGGCACACACTCACTCAGACAGGCACACTCTATATGGGGCAATTTTGAGAATTCAATTAACTTGATCCATGTTTTTGGACTGTGGGAGGAAACCGGAGAACCCAGAGGAAACCCACGCAGACACGGGGAGAACATGGAAACTCCACCCAGATGGGGGTTCGAACCGGGAATCCCTAGTGCTGAGAGGAGAACGTGCTGACCACTAAGCCACCGTGCCGCCCAAGTAGGATATATTATTCTGTAATGAAGCATTTAACAATAAAAAATTATGGAGCACGCTCACCTCTCAGTGCTGGGAATGCAGGTTCAAAGACCTACCTGGGTGGAGTTTCCATGTCCTCCCTGTGTCTCCCCACAGTCCAAAAACATGAATTTAAAGTGCTCTGGCTGCTCTAACTTGCCCCTATCTAAATTGTCCCTTATAGAGTGTGCTAATGTGTGAGGAAGTGTGTAATGGATCGGCGTAAGAGTTTTCATTAATAGATTAATTTTCCGATTAATCTATTATACACCCAGGATAGGGCGCCAATCTATCTCTCACACACTATATGGGGCAATTTGGAACGTTAAATTTTACCTTGAATCCATGTTTTTGGACTGTGGGAGGAAACCGGAAAACCCGGAGGAAACCTATGCAAACCTGGGGAGAACATGGAAACTCCACCCAGATCAGGATTTGAACCTGAATCCCTAACGCTGAGAGGAGAACATGCCAACCACTCAGCCACAGTGCCGCCCGGCGTAAGACGTTTACCGTTTTTGCCCAGTGAGCTCTAAGACAGGTTCTGTTACCTCATGTAGCACTAATCAGATGGGAAATATGAAAAGCAAACAGGTGAATATGTGCACAGTGTGATCTTTGAGACTCACCAGCCATTTGATCTTAAATGAAAACAGCGTGGAGAACACAAAAAAGGCCCATATGACGGGGCAAATAACCAGACCGAGCCAGAAAATCTGCGACTCTGAACTAGAGATCATTTTTTTGCTGGTTTCCTAAAAAAGGAAAAGAAAAACAGTATGCATTAAGTTACTATTTCAAATAATCTATGATATACTTTAATAAACACATAAAATTCTAGTGTTAAGTGCACATTTAAGAAATAATCACTTGAAATAATGCATTGACATGACATGAACAAAGTGTATTGGGTCACCTACTAGGTGTGTGTTATTGTCAATAATGTCACGGCTGGACAAATGGCTCAGCCAATCAGATTTAACGACCCGAACTACCCTTTTCATAAAGTGCTTTAACTCACCCAACTAGGGCTGTATTCATCTAAAGATTTTCATAGTCGAATCTGATTCGTCAGATTTTCCCTGTAGTCGACTGATAGTCGAATCAGTTAAAATTTCACCACAAGATGGCGATAAGGGCGTAGTTTTTAATAAATATATTTTTTTATATATTTTACTTAAACCTTTTTTTTTTGTTTGTTTTTTGTTTTTTTTTCTAGAAATTAGGATGATTTTATTTGACAAAAGGCTATATATATATATATATATATATATATATATATATATATATATATACAGTTGTGTGATCAAATTTATTCAACCCCCACTGAAATAAAGTGTTTTGGCCAGTTTGACATTGATTTGGATCATTTCAGTCATCTTATTTACAATTATATCAAAGAGGCACTTATAAATTAGACAAATATAACATAATATTTATGATGGAATAACCACAAATGTCTTTACTGTGCTCACATCATTATCAGTTTTATTCAACCCCCTAGTGACATTATTTTTCAGTACTTAGTACAACATCCTTTTCCAGTTATGACAGCTTTCAAGCGTGAAGCATAGCTTGACACAAGTGTCTTGCAGCGACCTATGGGTATCTTAGCCCATTCTTCATGGGCAAAAGCCACCAGTTCAGTCACATTCTTAGGCTTGCGCACTGCAACTGCCTTCTTTAGGTCCCACCAGAGGTTCTCAATTGGATTTAAGTCTGGTGATTGCGATGGCCACTCTAGAATGTTCCAGCCTTTCATGTTCAACCATGCTCTAGTGGACTTGGATGTGTGCTTCGGATCATTGTCCTGTTGGAAGGTCCAACGTCTCCCAAGCCGCAGGTTTGTGACTGACTCCATCATATTTTCCTCCAAGATCTCCTGGTACTGAAGGGAATTCATGGTACCCTGCACACGTTGAAGCTTTCCTGTACCATTAGAAGCAAAACAGCCCCAAAGCATAATTGACCCCCCGCCATGCTTCACAGTAGGCAAGGTGTTCTTTTGTTCATAAGCCTGGTTCTTCCTCCTCCAAACATAGCGCTGGTCCATTGTCCCAAACAGTTCTAATTTAGTTTCATCTGACCACAGTACACTGTCCCAAAACCTTTGTGGCTTGTCCACATGACTTTTGGCATACTGCAGTCGACTTTTCTTGTTCTTTGGAGTCAGCAAGGGGGTGCGCCTGGGAGTTCTGGCATGGAGGTCTTCGTTATGCAGTGCGCGCCTTATTGTCTGAGCTGAAACTTCAGTGCCCACATCTGACAGGTCTTTTTTCAGTTCCTTAGCAGTCACGCGGAGATTTTTCTCCACATTACGCTTCAGGTAGCGCACAGCAGTCGCGGTCAGGATCTTCTTTCTGCCACGACCAGGTAACGTTTCCACTGTGCCCTTTAACTTGAACTTGCGAATGATACTTCCGATAGTGTCTCTTGGAATATTTAACAACTTCGCAATATTTTTATATCCATTGCCATTCTTGTGAAGAGCAATAACCTCTTCTCTTGTCTTCTGGGACCATTCTCTTGCCTTCACCATGCTTGTAAACACACCAGTAGATGTCTAGAAGGAGCTGAGTATCACAGTCCTTTTAAATCTGCCTAATTGGTGCTTATCATGCTTGATTGCTGCTCGTTGACATCCACAGGTGTTTTCAATACCTGATTGAAAACACTGGAATGAACCTCTGTTCTTATGAGTGGTAGTTGTAAAGGGGTTGAATAATTGTGTCAATGAAGAAATCACAAAAAGGCCATTTAATACTTTATGACAAAAACAATTGATGCTATCTTAGTTGCATTTAGTTCTTTAACAAGTCCTTGTAAGATTTCATTATGAACACAATTACAAATGTGCACTGAATTCCATAAAACCCTTCGCAGCATTGGGGGTTGAATAAATTTGATCACAACTGTATATATATATATATATATAACGAAAACAAAGACATTTCATGTAAAAACTAATGCTTAGCAGCAGCCATGGGCACCCCCATGTGGTCAAAATGGTACATTCGGTACACCCGTATTACGGTTCTCCGAATCGAATCGTCGAATCAGCGAATATTGCAGCTCACCCCTACACCCAACCATATCTTTATGGACATTTTTTGAGCACTATAAACAGAAATGGGTCTTCCCCATACATACACCAGTGGAAATGAGACTGGAAATATCCTGAAGAGGCGTGTCCCAATACTTGTGTCCATAAAGTACGTTTCCTGCTGCAATACGTTTGCGATACAGATATAACCTACTGTTTAAAACTGGTAAAATAACATGAACATATCCCTGTGGGTGTATTTTGCGGCATGTTTCAGAAACAAAAGTGGTTCTTAACATTTGTATATTCCATAACAAAGCCATACATTTCACACATTATTTTAAATGTATTAGAGTCTCTGAATAAGGGCAGTGTTCTGCTCTGAATCATGGACACCTACCTTCCGGGACTCGAACACCCAGTGGCTCATTCCATTCTCATCTACCTGATTCCACCACCTCAAGCCCACCAGCAGCCGTCCAGTCACATTCTGAGCAGAAAAAGGTTTGAACTGGGTTATACGTCATATGAGTGGCGGCACGGTGGCTTAGTGGTTAGCACGTTCGCCTCTCAGCGCCAGGGATTCCCGGTTCGAATCCCCATCTGGGTGGAGTTTCCATGTTCTCCCCGTGTCTGCATGGGTTTACTCCGGATTCTCCGGTTTCCTCCCACAGTCTAAAAACATGGATCAAGTCAATTGAATTCTCAAAAATTGCCCCATATAGAGTGTATCTGTGTGAGTGAGTGTGTGCCCAGCGATGGATTGGCGCCCTGTCCTGGGTCTATCCCAGCGCCCGAGACGTTCTCCCCTGGATGGGCATGGGGAACCCCACCACGACCCTAATAGAGGATAAAGCGGGAGATAATGAATGAATGAATGAATATACGTCATATGTGTTCACGCTCTCATTTTTTACATTGAGGGAATTAGTGATTCTGTTCAGATGTGCCAGGAAAATGTCACATAGTATCTAATCATTTTAACAACATTATAAATTGTCATCTAAGTAAAATACTACGTTTTTGAAAATAGGGGGATGCACTTTATAATGGGAACTCAATATGGAACCTTATTTAAGGTTTTAAATACAATGCATATAAAGATACACTCATCTCCTCTAAGTAACTAATCAACTTACAATTTGGCAGCAATAAATATGGAACGTTAAGAACTAGGAAAACTGTCAATACTGACAAATCTAGATGTTGACTGATGGAAATGGTTATTCAGGTTCTACTGCCAGCGGCAGGAATTCAAAAGATAAACCCTCCACATGTTAACAGCCCAAGTTAACAGACTGTGTGGGGAAATCTATTTGCGTTATGTTAACTACAGTTTATTTCTGTCCTGGCTTTCATCTCTTGGGCTGAGCTGCCTTTAATTTGACCTCCTAAATGTAGAATGTATCAGAATAAAATAGCTTTAAAATGTGCTTTGTTTGATTTTCGTATGTGCCTTATTAATGTTAAATTCACTGTGAGTGGAAATGACTTAAAGGCTGCTTTCATTCATTCATTCATTATCTCCCGCTTTATCCTCTATTAGGGTCGCGGTGGGGTTCCCCATGCCCATCCAGGGGAGAATGTCTCGGGCGCTGGGCAGATAGACCCAGGACAGGGCGCCAATCCATCGCTGGGCATAATGGCTGCTTATGAAGCTAAATTTCCTTTTATTGAATGATGGTTGTGTTATGCAAAAAGGTATTACATTGGTGCTTCTAATAAAGTTAGTCTATGTTTAAATAAATGATGTAAAACCCTGGCGTCCTTAACTAATTAAAGCAATGCAGATAGAAATGCGGTACATAATGAGAATATAAAAACGTATGTAGGCAAAGGTCAATTACTAACCTTAACCGTCCAAAAGTCACATGACAGCAGGAGAATGATGCTGACCATACTGGCAATAAAGCCGGTGCCAAGGATTTCACATAATAGGTAAACCAGGACGGCACTCACACGGAAGAAAAGGTGGAAAAAAGTGGCCAGAGGGTGTCTGGTGGGAAAAAAACAAAACATATGCAATTACTAGTATAAACTAGTATGGCACCATTGAATTATGTACAATGGAAACATTAAACTACATGTTTTTCATGTGTGTGTGTGTAATATACATACATATATATATATATATATATATATATATGGCGGCACGGTGGCTTAGTGGTTAGCATGTTCTCCTCTCAGCACTAGGGATTCCCAGTTCGAATCCCCATCTGGGTGGAGTTTCCATGTTCTCCCCGTGTCTGCATGGGTTTCCTCCGAGTTCTCCGGTTTCCACCCACAGTCCAAAAACATGGATCAAGTCAATTGAGTTCTCCAAATTGCCCCATATAGAGTGTGGCTGTGTGAGTGAGTATGTGCCCAGCGATAGATTGGCGCCCTGTCCTGGGTGTATCTGCCCAGCGCCCAAAACGTTCTCCCCTGGATGGGCATGGGGAACCCCCCGTGACCCTAATATTGGATAAAGCGGAAGATAATGAATGAATGAATATATTATGTAGATAGATAGATACATTATTTAAATGTACATAAATATTACATAAATTACATAAATTTACATAAATATTTAGATACATAAATATATATCATGTAGATAGATAGATACATTATTTATCCCAAAGGGGAATTTAGGATACCATGATTTATACAGTGAAGTTGAAATACGAGTGAAGAAAAAAGAAAATGAGTGAAATTTCTATGTTCTGATTGTGTAGGTCTCCTAGGTTCTCTGGGCTCCTGCCACAGTTAAAAAGACATGGATTCAAGGTGAATGGATGCTTCAAATTGGCCCTAAATACGATCTAAACTGTCCCTAAGTTGTGTGTGTGTGTGAGAGCAAGAGAGTCAGTTCCCAGCAATGGTGCATCTGCCCAACACCTCAAACGTTCTCCCTGGATGGACACGAGGACCACCCCCCCGACCCTGGGACCCCAGATAATAAGAAGAGCTGATGATGATGACGATGATGATGATGATGATGATACAGAACAGATACTCACAGGATTTTGGTTTTGTTCTTCGATCCGCTTGATTCGTTTTCATCTTCATCAAACAGTGGCACATCACCATGGGAATCCTGTTTATAAAAAAAACGATTAAGTCAAACTAAAGAAGTGTAAACCAAATAAAACTGGACTTTTTAAAATCATAGAGTTTAATAATAAAGGAGCTGAGCTGCAAACCAAGATGAACGAACAGCGAGTAATCTGATTATCGTATAAAACCTGTTCCCATCCATCCATTGTCTTCGGCTTTATCCTATATTGGGGTCGTGTGGGGGGGGGGGGGGGGTTCCCCCATGCCCATCCAGGGGAGAACGTTTCGGGCGCTGGGCAGATACGCCAAGGACAGGGGGGCAATCCATCGCTGGGCACACACTCACTCACACACAACACACTCTATATGGGGCAATTTGGAGAACTCAATTGACTTGAGCCATGTTTTTGGACTGTGGGAGGAAACCGGAGAACCCGGAGGAAAGCCACGCGGACACGGGGAGAACATGGAAATACAACCCAGATTGGGAATCGAACCGGGAATCCCTAGCGCTGAGAGGAGAACATGCTAAACCACCAAGCCGCCCTAAAACATGTTCCTATTTTACATATTATATAAAAGCATAACTTTAATATTAATAATAATAATAATGAAAAATAATAATAATGAAATATTCACTCACCTCCCTCAGCATTCTGAAGTTTCGTTCACTTCCTGATGACGTGTATATAAACACAACAGGCTAAGGACCTCCCCACTCTCAGTCGGCTCAGTATTTACATTTAAACCATCGAGTTTGTTCTGAGGAAACGCGTTACAAACCTGTTTTTATTCTGACTTTAATGTTATTTGTGCGCTGCCATTTTTGTTTATAACCAGCCGATTTAAACCGCCGACGAGACAGCCACGCGCATGCGCGGTACGGACCTTTCGCGGCCGATGACGTAGCCATCGAATGAGCGACAAGAAATCTTCAACCAAAATAAATGTTTCATTTAAAAATAAAATTACGAAACCTCAGAAAAAAATGTATTACATTTTAAATTATTAACGTGTTTTAATTTAAATTTTAATTTCATTTTACAGTACCAGTCAACATTTGGCCACGCCCCCTTCTTGCTCCATCCTCTATCTCCTTCACTTATCATATAGTTGGACTTTGTAGGTCTACAATTACGGCCTGTAGTCCTGCAGTCTGATGTTTCTTTGTTGTTCAGTTCTCCACCTCAGTCACCGGCTGTTGGTTGCTCCCACCCAATGTTCTCTGTGTTTGTCAGGGGGTTCTGAGCATCACAGAAAAGGGGACGTACACAGGTATCATTTTTGTGTACATATATATATGGGTGGCCCACGGTACATATTATAGGGTGGTTTAGTGGTTAGCATGTTCTCCTCTCAGCGTTAGGGATTCCCGGTTCGAATCCCCATCTGGGTGGAGTTTCCATGTTCTCCCCGTATCCACGTGGGTTTCCTCCGGGTTCTCCGGTTTTCCTTCCACAGTCCAAAAACATGGATCAAGTCAATTGAGTTCTCCAAATTCAAATTGCCCCATATAGAGTGTGTCTGTGTGAGTGAGTGTGTGCCCAGCGATGGATTGGCGCCCTGTCCTGGGTCTATCTGCCCAGCGCCTGAAACGTTCTCCCCTGGATGGGCATGGGGAACCCCACCGCGACCCTAATAGAGGATAAAGCGGGAGATAATGAATGAATGAAAAGATAGATAGATAGATAGATAGATAGATAGATAGATAGATAGATAGATAGATAGATAGATAGATAGATAGATATATACAGTGGAGGAAATAAGTATTTGATCCCCCACTGTCTTTAAAATTTTTAACACAAAAAAAAAAATGAAACGTCTCAAAATTTCATGCCAGCTTCCAGCTTTATTTTAACAGTGCCACATATATCAATATATCAAAATATCAAAAGAAAAACGGAGAAAATGACATGAAATGAGAAAAAAAAAAAAAATTGCATTTCAATGAGGGAAATGAGTATTTGATCTCCTAGTAAAACATCATTTAATACTTGGTGAAAAAACCTTTGTTGGCAAGCACAGCAGTCAGACGTTTCTTATAGTTTTTTTATAAGGTTTGCACGCACTTCAGGAGTAATTTTGGCCCACTCCTCTCTGCAAATCACCTCATCACAATTTTTTTTTATATTAAAACTTTTAAAGTCAGTGGGTTCAGGGATCAAATTCTTATTTCCTATTTCCTCCACTATATATATATATATATATATATATATATATATATATATATATATATATATATATATATATATATATACATAAATTCATTCATTATCTTCCGCTTTATCCTCTGTTGGGGTTGCGGTGGGGTTCCCCATGCCCATCCAGGGGAGAACGTCTCGGGCGCTGGGCAGATAGACCCAGGACAGGGCGCCAATCCATCGCTGGGCACAGACTCACTCACACAGACACACTCTATATAGGGCAATTTTGAGAATTCAATTGACTTGATCCATGTTTTTGGACTGTGGGAGGAAAGCGGAGAACCCAGAGGAAACCCACGCAGACACGGGGAGAACATGAAAACTCCACCCAGATGGGAATTCGAACCGGGAATCCCTAGCGCTGAAAGGCGAACGTGCTAACCACTAAGCCACTGCGCCGCCCTTTATATATATATATATATATATATATATATACACATATATATACACACTGATATATATATATATATATATATATATATATATATATGTGTGTGTGTGTGGTATGATGTGTCTGTGTGTAATGTTGTCTCATGTCATTTGGGACTGTGGTAAATATTTTACTGACTGTTGTTGGGATATTATATTAACTCGAGCTTAATGGCTCATGTGACAGTCATATAGTCAATGACACACCAAAGGTCTCTTCTGTCCTACACCTTTCATTTTTCCCACTCTGTCATGATGGCATCGGTGCTACACCTTTTCGTTTTGTTATGTATTCTTAGTTCTACTGGCGCATTCTACAAGGAATGGGTTCCAGACACCAACTTTGAAAACGCTACTAACTGGGATAAAGCTTCGGTGCCCTGTGGGAGCGACAGTGTTTTGTTTCCAGCCCATCGGAAAGTAGCTGTTTTTGTGCAAGCAGCTCATACGTTGTCTGGAATGCGTCTGCCAGTGGATGGAGAGTTTATCCTGGCCTCAGAAGCTGGCTTCTCTATCACACAAGGTCCAGATCCTGACTGTGGTCCTGGCACCAGTGTTCAGTTCAAAGACTCGGACAATCTGAAGTGGTTCGATCCAGCTCTGTGGAAGGCGGCTGTGTCATTGGAAGCCCTACAGAGTGGGCCATATCTCTTTTTGGTTCATGAAGAGCGTGTACCCTGTCAGCACGATGATGTTGTGTTCAGAGACGTCTCATCTTTCCGTGTGGACATTGTGGGAATTCAGGACACCATTCCTGTCAAGAGTGTGTCGGTGCTGGGAAAGAAATTCACCAGCAATTCAGAATTCACTCAGTATGTCAACTCTCATCTGGGGCAGTTGCAGTTCCATGGATCCTCATCAGTCGCAGTGGGTCAGTCCGGTTGTCCCGATATCACCGGCTGTGAGTGTGGCAACTCAGCAAACCATGAGCGCATCTGCGCAAATGTGGATTGCTCAAATCCCGACTGCGAGACACCTCTGCAGCCGGCGGGTCACTGCTGTAAAGTTTGTGGCGTCGTCATGACGATTCATTTTTTTCAAGGATTCAGCCTCGAGTCCTATCGTCAGCGTTTGCAGCATCTCTTTCTGACTTTGCCTAAATACAAATCTATTCACATGGCTTTATCCAAGGTGTCGACCACAGAAAGACTGCTGGGAGTAATTCCTTATGGAACCAATCCGAAGATACAGGTGGTGGTGCTCGAAGAAAGTGCAGGTTCACAATCTGGGAAGGTGGCTGAATCCCTTGCTTGGGACATAATGAGAGACATAGATGCCCAGGGCTCTCACTTAGGCATAGACAGTGCCGAATTCCATGCCTCTTCGGGAGTAAGTAGTAATAAAGTAGGAATTAAAATAGGTGCAGGGCAGGTGGCTGGGACTATACTTGGCACCCTTGCTGTGGTTGCTTTGCTTGGGCTTTTAGTGGTGCTTTATCGTCAGGGAAGGCTCAAGATGCCAAATATGCCCTCTATTAGAAGCTGGAGGAAGACTAGTGAGTTTGGGGAACTGGGAGGGGCAATAGACCATGGCTTTGATAATCCCATGTTTGAGAAGCCCCACGCGTTGCCAGAGATTCCTGGAATTCATGGCTCAGAGAGTTTAAGTGGTGTTATTCACACATCATCAGGTGTTCATTTTGTTAATCCCCTGTATGATGAATCTGACCTCAGTGTGTAAGATTTTCTCTGTAAATTAAAATAAATTCACGTGAAAACCAAAATCCAGAAAAAAAAAATGTACAATGGCAACATGACTGCTTGAATATTTTGAATATCTTTATTTTATTATGATAATAATTAAAATAAACATTTTAATATTAAGTATCTCATCAACTCATCACATTAGTTATCATTATCATATCCTGTACTAGGAGTGGGGGGTGTCCCCATGCCCATTCAAAGGAGAAGTTTTTTTATTATTAAAAGTAATAAAATCTAGGGTGGCACGGTGGCTTAGTGGTTAGCATGTTCTCCTCTCAGCACTAGGGATTCCCGCTTAGAATCCCCATCTGGGTGGAGTTTCCATGTTCTCCCCGTGTCCGCGTGGCTTTCCTCCGGGTTCTCCGGTTTCCTCCCACAGTCCAAAAACATGGATCAAGTCAATTGAATGTTCCAAATTGCCCCATATAGAGTGTGTCTGTGTGCTTGAGTGTGTGCCCAGTCCCGGGTGTATCTGCCCAGCGCCCGAAATGTTCTCCCCTGGATGGGCATGGGGAAACCTCCCCACCCCACCCCGCGAACCTAGTAGAGTATAAAGAGGAAGATAATGGATGGACGCGTGTCCGCGTGGCTTTCCTCCGGGTTCTCCGGTTTCCTCCCACAGTCCAAAAACATGGATCAAGTCAATTGAGTTCTCCAAATTGCCCCATGTGGAGTGTGTTTGTGTGTGTGTCTGTGTCTGTGTGCCCAGCGATAGATTGGCGCCCTGTCCTGGGTGTATCTGCCCAGCGCCCGAAACGTTCTCCTCTGGATGGGCATGGGGAACCCCCCCGTGACCCTAATATATAGGATAAAGCTGAAGATAATGAATGAATGAATAAAATCTAACCTGAAATGTCATTTAAAGCTTTAAAATCATTATTCTCCTGGTTTACACAAAACAACTGCATTGTCCTTCTTAGAAAGCCAGAACGCAGGGTGTAGCGGCTCCCGAAAAGTGGCCGAATACCTCTGAAGAAGCTTCATATCCATTTGTCCATCTTTATCTTCTACACCATAGAAGGCAATCAGACCCTTTTCATAATCAACGTAACAGCCGATCCTGGGAAATTCCGACCCTTCTTCCACTTCCAGAGGCGTTTCTGCGTCGGCGTGCCATGCTGAATATGTGTGACTTTCTTGTCCAACGCACCATGAAAAATCATTGCCTCTGATGCTGCTGCTGTTGTCTTGGCCTTTACGGTCAATGCTTTTGTAGGTTAATCCTACGTAAGCCCCCTCCCCACGTAGTTGGACCTCGAAATAGTGACGGCCGAGGTAAAGGCTTTCGGTTGTCATCACCTGACGCCAGTGCTCGAAGCGCTCCACCATGTCGGGGTAGTTGTGCTGCCAGGGTGTGGTGTTGCTGGCCTTTCTGTTGTCCTCGGTGAGCCTCAGGTACTGATGTGTGGAATCAGGATTGAAGCTCAGGTTGGTGGCATCTGCAAATGATGTACAAATATTATCAATATTCATTCATTCATTCATTATCTTCCGCTTTGTCCTATATTAGGGTCGCGGGGGGTTCCCCATGCCCATCCAGGGGAGAACGTTTCGGGCACTGGGCAGATATACCCAGGACAGGACGCCAATCCATCGCTGGGCACACACTCACACAGACCCGCACACATAGACACACTGTATGGGGCAATTTGGAGAAGTCAATTGACTTGATCCATGTTTTTGGACTGTGGGAGGAAACCGGAGATCCCGGAGGAAACCCACGCGGACACGGGGAGAACATGGAAACTCCACCCAGATGGGGATTCGAACTGGGAATCCCTAGTGCTGAGAGGAGAACATGCTAACCACTAAGCCACCGTGCCTATTATCAATATATCAAATGTTTTTTGGAATAATTAGAATTTAAATAACCAAGTACAAGTACAATATCAATTATTGGAAATGTTGGGGCATTATGTAAAATTCAATAAAATTACGATGTTGCAATTTATTGATTCTTTTATGTTTTTGGTTTTCACTGACCAGCTTGATTGGACTTTGTACACACACACAGACAATAGAAGGATTTTAATACCTGCAACATGATGAGGCAGGACCATTCAAGACTCATTTCCTTAGTTAATCAAGAGAAACTTACATTTAAGGAAGTCTTCTCTAGTTACCGGCTCAGTGCTGGCTTCTCGTCGCTTGCTTGAGGAATTTGGAAGAACCTGCGTCTTAATGGCTAGAGTTTCTGTGATGAGAAGCGTAGACGTCATGTTTTCAGTAGAAGTGGTATTTAAAGAGAGAGCCACAAGTCTGAAACCACTATTAAAATTGAGTTTCCATCCATCCATCCATTATCTTCCGCTTTATCCTTTTTTAGGGTCGTGGGGGGGTTCCCCATGCCCATCCAGGGTAGAACGTCTTGGACACTGGGCAGACACACCCAGGACAGGACACCAATCTATCACTGGGCACACACTCACTCACACAGACACACTCTATAGGGGGCAATTTGGAGAACTCAATTGATTTGATCAATGTTTTTGGACTGTGGGAGGAAACCGGAGAACCCGGAGGAAAACCACGCGGACACGGGGAGAACATGGAAACTCCACCCAGATTGGGATTCAAACCGGGAATCCCTAGCGCTGAGAGTAGAACATGCTAACCACTAAGCCACCGTGCCGCTGAAGCCTGAAACCATACATCCATCCATTATCTTCCGCTTTATCCTCTATTAGGGTCGCGTTGGGGTTCCCCATGCCCATCCAGGGGAGAACTTCTCGGGCGCTGGGCAGATAGACCCAGGACAGGGTGCCAATCCATCGCTGGGCACACACTCACTCAGACACACACACTCTATTTGGGCCATTTTTGAGAATTCAATTGACTTGGTCCATGTTTTTGGACTGTGGGAGGAAACCGGAGAACCCGGAGGAAACCCACGCAGACACGGGGAGAACATGGAAACTCCTCTGGATGGGCATGGGGAACCCCACCGCGACCCAAATAGAGGATAAAGCGGGAGATAATGAATGAATAATATATTCAGGAAAACTATTGAATTATTTTAGCAGTGGTTTCATACTTTTGGCCATCTTTACACCAGAGAAAAAAAAAGGTTTTCCTCTTACCGCTTTTGCAAAGCTCTTTTAGCTGAATATTGTAGGTTGACTGCAGCAGATCACACAACTTCTGTGTGGACTCTTTAACAATGTTGCTAAATGTGGTCAAGCGGTCGATGAGGCTGATGTAAATCTCAGGTAAACTTATGTCCACCGATCCTTTTTTCCACTCTTTGTATTCCTGCAATAATATAATTATATGAATATATATAAAATGAGACTTATCCCTTGTGTAATGTGGATATAATTTCTAACTTGTAACATCTTTATCATCTGCTTACTGCTCTACTAGGGACTAGGGTCAGAGAGAGGGAGAGGGTGGGTGTGGTATGGTATGGTAGATACACCCTGGTCAAGGCGGCAATCCATCGCTGGGCACACACTCACACTATATAACGGACAATTTAGATAGGGGCAATTCAGAGAAGCCGATTCACCTTAAATTCAACTGGAAACTGGAGAACCCAGAAAAAACCCATAGTGACATAGGACAACATCCAGTATCTTCCGCTTCATCCTATCGCGGGGTCGCGGGGGGGGGTCCCCATGACCATCCAGGGGAGAACGTTTCGGGCGCTGGGCAGACACACCCAGGACAGGGCGCCAATCTATCACTGGGCACACACTCACTCACACAGACACACTCTATATGGGGCAATTTGGAGTATTTAATTGACCTTGATCCATGTTTTTGGACTGTGGGAGGAAACCGGAGAACCCGGAGGAAACCCACGCGGACACGGGGAGAACATGGAAACTCCACCCAGCTTGGGATTCGAACCGGGAATCCCTAGCACTGAGAGGCGAACGTGCCAACCACTAAGCCACCGTGCCGCCTTCATACAATATTCATTCATTCACTATCTCCCGCTTTATCCTCCATTAGGGTCGCGGTGGGGTTCCCCATTCCCATCCAGGGGAGAACGTTTCGGGCGCTGGGCAGATACACCCAGGACAGGGCGCCAATCCATCGCTGGGCACACACTCACTCACACAGACACACTCTATATGGGAAAATTTGGAGAATTCAATTGACTTGATCCATGTTTTTGGACTGTGGGAGGAAACCGGAGAACCCGGAGGAAACCCACACGGACACGGGGAGAACAGGGAAACTCCACCCAGATGGGGATTCGAACCGGGAATCCCTAGTGCTGAGAGGCGAACGTGCCAACCACTAAGCCATTGTTTGTGGTATTTTAGTTTGGTTTTCTATCTGGGTTTTTAATAAACAAAGCCATGAAGGCTTGAAATCAATAGGACACCAAAGAAAAGAAAAAATAAAATGACATTTACAGTATGTCCTAATGCCTTATGACTTATCTTACCACACGACATCAGTTATCGTGGACCTAGTTATTAAAGAATGTCTTAAAGTTGATGCACCCGCTATTAAAGAAATGGAATTGTTGGAATAAAATTCTGTAAATCTCCCAGGATATTGCAAAGGTAAACTTTAGATGATAATCAGTTACATTACCTGTAAAAAATCAACATTGTTTTTATTCCTGGATAATCGTTCGACTTGTGCCATGGTCTTCTTCAGCTCACTGATTTTCTGCTCCAGGTGGGTATGGATGCTCACTGCTTGCCCCAGTGCCTGCTTCTGTTCCCCCTCCAGAGACTCAACTGCGTTTTTGCGGGCATCCTCGATCACTCCTTGTAGTAACGAAAACTGCTGTTGGATGATGGCGTGAACTCCGGCTACAGAACTCTGAGAAGATTCAGCCAGTTACTTTGCAGATAGTTGAATAATGAATTCATTAAGATATATGCACATATATGATAAATGTATTTAGCTGAATAATAATAATCTGGATTTAAGGATTCAGGGAGAATTTGTCACTTGCATCACATGTGGTACATCAGGTGGAACGGAATTGTAATCTCAAGGACTCAGTTTAGAATAGAATAGAATAGAATATAAAGCCTTTATTGTCATTATAAAAATGCATACACAGTATACATCATATAACGAGATTTAAGCTCCTCCTTAAAGTGCACATGGCATTATATACAAATAGAAAAAACAATAGAAAAAAAAAAAAAAAAAAAACATGTTTCAGCCAAAAGCAATTATTGTATAAAAATGAATGATAGATAGATGGGATTTATTGCCACATCAGCACAATTATGGCTATATATGTAGCGTTTCAAGTTCCTAAGGTGGGATGTGATTTGATATTTGTTTTAGTGTATTAGGTGCACTAGCTTGATGTGTATACAAAAATGTTTTTGGTGTCTGTAAGTAAGTGTTGTTTATAAAAATGAATGGAAGTAAAATAAATATAGAAAATGTTACATTTTAAATATAAATTTTTAAATATATAAATTTTATCAGGATGTGACATTATAATGGAAAATGATACAAGGTAGGAGGTGTTAAAATGTGAAGTGAGGAGAAAGAGTCAAGTGCAATTCCACTGCCTCCATCTTGTTTATATATATATATATATATATATATATATATATATATATATATATATACACATATATATATACACACACACTATATATATATATATATATATATATATATATATATATATATATATATACATATATTCATTCATTCATTATCTCCCACTTCATCCTCTATTAGGGTCGCGGTGGGGTTCCCCATGCCCATCCAGGGGAGAACGTCTCGGGCGCTGGGCAGACACACCCAGGACAGGGCGCCAATCCATCACTGGGTACACACTCACACATTCAAACACACTCTATATAGGGCAATTTAGAGTACTCAATTTACTCAATTAACTTGATCCATGTTTTTGGACTGTGGGAGGAAACCGGAGAACCAGGAGGAAACCCACACGGACACGGGGAGAACATGGAAACTCCACCCAGATGGGGATTCGAATCGGGAATCCCTAGCGCTGAGAGGCGAACGTGCTAACCACTAAGCCACCGTGCCGTATATATATATATATATATATATATATATATATATATATATATATATATATATATATATATATATATATATATAAACTATATTATATACATTTTTTTAAAAATCTGTGCTTTTAGTCATCAAGTCGCACATCTGTAACAGTCAGCAGGCACAAACTGATCACCACAACCATTAGACTGGCTGCTTGGATTTATAAAGGACATGATGCTCTAGATTACATGGAGAGAACATTATCAACTCCACTTTTAAATCAAGCTTCACCTTACGGAGGTACCGCTTCGTCCATAACGATCCGGCTAACGAACAGTTTCTACCCGCAGGCTATCAGGCTCCTGAACAAGCTGCGTAGATAATTAAAACTGCTGATTGCATATTTTTTTATCTCTTATCTCAAACAGAACTCAAATCTGGCACAAGCACTGATTTGGACAAAAACACTGAGTCACTTTAGCTTTGTATGTATATTTTATGTACATCTTTGTTTGGATTTTTGTGTATATTGAAGTCTCACCACAAGAATGTCAATGCACTCTTGTCTTGTAGGGTATATGAAAAATAAAAATGAAAGAAAATACAGGGATTCGACATGTTTAACATTGAATTAATGAGCTAACAGCATCAGGATCTGTGCAGTCTGGCAGATGGTGTTCGTTGGGGCAAATGAAGGAGTTCATCACATGAGGTCATTAGAGACATTTACATTTACATTTAGTCATTTAGCAGACGCTTTTATCCAACCATACTGTAAGTTCATCAAACCTGATTGTTATTCGAAGCTGCGCCCCCCCGCCCCTTTTTTTTTTTTTTTAATTTTTTTTTTTATAACAGGTATTTGTTAAATAGATGCGTCTTAAGTAGTTTCTTAAAACCGTTTAGAGATTCTGCCTTACGGACAGAGTTGGGAAGATCATTCCACCATTTTGCAGTGGTGAACGCCACAGAATGAGAATTAGCTCCACGGTGAGGTGGAACCACCAGGCGACAATCCTCACTGGAGCGAAGTGAACGAGTCGGAGTGTAAGAGACGTGGATGATTTGAACCCATAGGTTTAGATCTAGGGAGGGAGCTACCACCCCCTCAAACAATCATTAGTGAAATTAGAAAGTTAATTTAGCCTTGGGAAGTTTAATGAAATACTTACTTCCATAGACGCAGTGTTGCTCTGTAGCTTGTTAATAGCCTGTTCCGCTGCGGATAAGGTTTTCGTCATTTCTTTCTGTTTCTGTTGTAGCTCTCCCTTCATAATGAGACAGACATGTAAGAATTCATTCATTCTTTCATTCATTCATTCATTCATTCATTCTTTATCTTATGCTTAGTTTTCTACAAGGGTCGCGGTGGGGGTTCCCCATGTCCATCCAGGGAAAAACGTTTCGGGCGCTGGGCAGATACACCCAGGACAGGACGCCAATCTATCACTGGACACACACACTCACTCACATTATATGGGGAAATTAAGAGCATTCAATTTACCTTGAATCCATGTTTTTGGACTGTGGGAGGAATCCGAAGAACCTGGAGGAACCCACATGGACACGAGGAGAACGTGGAATTATTTGTATTATTTTTAATTAAAATTAGCTTTGTGTGTGTTCGAATTGGCCTAATCCATCCATCCATCCATTTTCTCCTGCTTTATCCTCCACTAGGGTGGCGGTGGGGTTCCCCATGCCCATCCAGGGGAAAACGTTTCGGGCGTAGGGCAGATACACCCAGGACAGGACGCCAATCCATCGCTGGGCACGTTCACACACACACACACTCTATATGGGGCAATTTGGAGAACTCAATTGACCTTGGTCCATGTTTTTGGATTGTGGGAGGAAACCGGAGAACCCGGAGGAATCCCACGCAGACATGGGGAGAACATGGAAACTCCACCCAGATTGGGATTCGAACGGGGATTCCTTAGCGCTGAGAGGAGAACATGCTAACCACTAAGCCACCGAGCCGCCCTCTTATATATATATATATATGTGTGTATGTAAATTCATCCATCCATCCATTATCTTCCCCTTTATCCTACATTTGGGTCGCGGTGGGGTTCCCCATGCCCATCCAGGGGAGAACGTTTCGGGCGTAGGGCAGATACACCGAGGACAGGACGCCAATCCATCGCTGGGCACACACTCACTCACACAGACACACTCTATATGGGGCAATTTAGAGAACTCAATTAACTTAATCCATGTTTTTGGACTGTGGGAGGAAACCGGAGAACCCGGAGGAAACCCACGCAGACACGGGGAGAACATGGAAACTCCACCCAGATGGGGATTCGAACCGGGAATCCCTAGTGCTGAGAGGAGAACATGCCAACCACTAAGCCAACGTGCCGCCCTTGTGTGTGTATATATATATATATACACACACATACATACATGTGCGGAGAACAACCACGCGGAGAACATGGAAACTCCACCCAGATTGGGATTCGAACCGGGAATCCCCAGCGCTGAGAGGAGAACATGCCAACCACTAAGCCACCGCGCCGTCCGAATGGTCGTAATTGTGATCATATTCACCTCGATGTCTCTGCGCGCCTCGTCGATTGCCGCGATGCTGTGCCCGTCATGTCCTTCCGCCTCACACTGCGGACAAATACAGCAATGATCCTCCATACAGAACAGCTTCAGTTCCACCTGATGCTGCTCGCAGGTGCGCTGCTCCATGTCCAGCTGAGGCTCCACCAACTTGTGGCTGTGGAACTTGCTGTTCTCTAAATGAGGCCGCAGATGTTCCATGCAGTAGGACACCATGCAGGTCAGGCAGGACTTGGAGGCCCTGTGCGGCGTCTCGATGCATGAATCACACATGACCTCTTCCAGCTGAACCGCGGCGGGTGGAGACTCGTTTTCACGTTCCGCTACAGGTTCTCTCTTCTCACTGGCGGGGTTCTGCGTGGCCTCTTCGTTTTCATGTTGGCTAATCACGGCGGCCGGTCGAGAGGTCGTGGAGGTCTCTTCAGCGCTCATTGTGTTTCAGGTTCTGAATGTTCTGGAGACTCCTCGCAGTACTGGAGCTCTGAAGCGTTCTGCGCTGTTGCAACACTACACCACTCCCCTGTTCTGTGTGCAGACAAACCGGTATGTGCAACTGTTTGAATTCTAAACCACACCTAATGCTTGGGGCTGAACCTGATAAAAGGTTCTACCTCTGAACCACCGAACTTCCTCCCTTTAGTGTTTAGCAGCTTGAAACATGCAAATAAATAGCAGGACCTAATTTGTTTACTGGCGGCACGGTGGCTTAGTGGTTAGCACGTTCTCCTCTCAGCGCTAGGGATTCCCGGTTCGAATCCCCATCTGGGTGGAGTTTCCATGTTCTCCCCGTGTCTGCGTGGGTTTTCTCTGGGTTCTCTGGTTTCCTCCCACAGTCCAAAAACATGGATCAAGTCAATTGAGTTCTCCAAATTGCCCCATATAGAGTGTGTTTGTGTGAGTGAGTGTGTGCCCAGTGATAGATTGGCGTCCTGTCCTGGGTCTATCGCCCAGCGCCCGAGACGTTCTCCCCTGGATGGGCATGGGGAACCCCATCGTGACCCTAGTAGATAATGGATGAATGTCTGTCTGATGCTGCGGGTGGCTGGCATGGTGGCTTAGTGGTTGGCATGTTCTCCTCTCAGCTCTAGGGATTCCCGGTTCGAATCCCCATCTGGGTGGAGTTTCCATGTTCTCCCCGTGTCTGCGTGGGTTTCCTCCGGGTTCTCCGGTTTCCTCCCACAGTCCAAAAACATGGATCAAGTCAATTGAGTTCTCCAAATTGCCCCATATAGAGTGTGTCTGTGTGAGTGAGTGTGTGCCCAGTGATAGATTGGCGTCCTGTCCTGGGTGTATCTGCCCAGCGCCCGAGACGTTCTCCCCTGGATGGGCATGGGGAACCCCCCTGTGACCCTAATAGAGGATAAAGCGGGAGATAATGAATGAATGAATGGATTTGTTTACTAGATAGCTGACGTACACTATATGTGTAACAGTATTAGGGCATGGTGGCTAAGTGGTTGGCATGTTCTCCTCTCAGCACTAGGGATTCCCGGTTCGAATCCCCATCTGGGTGGAGTTTTCATGTTCTCCCCGTGTCCGCGTGGGTTTCCTCTGGGTTCTCCGGTTTCCTCCCACAGTCCAAAAACATGGATCAAGTCAATTGAGTTCTCCAAATTGCCCCATATAGAGTGTGTCTGTGTGAGTGAGTGTGTGCTCAGCGATGGATTGGCGCACTGTCCTGGGTCTGTCTGCCCAGCGCCCGAAACGTTCTCCCCTGGATGGGCCCCACCGCGCAGAGGATAAAGCGGAAGATAATGGATGGATGATATTAAGCATCTGCCCTTTTGCCCTGGATGAGAAAAGTGCCCTTTCTACCTTTTTTTTTCTTGTTTTATTTAATTAATATTTCAAAAATAAAAACACCTTCTCTGTGACCATCAAAAGTGTTCGGGTTCATTTGAGTTCTGGTGAGAATTCTGCACTGATCTGGTCATGCAGTGCTGACCGCCATGACAAACCGCTGTTACACACTTCTCCTCTGACCTGCAGCATCATACATCCATCCATTATCTTCCGCTTTATCCTCTATTAGGGTCGCGGTGGGGTTCCCCATGCCCATCCAGGGGAGAACGTTTCGGGTGCTGGGCAGATACACCCAGGACAGGATGGCAATCTATCACTGGACACACACTCACTCACACAGACACACTCTATATGGGGCAATTTGGAGAACTCAATTGACTTGATCCATGTTTTTGGACTGTGGGAGGAAACCGGAGAACCCGGAGGAAACCCACGTGGACACGGGGAGAACATGGAAACTCCACCCAGATTGGGATTCGAACCGGGAACCCTAGAGCTGAGAGGAGAACATGCCAACCACTAAGCCACCATGCCAGCCACCTGCAGCATCTGACAGACATCCATCCATTATCTACTAGGGTCACGATGGGGATCCCCATGCCCATCCAGGGGAGAACGTTTTGGGCACTGGGCAGATACACCCAGGACAGGGGGGCAATCTATCACTGGGCATACTCACTCACACAGCCATGCACACATACACACTCTATATGGGGCAATTTGGAGAACTCAGTTGACTTGATCCATGTTTTTGGACTGTGGGAGGAAACCGAAGAACCCAGAGGAAACCCACGCGGACACGGGGAGAACATGGAAACTCCACCCAGATGGGGATTCGAACCGGGAATCCCTAGCGCTGAGAGGAGAACATGCTAAACCATTAGGCCACCGTGCCGCCCACCCGCAGCATGAGACAGACTTTTCTTTTAAATGTTATGAATATTTTTGGTAATAGTTCTTTTTTTTACGTGAGCGTCTGACGTCATAAGTCACTCTGCACTCTGTATGTTTACACATTGAGACATCGAAACATTAAACCTACAAGATCCTTTTATGACGTCACATACTTATTTGGTTGCGTCACTCTTCACCATCTCATTTTGCACCTTTAACAATGTTCACAGCTTTGGACAATTTTAATGCCTTGAAACGCTACATTATAAGCTCATTTTAGGGCATTTTCAGTAGTCCAGTATTTCGAGTTTAGGTTAGTTTGCCCTCTTGTGGCCAAAAAGCAAAACGCACATAAAATCATGTTGAATTATAACAAGAGCAGAAAACACTCCATAGGAAAGTGTTTTAAAATACGAATCCCAATGTGGGTGGAGTTTCCATGTTCTCCCCGTGTCCGTGTGGGTTTCCTCCAGGTTCTCCGGTTTCCTCCCACAGTCCAAAAACAATGATCAAGGTCACTTAAATTCTCCAAATTGCCCCATATAGAGTGTGTCTGTGGGAGTGAGTGTGTGCCCAGGGATAGATTGGCGTCCTGTCCTGGGTGTATCTGTCCAGCGCCCAAGACTTTCTCCCCTGGATGGGCAAGTGGAACCCCCCCGACCCTAATAGAGGATAAAGCGGAAGATAATGGATGGATTTCTCCACCTCAGTCACACTGCTGGGACAGGACTAAAGCACCCACCCAATAGCCCCTGCTCTGTGGTGGTACTATTGGGGTTCTCAGCATTAGAACAGAGAACACAGTATGTACTGTAGAACACAAACAGATGGACTACAGAATGGAATTGGAGAACTACAAAGTCCATCTTTACAAGAAGTGGAGCAGATAGGAAACCTGTAGTGGACTTTAACACAGAGCAGCATCAGTACGATTGTTACTGCCCCCCCCCCCCCCCCCCCAACACCGATGTCCTTTCCGTGGCCTCCTCAGGATAACTGTGACTAACGACCCCACAGGGGCCAAAACGAAAAATTCAGTCCCGCAGCTTGAGGAGAGGCTGCAGAGAAAGCTGCTCTCATTTCATCCGGGGCTAAAGCCCAGGTCTAACGTTGCCCCTGGGCATGTGGAACCCCCCCCCCCCGACCCTAATATAGGATAAAGCGAAAGATAATGGATGGATGGATTTCCATTATGATTGTTTTAAATGGTGATCGTTTGGCTCTGTTGGTTTGTGGCATCGTGAACCTCGATGCTGTTCCCTTAACATGATGAAATTAAGAAATCTATGACGTTAACTTGTATTCATATTTAAGCAATAACTTGTAAAGTTCCTGTAATAGCTGCTGATTTTAGCTTTATAGCTGCTGTTTACAAGCATCGCCGGAGTCTTAAAGGTGATAGCTTATCATTTTCAGACAACATTAAGATCAGAAAAGTTTTATGGTCGGGATGTTTCTAAATGTTCCTCTTTTTTTGTACTGTTATCAGAGTATCAAAGAACAGTAAAATGTGTCCTTATCCTAAATGTAAATACTATTACAGCAACAGGTACTTTCACAGAGTTAGAACTTACAGTTCATTCATCTTTAATCTATAAACAATTCCTCTAAAATTAATAACACATGCTGGTAAATTTTATGGACATCCGTGGCAGTAAAATATTTTGTATAGTAAAACTATACACATATATATATGTTTTGGAGTTTCCATGTTCTCCCCGTGTCCGCGTGGGTTTCCTCCGGGTTCTCCGGTTTCCTCCAACAGTCCAAAAACATGGATCAAGTCAATTGAGTTCTCCAAATTGCCCCATATAGAGTGTGTTTGTCTAAGTGAGTGTATGTCCAGCGATAGATTGGCGTCCTGTCCTGGGTGTATCTGCCCAGCGCCCGAAATGTTCTCCCCTGGATGGGCATGGGGAACCCCCCCATGACCCTAGTAGAGAATAAAGCTGAAGATAATGGATGGATGGATGGATGAAATAGATATAATTTTAAGACATTATAAATGTGAAAAGGGTGGTTTAGCATGTTCTCCTCTCAGCATTAGGGATTCCTGGTTCGAATCCCAATCTGGGTGGAGTTTCCATGTTCTCCCCGTGTCCGCGTGGGTTTCCTCCGGGTTCTCCGGTTTCCTCCAACAGTCCAAAAACATGGATCAAGTCAATTGAGTTCTCCAAATTGCCCCATATAGAGTGTGTTTTTGTGAGTGAGTGTGTCCAGAGATAGACTGGCATCCTGTTCTGGGTGTATCTGCCCAGCGCCTGAAACATTCTCCACTAGATGGGCATGGGGAACCCCCCCCGCGACCCTAATAGAGGATAAAGCGGAAGATAATGGATGGATAAATGTGAGAAAGGACTTATCTAAAAAGCAAATTTGACATTGGAAGGGTAAAGTAGACTAAACTGTAGATGTTTGGGGGAAAACAGCCAATGGGTTTCAAAGCACAGAAACCTTCGTCATTATGCCTTTATCTCCACGGACCCTCGGTGTGCTCTGAATCAGTCAAAAATCTCTTCACAGTACAATGATGACACTTACATTTCCGTGAAATATGACAAATAATGTCATACCTTGTCCAAGGCATCGCATTATTGCTGCCTGTCAGCCGCAGAAAGATCCTTTTTAAGTTCAAGTTATTTATTTACAGAGCGCTTTTTACAAAAGTACATTGTTACAAAGCAGCTTTACAGAATGAAAAGCCTTTAAACCCCCAAAGATCAAGCCGAAGCGACAGTGGCAAGAAAAAACTCCCTGTTATGTGGTTATTTAAGGAAGAAACCTTGTGAGGACCAAGACTCAGTGGGGGACTCATCCTCCTTGAGCAGCCGGGCAGCAACAACAATGTAGGACACTAATGTATTAACAAATGGATGGTTTTTCTTTCCCATATTGCTTGAAACCCATGTTCTGCTTCATGTGAAGCGTCCTTCTTAAGTAGTTTTCCTTTAATTGGGCTCACCAGGCAAACTAATTAGTTGAGATTGCTTTCAGTAATCCAATGAGCACTGAGACCCAATACCACCCCCCCCATGAGTTTAATTAACTTAAATAGCCTATTCCTGATGATCACCTCTCTACTGTCTCATTCATTCATTCATTCATTATCTCCTGCTTTATCCTCTATTAGGGTCGTGGTGGGGTTCCCCATGTCCATCCAGGGGAGAACGTTTCGGGCGGTGGGCAGATACACCCAGGACAGGGCGCCAATCCATTGCTGGGCACACACTCACACACACAGACACACTCTATATGGGGCAATTTTGGAGAATTCAATTGACTTGATCCATGTTTTTGGACTGTGGGAGGAAACCGGAGAACCCGGAGGAAACCCACGCAGACACGGGGAGAACATGGAAACTCCACCCAGATGGGGATTCGAACCGGGAATCCCTAGTGCTGAGAGGAGAACGTGCTAACCACTAAGCCACCGTGCCGCCCGTCCTTTAGTATGTTATGTTTTATTTATTCTTATTTTGTTGCCCAGTGATAGATTGGCGTCCTGTCCTGGGTGTATCTGCCCAGCGCCCGAAACGTTCTCCCCTGGATGGGCATGGGGAACCCCCCCCCGCGTCCCTACTAGAGGATAAAGCGAAAGATAATGGATGGATGGATGGAAATTACAATACGGGCGGCACGGTGGCTTAGCATGTTCTCCTCTCAGCGCTAGGGATTCCCGGTTCGAATCCCAATCTAGGTGAAGTTTCCATGTCCTCCCCGTGTCCGCGTGGGTTTCCTCAGGGTTCTCCGGTTTCCTCCCACAGTCCAAAAACATGGATCGAGTCAATTGAGTTCTCCAAATTGCCCCATATAGAGTGTGCCTGTGTGAGTTTCCTGGGTGTATCTGCCCAGCGCCCGAGACGTTCTCCCCTGGATGGGCATGGGGAACCCCCTCGCGACCCTAGTGGAGGATAAACGGGAGATAATGAATGTTAATTACAATACGAAATTACAATACGATTAAATGAATGATTTTGCAATACAAAAGCTTCCAATGAGCCAAATACCAGACGTTTACGAAACGTCTGGTAAAAACTTGTCCACAAATGTTTAAATGTCCATTGGCGACCGACTGACGTTAAGGCAGTGTGTGTACAACTCCAAATCCTAGAACGGTCCGTATAATATATAGTATCTAGTAATGTATATTCAATGCAATGCCTGAAAGAAGTATTTGGATGGACTCCAGCTTGAACTGGAAGCACAGGCACTGGTGTATACCCCATGGGGGCAAATTCATTGTACTGTGAATGGTGCTGATTTGGTGGGGTTCCATTAAGGCTGTCAGCAACATTTGCCTGTACATTGCAGTACGTATGGCAAGCACGGAACATGGGCGTCATTTATCTGTCACCGGCTTTGTATCAGTTCCATGGGCAATAACATCTATTTCTTCAGGTAATGCAACTCCGTCAGTTAAAATTCCAGCCGCTGATGTATTTCCTCAGTGTCCTTCTGTCCTCAGAGAGTAACCCGAGATGCCCCAGCGTGTCCAGGGCTGACAAGCAGGAAGTCATTATGCTATCTGGGAAAATAAAGAGAAAAAATGAGGCTATATTTAGGATTGAATTACTACCGATGCTCGTCTGCATTACGTCCCAATGTCTTTGAAGACAACTTGCAATCCAGATTTACTGATTCATTTTAGTGCTGGAGAGTTTGCCCCTTCAGAAAACAATAATAATTCGGACTTTGAAGTTCTGCCGCCCACTTTGTCAACTTTAATGTAATTATTCACCAGCGTTATGTTCCTTCATTGCGACACTTCTGGGAATGGCCTCCTGTTTCAGGATGACCGCCATAGATGAAAAAACGTCCATGAGGACATGAGGACATGAGGACATGTTGGTGGGTTGAGGAATCATTGCCGGAACATTTTTTTTTCAGTGTTAACAGCAGCAGGGGTTTTAAAGGCATTACTGGATTCCTCCCACAGTCCAAAAACATGGATCTGGTCAATTGAGTTCTCCAAATTGCCCCATATAGAGTGTCTGTGTGAGTGAGGGTGCCCAGCGATGGATTGGCACCCTGTCCTGGGTGTATCTGCCCAGTGCCCCCCCCCTCCCCCCGTGACCCTAGTAGAGGATAAAGCGGAAGATAATGGATGGATGGATGGAAGGATTCAAAAATGGGTGGCATGGTGGCTTAGTGGTTAGCATGTTCTCCTCTCAGTGCTAGGGATTCTCGGTTCGAATCCCGATCTGGGTGGAGTTTCCATGTTCTCCCCATGTCCACGTGGGTTTCCTCCCGGTTCTCCGGTCTCCTCCCGCAATCCAAAAACATGGATCAAGGTCAATTGAATTCTCCAAATTGCCCCATTTAGAGTGGGTCTGTGTGAGTGAGTGAGTGAGTGTGTGCCCAGCGATGGAATGGCACCCTGTCCTGGGTCTGCCAACCGCCCGAAACGTTCTCCCCTGGATGGACATGGGGAACCCACCCCCCGTGACCCTAGTAGAGGATAAAGTGGAAGATAATGGATGGATGGATGGAAGGATTCAAAAATGGGTGGTACGGTGGCTTAGTAGTTAGCATGTTCTCCTCTCAGCGCTAGGGATTCCCAATCTGGGTTGAGTTTCCATGTTCTCCCCGTGTCCGCGTGGGTTTCCTCTGGGTTCTCTGGTTTCCTCCCACAGTCCAAAAACATGGATCAAGGTGAATTGAATTCTCCAAATTGCCCCATATAGAGTGTGTCTGCGTGAGTGAGTGTGTGCCGAGTGATGGATTGGCGCCCTGTCCTGGGTGTATCTGCCAACCGCCCGAAACGTTCTCCCCTGGATGGGCATGGGGAACCCCCCGTGACCCTAGTAGTGGATAAAGCGGAAGATAATGGACGGATGGATGGATGGATTCAAAAATCAGCCTTACACACTAAAACTTACAATTCTGTGTCTTCTATGCTGTCGGGATCCTCGATAGTTTCCAGGTGTCTCTTGCAGGCGTCGATAATCTTTTTGCGGGGTCCCAGTGGGACGTGAATGCTCTTGAGATCATTATCTGAGCACAACAGCAGAGCCTCCAGGTCGATCCTCTCCCGTTTGAAGATAGGGACGAACTCATTCATGCTGTGAGCGGCCAAGAACACCTCCAGCGGGCTGCTTTCTGGCTCGTCGTCGTCCAGGCCTACGTCCACCTCGTCCCATGGAAGCTCCTGCATGTTTCTCACTAAGAGACTCCGTGCACTTCCAATACTATCCTCATCCACACTCGGAGATCTTTGCAGACGACTACGCAGACGTACCGCAGTTGCACGTCCACTACCGCTTAAGCTGCCTTCATCTCTCGCACCGATGCCGAAGAGTCCCCCGCTGACATAGTTCCTCCGGAACACCATGGTACCCAGGCCTGGGCGGTTGAATAAGGAGTCATGGCCGGAGTCAGTGCTGACTTCAGAGTGGTCCACATCTGGCCCGTGTAGATCTGGCTCACTGATGGCACGTGAAATAGCATCTTCATTGTCCCGCGGAAACATGTCCCGGATGTTGCGCCGACCGCGGTCCTTGGGGTTGACGTAGGTTCCCTGTTTTAAAAACATCACGTCGTTGCCCAACTGGAGACCGGAAAGAGAGCGGACACTCTTCCTTCCTTCCTCGTAGATCTTAAAAGTCCCATCACCCTGTTTCTTTTTTTCCAGCCGTTTCTGGATTTTGGTTTTACCCCTCGCAGTGGCATGAAGAGTGGCCTGGAACAGAAACGTAACACCATAAAATAATGTTAGAAATACCAAAGACGCTCACATCTGGCGGCACGATGGCTTAGTGGTTGGCACGCTAGGGATTCCCGGTTCGAATCCCCATCTGGGTGGAGTTTCCATGTTCTCCCCGTGTCCCCCCAGGTTTCCTCCGGGTTCTCCGGTTTCCTCCCACAGTCCAAAAACATGGATCAAGTCAATTGAGTTCTCCAAATGGCCCCATATAGAGTGTGTCTGTGTGAGTGAGTGTGTGCCCATCAATAGATTGTCCCCCTGTCCTGGGTGTACCTGCCCAGCGCCCGAAACGTTCTCCACTGGATGGGCATGGGGAACCCCCCCGCGACCCTAATATAGGATAAAGCGGAAGATAATGAATGAATGAATGAATGCTCACATCTACATCTTAGTCCATCTATAATGTACCATCTGAATCCATCTGAAGTACTTTATGGCATTAAAAACATCTTATTATGCATAAACTAGGGTTCCACATGCCCAGAGAACCTGGAGGAAACCCATGCGGACACGGGGAGAACATGGAAACTCCACCCAGATGGGGATTCAGACTGGGAATCCCTAGCGCTGAGAGGCGAATGTGCTAACCACTAAGCCACCGTGCCACCTATATATATATAATATAAAATATATATTTTTTTTCATATAGTTACTAAAATGTTTATAAGAAAAAAATGTAGATATCTTAAATATTAAACATAATCCATATGTATTTTCACATAAATACATAGAAGTTCATGCTTTTCAGTAGGGGTGAGCTGCAATATTCGCTGATTCGACGATTCGATTCGGAGAACCGTAGTCGACTACGAACCTCATAGTCGAATGTACCATTTTGACCACATGGGGGCGCCCATGGCTGCTGCTAAGCATTAGTTTTTACATGAAATGTCTTTGTTTTCATTATATATATAGCCTTTTGTCAAATAAAATCATCCTAATTTCTGTTAATATTTTTTTTAAAAAAAGTCCAGAACGGGGATCCCATTTACGGTGCTCTAGAAAAACAAGTAAAATATAAAAAATATATATTTTTTAAAAACCACACTTATAGCGCCATCTTATGGTGAAATTTTAACTGATTCGACTATCAGTCGACTATAGGGAAAATCTGACGAATCAGATTCGACTATGAAAATCCTTAGTTGAAGACACCCCTACTTTTCAGTATTCTCTGACCTGGGAGTATGGCACACTGGTGGCAGTGTTAAACGGATGCAGCTTGCGGCTGAAGGTGCTGCTTGTGTAGCTGGAGAAGCTCATGGCATCAGAAAACGAAGCGTCGGTGGCCTCCTTCTGGAATTTGCGCTCCATGCGACGGTGATGCTTGCGCTGCAGCTTGACGCAGTCCTTGATGCGGCGTTCGGCATCGCGGAAGGCTCTGTCTTTTAACTTGGCCACCAGCTTGGGGTTGAGAGCTGTCTGCTTGGCAGCAATGGAATCTAGATAGCGCACACATTCCATGTGGTTCTTAGTGGCAGCCATGTCCAGGGGGGTGTGATAGTCATTGTCCAGGCACCACGTGTTGGCCCCAAATGACACGAGGAAGGACAGGCAGTTGAGATGGCCGTGGGCAGCAGCCAAGTGGAGCGGAGTGTTCCCCCATATGTCACACTTATCAGGGTTCCCTCTGAAACAGAAACAAATGGAGACACCAAATGGAGAAACGTCCTCATCAGTTAAAGGGTCTGTGGGTCTGATAGTAGGGTCATGGAGGGGATCCCCATGCCCATCCAGGGGAGAATGCTTCATATGCTGGGCAGATACACCCAAGACAGGGTGCCAACATATCACTGGGCACTCACAGCCATACACACACACTACATAAGGGCAATTGAGAATAGCAAATTTAACTTGAGTCTGTATTTTTGGACTGTGGGAGGAAACTGGAGAACCCGGAGAACACTGGGAGAACGTGGAAATTCCATTCTGTAGTCCCCCTGTTTCTCGGCATACTTTGTTAGTGTGCTTTAGTATGTTCTCTGATGATCAGGACCTCCACTGGGAGGTATTATGGCGGGTGGATGACTCTCAGTACTGTAGTGATACTGACATGGTGGTGCAGGTGTGTTAGTGGATCAGACACAGCAGTGCTGCTGGACAGAGAACAGCCCACCAATCAGAACATACCCTCATACCATCATCCACCACTCTAATAATACCTGCTCTGTGGGTCCTGATCATCAGAGAATAGGGTAAAGGGGACTAACGGAGTATTTAGAGAACCAGATGGACTACGGAATGGAATTGGAGAACTACAAAGTCCATCTATATGGTAAGTGTGTGTGATAGGTGTGTGTGATGGTACTCTTATCACTAGAAATGAGGAGGTACAAGTCAAGTCAGAAAACATTACAGTATGTATTTATTTTGGCACGTTTCTTACATGCTCTAGTCCATGTGAAGGAATTTAGTGACATCATACTCCCGTCTTCCCTGACAGGGGATACTCAGAGAGGCTCTACTCAGCCAAGTCGTAGATCGAATGACTGTCCCCGAACTTCACTTCAGCTCTGATGCAAATTCACCCTGATCGTTACACCTGTATATACGAGGGTTGGAACTTAAATTAACATTTGGTCATTTAGTCGACGCTTTTATCCAAAGCGACTTACAAGGTGAGCACAGGGTCCATCACAACATCCCTGGAGCAATGAGGGTTAAGGGTCTTGCTCAAGGACCCACATTGGTAACTTCAGTGGACCTGGGATTTGAACCCCCAACTTTCACATTGATAGCCCAACACCATAACCACTGAGCCACCGCTCCCACGGTAAATCACGGTAGTCAAGCTTCATCAGAAAGGTGAAGATGTACGAGGGTTGGAACTTAAATAGTGGCAACGATTCATTCACAACCGAAACGAAAGAGTTACATGTTTGCAGCTGTTACTGTCCTTTAAAGTAGTCTCCAGCGTTGTGTAGAACCCATTGCCAGCGATGTGAAAGGCGTAGTATACCGTTAGCTGAGCCTGTTAACCAGAGAGATGGTGCGAATGGAGCGGTATATGGCCTGTCCAATCTCTGGAACAGTTCTGAGGCGAATTCCACGAAGTGCTGTACCATCCACCATACTCCCCGGATTTAAGTCCTTGTGACTTTGATTTGATTCCGAAGATGAAGGAATTCGCTTCAGAACTGTTCCAGAGATTGGAAAGGCCATAGACCGCTCCATTCGCACCATCAACAGAACAGGCTCTGCTAACGGTATACTACACCTTCCACATCGCTGGCAACGGGTTCTACACAACGCTGGAGACGACGTTGAAGGACAGTAACAGCTGCAAACATGTAACTCTTTTCTTTCGGTTGTGAATGAATCGTTGCCACTATTTAAGTTCCAACCCTCGTACATCTTCACATTTCTGATTTATTCACAACCGAAACAAAAGAGTTACATGTTTGCAGCCATTACTGTCCTTCAAAGTAGTCTCCAGCATTCTGTAGAACCCGTTGCCAGCCATGTGGAAGGTATAGTATACCGTTAGCAGAGCCTGTTCTGTTGATGGTGCGAATGGAGCGCTCTACTGCGTGTCCAATCTCTGGAACAGTTCTGAAGCGAATTCCTTCATGTTCGGAATCAAATCAAAGTCACAAGGACTTAAGTCCGGGGAGTATGGTGGATGGTACAGCACTTCGTGGAATTCGCTTCAGAACTGTTCCAGAGATTGGACAGGCCATATACTGCTCCATTCGCACCATCTCTCTGGTTAACAGGCTCAGCTAACGGTATACTACACCTTCCACATTGCTGGCAACGGGTTCTACACAACGCTGGAGACTACGTTGAAGGATAGTAACAGCTGCAAACATGTAACTCTTTTGTTTCGGTTGTGAATGAATCGTTGCCACTATTTAAGTTCCAACCCTCGTACATCTTCACATTTCTGATTTATTAAGCCACCGTGCCTCCCAAAATCAGAATCCATCCATTATCTTCCACTTTATCCTCCACTAGAGGAGAACATGCTAACCACTAAGCCACCGTGCCGCCTCATTTGTAAGTCGCATTGGATGAAAGCGTCTGCTATATGACCAAATGTAATGTAAGCTCATTAGCATTTTATTGAACTAATACCACAGAGATCGTAGAAAGGTGTAGTATAGGTGTAGTAAAGGTGTAGTAAAGGTGTAGAAAGGTGTAGTAAAGGTGTAGTAAAGGTGTAGAAAGGTGTAGAAAGGTGTAGTAAAGGTGTAGTAAAGGTGTAGAAAGGTGTAGTAAAGGTGTAGAAAGACGTAAGTCCGACGCAATTATGATCTGACGTACTGTATGCCTGAGAAGTCAGTGTTGACCTTTGTGTGATCAGCAAATATTGGCGGAGCATGAAGGCAAGAAAAGCGTAGAGCAATCCGATCCCATTTCACCCAACACCTCGACGTGTCGAGCATGGACAATGAAAAATGAGCAGTCTATGATCTGCCTCATATCGTGTTCACGTGGATGAAATTACCCCATTTGTGGTAAACAGCATGGATCATTATGTCACTCTAGTGTCTAACAATACAGTATCAATCCATTATCTTCCACTTTATCCTCTACCAGGGTCGCGGGGGGGAAAGGGGTTCACCATGCCCATCCAGGGGAGAACGTTTTGGGTACACCAAGGACAGGGCGCCAATCTATCACTGGACACACACTCACTCATACTCACAAAAAAGGGTTCAAAAAAGGGTTCCCCATGCCCTTTTTTGAACTGTGGGAGGAAACCGGAGAACCCGGAGGAAACCCACAGGGACAAGGGGAGAACATGGAAACTCTACCCAGATGGGGATTCGAAGCAGGAATCCCTAGATCCATGTTTATGGACTCTGAGAACTCGGAGGAAACCCACGCGGACACGGGGAGAACCCAGATTGGGATTCGAACCGGGAATGCCTAGTACTGAGAGGAGAACATGCCAACCACTAAGCCACCATGCCGCCCCACATTTAAATCAAACCTCATTATTTTTCATTATTTTTTCCATCTATCCATTATACTCCACTTTATCCTGTACTAGGGTCGGGAGGGGTGTTACCATGCCCATCCAGGGGAGAACGTTTCGGGTACACCCAGGACAGGGTGCCAATCTATCACTGGACACACACTCACTCACACATACACACTCTATATGGGGCAATTTAAAGAATTCAATTGACCTTGAGTCATGTCTTTGGACTGTGGGAGGAAACCGGAGAACCCGGGGGAAACCCACGCGGACACGGGGAGAACATGGAAACTCCACCCAAATTTGTATTCGAACTGGGAATCCCTAGTGCTGAGAGGAGAACATGCTAAACCACTAAGCCACCGTGCCGCCCTCATATACAGTCATCCATCCATCCATTATCTTCCCCTTTATCTTCTATTAGGGTCGCGGTGGGGTTCCCCATGCCCATCCAGGGGAGAACGTTTCGGTCGCTGGGCAGATACACCCAAGACAGGACGCCAGTCTATCACTGGACACACACTCACTCACACAGACACACTCTATATGGGGCAATTTGGAGAATTCAATTGAATTGATCCATGTTTTTGGACTGTGGGAGGAAACCGCAGAACCCGGAGGAAACCCACGCGGACACGGGGAGAACACGGAAACTCCACCCAGATGGGGATTCGAACCAGCGCTGAGAGGAGAACATGCTAAACCATTAAGCCACCGTGCCGCCTAGCAACAATATAAATGTTTAAAACCCACTGATCTCAGCCCGACATGGTTTGGTTCCACCACACAGCTTCAGCGTTCTCTTAAAACGGAATTGTAGATGCGTGTTTGTGATTTACGGACATTTCTGAGATGAAGTAAAGGCTGGAATTGGGGTATTTTCTGTATTTGCTCTACAATATCGAATTAATTCCGCACTAAAGTCATAATACCTGACTCGGACTCCAAAAACGAGATGTGTGCCTCACGTAGGAGGGGATCTCATTAAGGTTTTATGTTCTGCAGGCTGCTCCTGGCACCGGTGCATTATAGATGAGCGAAGACGTCAGCTTTTTTACAGGTGGAGGTGACGCTGTGTGCAGCACTGGACGCAGCCAGCACCGGGATTATCCCCTGCTGACCTGTCTGACCCTGATTTCAACTTTCTCCTGATATTTGATTGCCATGTATCTATTTCTCATGTCAATTATTGATTTTATAGAAACAGGTTCACAGATTAAACATGACCATGAAGTGTGTTATTATAGATAGTATCTCATCTCAGGGCGGCACGGTGGCTTAGTGGTTGGCATGTTCCCCTCTCAGCGCTAGGGATTCCCGGTTCGAATCCCAATCTGGGTGGAGGTTCCATGTCCTCCCCGTGTCCGCGTGGGTTTCCTCCGGATTCTCCGGTTTCCTCTCACAGTCCAAAAACATGGATCGAGTCAATTGAGTTCTCCAAATTGACCCATATAGAGTGTGTCTGGTTCTCTAAATTGCCCCATATAGAGTGTGTTTGAGTGTGTGAGTGTGTACCCAGCGATGGATTGGCGCCCTGTCCTGGGTGCCCAGCGCCCGAGATGTTCTCCCCTGGATGGGCATGGGGAACCCCACCGCGACCCTAATAGAGGATAAAGAGGGAGATAATGAATGAATGAATGAGTGTGTGTCCAGTGATAGATTGGCGTCCTGTCCTGGGTGTATCTGTCCAGCGCCCGAAATGGGCATGGGGAACCCCCCCCCGCAACCCTTGTAGAGGATAAAGCGGAAGATAATGGATGGATGGATTATCTCATTTCATTATCCTGAGATAACCCGCTACTAGAGTCGGGGGGGGGTGGTTATGCACATCCAGGGGAAAAAGTTTTGGGCAATGGGATTTTAAAATTTATTCTGTATTTAGGGCGGCACGGTGGCTTAGTGGTTGGCATGTTCTCCTCTCAGCACTAGGGATTCCCGGTTCGAATCCCAATCTGGGTGGAGTTTCCATGTTCTCCCCATGTCCGCGAGGGTTTCCTCCGGGTTCTGCGGTTTCCTCCCACAGTCCAAAAACATGGATCAAGGTCAATTGAGTTCTCCAAACTGCCCCATATAGAGTGTGTCTGTGTGAGTGAGTGTGTGTCCAGTGATAGATTGGCGCCCTGTCCTGGGTGTATCTGCCCAGCGCCCGAAACGTTCTCCCCTGGATGGGCATGGGGAAGCCCCCGTGACCCTAATAGAGGATAAAGTGGAAGATGATGGATGGATATCTTTTCACCCTCCTCTTTCACCCTCCATCCATTATCTTCCGCTTTATCCTATATTAGGGTCGCGGTGGGGTTCCCCATGCCCATCCAGGGGAGAACGTCTCGGGCGCTGGGCAGATACACCCAGGACAGGGCGCCAATATATTGCTGGGCACACACTCACTCACACATACACACTCTCTATGGGGCAATTTGGAGAACTCAATTGACTTGATCCATGTTTTTGGACTGTGGGAGGAAACCGGAGAACCCAGAGGAAACCCACGCGGACACGGGGAGAACATGGAAACTCCACCCAGATGGGGATTCGAACCAGGAATCCCTAGTGCCGAGAGGAGAACATGCTAACCACTAAGCCACTTTTTTTTACAACAGGTATTTCTTAAAAAGATGTGTTTTCAGTAGTTTCTTAAAACTACCCAGTGATTCTGCCTTATGGACAGAGTTGGGCCGGTTTCCTCCCACAGTCCAAAAACATGGGTCAAGGTCCATTGAACTCTCCAAATTGCCCCATATAGAGTGTGTTTGTGTGAGTGAGTGTGTGTCCAGGGATAGATTTGCGCCCTGTCCTGGGTGCACCTAAAAGCCTAAAATTTTCCCAGAAATCGGACGTGCGCCTTATAATCCGGTGCGCCTTATACGTGTACTGAGTTCTGAAATCTATAAAAGTGTTATTGTGCGACCGGGTGGTTTTCTCCACACATCGCCGCCCTGCTGGTCTGTGACTCCATGCGCGCTCATCTCACAGAAAAGCCGAGTGAAGAAAATGAATCCGGAGCTCGCCGTCATTCCGGGAGGATTAAATAAAGAACTCCGACCGCTGGACATTGGTGTAAACGGGGCATTTAAAGTAAAGTCGCGGGCGGCGTGGGAGCGATGGATGATAGACGACGAACACACGTTTACTAAAACTCAGGAGGCGGCGGCGGGGCGAGTTACGCCACCGTCTGTGAATGGATCGTGGACGCCTGGGCCGAGGTTTCTGCCGTGACCGTCGTCCGAGCTTTCGCGAAAGCCGGCATCGTCGCCGAACGGCCGCCCGGAGACGAGACGGACTCGGACATCGATGAGAGGGAACACCGGAGCGCTCGATAGAGAACCAGCTTTTTAATTCAGACACAGAAGACGAGGACTTTGATGGATTTGTGGAAGAAGAGATTAAAATAATGTGTGTTTTGTTCAGTAGTAGAATAAACTTCAATTATAAATCAGCGTTTTGCATCCTTTACTTTTCTTGTAGATCGTATGTTTTAGCGAGTGCCTTATAATACAGAGCCGTACAGAATAAGTACCGTACAGAAATAGAGTCCCTAATTCAGACTGCGCCTTATAGTACGGTGCGCCTTATACGTGGGGCAAATACAGAAATAGACCCAGTAATTCAGACTGCACCTTATAGTACGGTGCGCCTTATACGTGGGGCAAATACAGAAATAGAGTCCGTAATTCAGACTGCGCCTTATAGTACGGTGCGCCTTATACGTGGGGCAAATACAGAAATAGACCCCGTAATTCAAACTGCGCCTTATAGTACGGTGCGCCTTATACGTGGGGCAAATACAGAAATAGAGTCCGTAATTCAGACTGCGCCTTATAGTACGGTGCGCCTTATACGTGGGGCAAATACAGAAATAGACCCCGTAATTCAGACTGCGCCTTATAGTACGGTGCGCCTTATACGTGGGGCAAATACAGAAATAGAGTCTGTAATTCAGACTGCGCCTTGTAGTACGGTGCGCCTTATACGTGGGGCAAATACAGAAATAGAGTCCCTAATTCAGACTGCGCCTTGTAGTACGGTGCGCCTTATACGTGGGGCAAATACAGAAATAGAGCCCGTAATTCAGACTGCGCCTTATAGTACGGTGCGCCTTATACGTGGGGCAAATACAGAAATAGACCCCGTAATTCAGACTGCGCCTTATAGTACGGTGCGCCTTATACGTGGGGCAAATACAGAAATAGACCCAGTAATTCAGACTGCACCTTATAGTACGGTGCGCCTTATACGTGGGGCAAATACAGAAATAGACCCCGTAATTCAGACTGCGCCTTATAGTACGGTGCGCCTTATACGTGGGGCAAATACAGAAATAGACCCCGTAATTCAGACTGCGCCTTATAGTACGGTGCGCCTTATACGTGGGGCAAATACAGAAATAGACCCCGTAATTCAGACTGCGCCTTATAGTACGGTGCGCCTTATACGTGGGGCAAATACAGAAATAGAGTCCCTAATTCAGACTGCGCCTTATAGTACGGTGCGCCTTATACGTGGGGCAAATACAGAAATAGAGTCCGTAATTCAGACTGCGCCTTATAGTACGGTGCGCCTTATACGTGGGGCAAATACAGAAATAGAGTCCCTAATTCAGACTGCGCCTTGTAGTACGGTGCGCCTTATACGTGGGGCAAATACAGAAATAGAGCCCGTAATTCAGACTGCGCCTTATAGTACGGTGCGCCTTATACGTGGGGCAAATACAGAAATAGACCCCGTAATTCAGACTGCGCCTTATAGTACGGTGCGCCTTATACGTGGGGCAAATACAGAAATAGACCCAGTAATTCAGACTGCACCTTATAGTACGGTGCGCCTTATACGTGGGGCAAATACAGAAATAGACCCCGTAATTCAGACTGCGCCTTATAGTACGGTGCGCCTTATACGTGGGGCAAATACAGAAATAGACCCCGTAATTCAGACTGCGCCTTATAGTACGGTGCGCCTTATACGTGGGGCAAATACAGAAATAGACCCAGTAATTCAGACTGCACCTTATAGTACGGTGCGCCTTATACGTGGGGCAAATACAGAAATAGAGTCCGTAATTCAGACTGCGCCTTATAGTACGGTGCGCCTTAAACTTGGGGCAAATACAGAAATAGACCCCGTAATTCAGACTGCGCCTTATAGTACGGTGCGCCTTATACGTGGGGCAAATACAGAAATAGACCCCGTAATTCAAACTGCGCCTTATAGTACGGTGCGCCTTATACGTGGGGCAAATACAGAAATAGAGTCCGTAATTCAGACTGCGCCTTATAGTACGGTGCGCCTTATACGTGGGGCAAATACAGAAATAGACCCCGTAATTCAGACTGCGCCTTATAGTACGGTGCGCCTTATACGTGGGGCAAATACAGAAATAGAGTCTGTAATTCAGACTGCGCCTTGTAGTACGGTGCGCCTTATACGTGGGGCAAATACAGAAATAGAGTCCCTAATTCAGACTGCGCCTTGTAGTACGGTGCGCCTTATACGTGGGGCAAATACAGAAATAGAGCCCGTAATTCAGACTGCGCCTTATAGTACGGTGCGCCTTATACGTGGGGCAAATACAGAAATAGACCCCGTAATTCAGACTGCGCCTTATAGTACGGTGCGCCTTATACGTGGGGCAAATACAGAAATAGACCCAGTAATTCAGACTGCACCTTATAGTACGGTGCGCCTTATACGTGGGGCAAATACAGAAATAGACCCCGTAATTCAGACTGCGCCTTATAGTACGGTGCGCCTTATACGTGGGGCAAATACAGAAATAGACCCCGTAATTCAGACTGCGCCTTATAGTACGGTGCGCCTTATACGTGGGGCAAATACAGAAATAGACCCCGTAATTCAGACTGCGCCTTATAGTACGGTGCGCCTTATACGTGGGGCAAATACAGAAATAGAGTCCCTAATTCAGACTGCGCCTTATAGTACGGTGCGCCTTATACGTGGGGCAAATACAGAAATAGAGTCCGTAATTCAGACTGCGCCTTATAGTACGGTGCGCCTTATACGTGGGGCAAATACAGAAATAGAGTCCCTAATTCAGACTGCGCCTTGTAGTACGGTGCGCCTTATACGTGGGGCAAATACAGAAATAGAGCCCGTAATTCAGACTGCGCCTTATAGTACGGTGCGCCTTATACGTGGGGCAAATACAGAAATAGACCCCGTAATTCAGACTGCGCCTTATAGTACGGTGCGCCTTATACGTGGGGCAAATACAGAAATAGACCCAGTAATTCAGACTGCACCTTATAGTACGGTGCGCCTTATACGTGGGGCAAATACAGAAATAGACCCCGTAATTCAGACTGCGCCTTATAGTACGGTGCGCCTTATACGTGGGGCAAATACAGAAATAGACCCCGTAATTCAGACTGCGCCTTATAGTACGGTGCGCCTTATACGTGGGGCAAATACAGAAATAGACCCCGTAATTCAGACTGCGCCTTATAGTACGGTGCGCCTTATACGTGGGGCAAGTACAGAAATAGAGTCCGTAATTCAGACTGCGCCTTATAGTACGGTGCGCCTTATACGTGGGGCAAATACAGAAATAGAGTCCCTAATTCAGACTGCGCCTTGTAGTACGGTGCGCCTTATACGTGGCGCAAATACAGAAATAGACCCCGTAATTCAGACTGCGCCTTATAGTACGGTGCGCCTTATACGTGGGGCAAATACAGAAATAGACCCCGTAATTCAGACTGCGCCTTATAGTACGGTGCGCCTTATACGTGGGGCAAATACAGAAATAGACCCCGTAATTCAGACTGCGCCTTATAGTACGGTGCGCCTTATACGTGGGGCAAATACAGAAATAGACCCCGTAATTCAGACTGCGCCTTATAGTACGGTGCGCCTTATACGTGGGGCAAATACAGAAATAGACCCCGTAATTCAGACTGCGCCTTATAGTACGGTGCGCCTTATACGTGGGGCAAATACAGAAATAGACCCCGTAATTCAGACTGCGCCTTATACGTGGGGCAAATACAGAAATAGACCCCGTAATTCAGACTGCGCCTTATAGTACGGTGCGCCTTATACGTGGGGCAAATACAGAAATAGAGTCTGTAATTCAGACTGCGCCTTATAGTACGGTGCGCCTTAAACTTGGGGCAAATACAGAAATAGACCCCGTAATTCAGACTGCGCCTTATAGTATGGTGCGCCTTATACGTGGGGCAAATACAGAAATAGACCCCGTAATTCAGACTGCGCCTTATAGTACGGTGCGCCTTATACGTGGGGCAAATACAGAAATAGACCCCGTAATTCAGACTGCGCCTTATAGTACGGTGCGCCTTATACGTGGGGCAAATACAGAAATAGACCCCGTAATTCAGACTGCGCCTTATAGTACGGTGCGCCTTATACGTGGGGCAAATACAGAAATAGACCCCGTAATTCAGACTGCGCCTTATAGTACGGTGCGCCTTATACGTGGGGCAAATACAGAAATAGACCCCGTAATTCAGACTGCGCCTTATAGTACGGTGCGCCTTATACGTGGGGCAAATACAGAAATAGACCCCGTAATTCAGACTGCGCCTTATAGTACGGTGCGCCTTATACGTGGGGCAAATACAGAAATAGACCCCGTAATTCAGACTGCGCCTTATAGTACGGTGCGCCTTATACGTGGGTCAAATACAGAAATAGACCCCGTAATTCAGACTGCGCCTTATAGTACGGTGCGCCTTATACGTGGGGCAAATACAGAAATAGACCCCGTAATTCAGACTGCGCCTTATAGTACGGTGCGCCTTATACGTGGGGCAAGTACAGAAATAGAGTCCGTAATTCAGACTGCGCCTTATAGTACGGTGCGCCTTATACGTGGGGCAAATACAGAAATAGAGTCCCTAATTCAGACTGCGCCTTGTAGTACGGTGCGCCTTATACGTGGCGCAAATACAGAAATAGACCCCGTAATTCAGACTGCGCCTTATAGTACGGTGCGCCTTATACGTGGGGCAAATACAGAAATAGACCCCGTAATTCAGACTGCGCCTTATAGTACGGTGCGCCTTATACGTGGGGCAAATACAGAAATAGACCCCGTAATTCAGACTGCGCCTTATAGTACGGTGCGCCTTATACGTGGGTCAAATACAGAAATAGACCCCGTAATTCAGACTGCGCCTTATAGTACGGTGCGCCTTATACGTGGGGCAAATACAGAAATAGAGTCCGTAATTCAGACTGCGCCTTATAGTACGGTGCGCCTTATACGTGGGGCAAATACAGAAATAGACCCCGTAATTCAGACTGCGCCTTATAGTACGGTGCGCCTTATGGTCCGGAAAATACGGTAAATGTAAATGTAAATGTAAATGTATGTAATGTGTCGATTAGGGCAGGTTCCCGTTGAATATGGTGATGGCTTTGGCATGACAATGCATTGGTTTCGTTGTCCAGCTCAAAGTGTCTGACATTCTCAATAGTGGGATTATTTTAGAGGCTTTCTGGCTGACCTGTTTTCCTCTCTTGGTCTGAGAGGCCCATTATGAAAGAGCTTAATTGTTAAGGGCTTTCAAAGGGCCAATCTGGAACCCGCTGGCTGCTGAAAGGCACTCGTTATCATGTGATCTCTCTCAGGCCGACCCTGTATAGAATGCCATATGTTTCTTTTTAGCTTCTACCTTCACCCAGGTGAAGACAGCGATCACGGGAAGATGGCTATAGACTTATAAGCCAGTGAAGGCTGCATGGTAAAAACCATTTTCCCACCGTGGTGAAAGACATAAGGCTTTATAAAAGTTACCCAACAGCCTGATTGATCTATTTCAGTTTATTGCGCGTTGAACGACTGCTGCTGGTAAATCTAGAACATGCAATAAGCGTTTGATTTATGGCAAATGTGAATCGGCGTGATGAATCCAGTTCTACATTTAGAGTAAGCTCATATAGCAGTCATTATAACCTTTACTGGATTTATTTCACTCTGGGTTTATTGCTCATCCATCTCAGTTCACTTTGGAAACACTGATGGCTTTAGATAAATCGTGCAGTGGATCGGATGCTACTGTTACGATCTGTTTTTTAGTTTTATCATTCCTTAGACACAATAACATATCCAAAGGTATTCATAGATAAGATAAGATAAGATAAGATCAACCGTATTTGTCCCACAATGGGAAATTCACATCCTCAGCAGCAGATACAGAGGAGGGTGAAAAGATATCCATCCATTATCTTCCACTTTATCCTCTATTAGGGTCGCGGTGGGGTTCCCCATGCCCATCCAGGGGAGAACGTCTCGGGGCGGCACGGTGGCTTAGTGGTTAGCATGTTCTCCTCTCAGCACTAGGGAATCCCGGTTCGAATCCCTATCTGAGTGGAGTTTCCATGTTCTCCCCGTGTCCGTGTGGGTTTCCTCCGGGTTCTCCGGTTTCCTCCCACAGTCCAAAAACATGGATCAAGTCAATTGAGTTCTCCAAATTGCCCCATATAGAGTATGTTTGTGTGAGTGAGTGTGTCCAGTGATAGATTGGCGCCCTGTCCTGGGTGTATCTGCCCAGCGCCCGAAACGTTCTCCCCTGGATGGGCATGAGGAACCCCCCCCCGACCCTAATAGAGGATAAAGCGGAAGATAATGAATGAATGAATTTGAAAATGAGATTTTTATTTTGTATATATAAATTTCTAACTCTATTTAGAAATAGAGTTATTCTCCATGTTCTCCCCTTGTCCGCGTGGGTTTCCTCCGGGTTCTCACAGTCCAAAAACATGGATCAAGTCAATTGAGTTCTCCAAATTGCCCCATATAGAGTGTGTCTGTGTGAGTGAGTGTGTGCCCAGCGATAGATTGGTGTCCTGTCCTGGGTGTATCAGCCCAGCGCCCGAAACGCTCTCCTCTGGATGGGCATGGGGAACCCCCCCGCGACCCTAATATAGGATAAAGGGGAAGATAATGAATAGATGGATGACTATATATGAGGGCGGCACGGTGGCTTAGTAGCATGTTCCTCCTCTCAGCACTAGGGATTCCCGGTTCGAATCCCTATCTGAGTGGAGTTTCCATGTTCTCCCCGTGTCCGTGTGGGTTTCCTCCGGGTTCTCCGGTTTCCTCCCACAGTCCAAAAACATGGATCAAGTCAATTGAATTCTCCAAATTGCCCCATATAGAGTATGTTTGTGTGAGTGAGTGTGTACCCAGCGATATATTGGCGCCCTGTCCTGGGTGTATCTGCCCAGCGCCCGAAACTTTCTCCCCTGGATGGGCATGAGGAACCCCCCCGCGACCCTAATAGAGGATAAAGCGGAAGATAATGGATGGATATTACGCAGTGAGCACTTTAAGGAGGAGCTTAAATCTCGTTGTGTACGATGTATACTGTGTATAATGACAATAAAGGCTTCCTATTCTATGTTATCATGACTTAAACCCTTGTGCAATTGAAAACAGAAGAAATGAATCACTACTCTATAATTAATGAAATAATTAAAACCACAATGAGAATTAAGAGATGAAGGCACCTGAGCGGTTGTAAAATAATCCTACGTTGGATAAACCTGTCAAATAGAAGGAAATAAACAGAAACAAGCTGACCTGGGTGACACAATGTTCAGTCGAAGTAAAGATAGATGGGATAATTACGGGATTTATCTCTCCATGTTGGAAAGTTGGTTATAAATCCCAGCTGCCAGACACTGGTACAGGATAAATCAACCGACCCATTAATTTGTTATTTCCCTCATAGAACAGGCAGTTCTGGTCCTCGGATCTGATTGGCTGAGCCGGTTGGCCAGCTGTGACATTATTGGCAATAACACACATCAATCAATGCGTGATATACAAAATCTTCCTGCTAGGGTCCCGGGGGTGGGGTGGGGGGGATCCCACTGCCCATCCAGGGAGGAACATTTCGGGCGATGGGCAGATACACCCAGGACAGGGCGCCAATCTATCACACTCCTTCACACAGACACACATTATATGGGGCAATTTAGAGCGTTCAATTTACCTTGTTCTATCTGTGTTTTGTGCATCACAGGCAATAACCAATCAGCGGGTCACCTGCCATTCCCTTTAAGACCTTGGTGTGGTCTGTCATTGCTATCTCAACAGCGCAGTGCGCTGGGGGGGGGGGGGGTTCCCCATGCCCATCCAGGGAGAACGTTTCGGGCGCTGGGCAGATACACCCAGGACAGGACGCCAATCTATCAAGGGGCACACACTCACTCACACAAACACACTCTATATGGGGCAATTTGGAGAACTCAATTGACTTGATCCATGTTTTTGGACTGTTGGAGGAAACCGGAGAACCCGGAGGAAACCCACGCCGACACGGGGAGAACATGGAAACTCCACCCAGATTGGGAGTCGAACCAGGAATCCCTAGCGCTGAGAGGAGAACATGCCAACCACTAAGCCACCGTGTCGCCCGCAGTGCAACCAATTATATGGAATTGTCAATTGGTCAGGGAACTTATGACCTAAAGGTCCCTGGGTTGAGGGCCGGTCCCACACCAAATGATATGGCTGAAGTGACCTTGGGCAAGGACCTAACCCCAAACTCTCCTCGGGTTTTGTATATAGGGCTGCTCACCACACCACTTTATCACTAAATTACCATTGCCCACACCCATCCAGGGGAGAACGACTTGGGCGCTGGGCAGATACACCCAGAACAGGGCACCAACCTATCCGGACAATCTATCGCTGGACACACAATCACTCACACAGACACACTTTATATGGGGCAATTTGGAGAATTCAATTGACCTTGATCCATGTTTTCGGTCTGTTGGAGAAAACCGGAGAACCCGGAGGAAACCCACGCCGACACGGGGAGAACATGGAAACTCCACCCAGATTGGGATTCGAACGGGGAATCCCTAGCGCTGAGAGGAGAACATGCCAACCACTAAGCCAGTGTGGCACCCCACTCTCTATGCTTATTTTATAAAATAAATATTTTAGGGGGGGGGGGGGCACGGTGGCTTAGTGGTTGGCATGTTCTCCTCTCAGCTCCAGGGCTTCCCATTTCGAATCCCAATCTGGGTGGAGTTTCCATGTTCTCCCCGCGTCCACGTGGGTTTCCTCTGGGTTCTCCGGTTTCCTCCCACAGTCCAAAAACATGGATCAAGTCAATTGAGTTCTCCAAATTGCCCCATATAGAGTGTATCTGTGTGAGTGAGTGGGTGTCCAGTGATAGATTGGCGTCCTGTCCTGGGTGTATCTGCCCAGCGCCCGAAACGTTCTCCCATGGATGGGCATGAGGAACCCCCCGGCGAGCTCTCAGCGCTAGGGATTCCCGGTTCGAATCCCCATCTGGGTGGAGTTTCCATGTTCTCCCCGTGTCCACGTGGGTTTCCTCTGGGTTCTCCGGATCAAGGTCAATTGAATTCTCCAAATTGCCCCATATAGAGTGTGAGTGGGTGTCCAGTGATAGATTAGCGTCCTGTCCTGGGTGTATCTGCCCAGCGCCCGAAACGTTCTCCCCTGGATGGACATGGGGAACCCCCCTCCCACCCCCGCGCCCCTAGTAGAGGATAAAGCGGAGGATAATGGATGGATGGAACGTTTTGGGGGGGGGGGGGGGTAAAAACAGAACGCTGGCTCTTACCCTCGGGCCACGATGAGCCGCAGCGCGTCCAGGTTGCCGTGGTAAGCCGCCCACAGCGTCGGCGTCATGCCATCTTCATCCGGCGCGTTCAGGTCCTTCCTCGTGGCCTCCTTGAGCAGGTCCAGGTATCCATCCCGCGCTGCCCTGTGGTACTTGTCATTCATGTTTGTCTCGACCTTCTGCCTCCATCATGTTCTCTGTGTTCCTGCTGATCATCTCTGCCATGACGAGGCGACGCGCGCAGCTACACCGTTGCCATGGACACAAGAGACGCAACGGATCACGTGGGCGTGTTATTACACAAGAGGCATTATTATCTAAGCAAAATAAAACCATCCTATATCGCGTTAAATTACTTTATTATGTATTATATATAAATATAAAATATATATAATAAATAAAGGGCGGCACGGTGGCTTAGTGGTTGGAGAACATGGAAACTCCACCCAGATTGGGATTCGAACCGGGAATCCTTAGCACTGAGAGGAGAACATGCCAACCACTAAGCCACCGAATATTTATTTCATAAAATAAGCATAGAGAGTGGGGTGCCACAGTGGCTTAGTGGTTGGCATGTTCTCCTCTCAGCACTAGGGATTCCTGGTTCGAATCCCCATCTGGGTGGAGTTTCCATGTTCTCCCCGTGTCCGCGTGGGTGTCCTACGGGTTCTCCGGTTTCCTCCCACAGTCCAAAAACATGGATCAAGGTCAATTGAGTTCTCCAAATAGTGAAGTACAAAATTTTGTACAAAATTTAAACTAAATTCATTATTCATTCACTATTATCTTCCGCTTTATCCTATATTAGGGTCGCGCCGGGGGGGGGGGGGGGGGTCCCCATGCCCATCCAAGGGAGAACGTTTCGGGCGCTGGGCTGATACACCCAGGACAGGACGCCAATCTATCGCTGGGCACACACTCACTCACACACACAGACTCGCACACAAACACACTTTACATGGGGCAATTTGGAGAACTCAATTGACTTGATCCATGTTTTTGGACTGTGGGAGGAAACCGGAGAACCCGGAGGAAACCCACACGGACACATGGAGAACAAGGAAACTCCACCCAGATGGGGATTCGAACCAGGAATCCCTAGTGCTGAGAGGCGAATGTGCCAACCACTAAGCCACTGTATAATATATATATATATATATATATATATATATATATATATATATATACATATATATATATATATATATATATATATATATATATATATATATATATATATATATATATATATATATATATATATATATACCCATACCCAGCGATGGATTGGCGCCCTGTCCTGGGTCTATCTGCCCAGCGCCCGAGACGTTCTCCCCTGGATGGGCATGGGGAACCCCACCGCTACCCTAATAGAGGATAAAGCGGGAGATAATGAATGAATGAATGAATATATATATATATATATATATATATTAATTTTGCTTGTGAAGTACAGAATATAAACAAAATTAATTAATTACCACTAATTAGTTAATTAATCTGTAATTTTTTTAATTGACTCAGGTGTAGGGCGGCATGATGGCTTAGTGGTTAGCGCGTTTACCTCTCAGCCTTCTCTGCGGGGGTCCTGATAATCAGAGAACATACTAAAGTGGACTAACAGAGTATGCAGAGAACTACAAAGTCCATCTATATGATCAGAGGAACTGAAAACACACCATGAGGGGACAGACCTTATAAAATGGTTGTTGAGTATATATATATGTGTGTGTGTGTGTGTGTGTGTGTGTGTGTGTGTGTGTGTGTGTGTGTGTGGTGTGTTACAAATACATTAATTCAGTCATTATTTTCCACTTAATCCTACAGGATTCGAACCTGTTTCCCCAGCGCTGAGAGGTGTTAACCACTAAGCCACCGTGCCACCCATGTTACAAACACTTTAGATCTTAATTTTGGACCTATCACAAAGCTGTAAGGCAAAAGCAAAAAAGCTAAAACACTGGTACCGTGTGTATACTTGTGGTCAGCCATAAGTGTGTTGCTACACCCTATAACAGATGTTTAAGAGAGTCTTATGATGGGACCTGTGGAGGAGTCTGAAGACGTGAAATACCAAGAATGAGCTGAATGGTCAACATCAAGCCATGGGCTGGTCATCATGTGATACCACAACATGCCTGCAACAAGCATCACAAGACAGGGGGTAAATAAATTGGGGGTAGTAAATTACCCTCGTGACTGAACCGCATGTGACCATCAATGCCGGTAACCTCCCGAGTAAATAAACAAAGTTATGGCACAGTGATTAGTGTTTTGTCTGTCAACTGGGATAGGATTTATCGCTGAATTCAGGTAGAAATACTGTACATCATTTGACATTTGTATGGGTTCAGATTTACGGCAACAGAAGGTCTGTTCCTGTTCCTGCATTACTGCACAATGTAAGGTTGGGGTGAGGGGAGGGGGGTTTGGTATGAAAAAAATTAAAAGAGATCTACTCAACACGTTTGAGATGAACTGGAATGGAGATTGTGAGCCAGACCTTGCCCAGCATCAGGGTCTGAACTTACAAATGCATCCATCCATCCATTATCTTCTGCATTATCCTATATTAGGGTCGCGCGGGTGGGGGTGGTTCCCCATGCCCATCCAGGGGAGAACGTTTCAGGCGCTGGGCAGATACACCCAGGGCAGGGTGCCAATCTATCGCTGGGCACACACTCACACACGCACACAGACACACTCTATATGGGGCAATTTGGAGAACTCTATTGACTTGATCCATGTTTTTGGACTGTGGGAGGAAACCGGAGAACCTGGAGGAAACCAGGCACGGGGAGAACATGGAAACTCCACCCAGATTGGGAATCCCAGGAATCCTTAGCACTGAGAGGCGAACATGCCAACCACTAAGCCACCGTGCTGCTAAATATAGTAATAATAATGAAAATATAAATATATAGAGACCAGAAAAAAAACACACACTATATATATATATATTGTAAGGTTATTTACGGACAAATAAAACACAAAGACAGGCCGAAATCTTGCAAAAAGGCATCCCATACATAGATGCTACTATATCTGCAGACCGTCTTTAAATAAAATGTGATAAACCCTCGATACTTGGGTTTGGAAAGTTCATTTTCATTCATTCATTATCTTCCGCTTTATCCTCTACTAGGATTGCGGGGGGGGGGGGGAGCATGCCCATCCAGGGTACGTCCAGGAACGTCTCGAGCGCTGGGCAGATACACCCAGGACAGGGCGCCCATCTATCACTGGGAACACACTTACTCACACACAATCTATATGGGGCAATTTGGAGAACTCAATTGACCTTGATCCATGTTTTTGGACTGTGGGAGGAAACCGGAGAACCTGGAGGAAACCCACGCGGACACGGGGAGAACATGGAAACTCCACCCAGATTGGGATTCGAACCGGGAATCCCTAGTGCTGAGAGGAGAACATGCCAACCACTAAACCACCTTGGTTTGGAACGTTGATCTTCTTATTTATCTGTAAAATCTCTCGTGTTGGGGTGGTTTAGTGGTTGGCATGTTCGCCTCTCAATGCTAAGGATTCCTGGTTCGAATCCCCATCTGGGTGGACTTTCCACG